>CM033623.1:23501745-23564277 GCA_019453435.1 Rhinogobius similis | reverse complement strand
ATAATCAGACTTTGAGTGTGCATGTAACTGCAACCAGTGTCTTATTATTATATGCCTGTTTTAACTAAACAAAATCAGTCATGAGGTCACTATCTATAATTACATAATATTTACACAATACTGAGGTTTACATGAACAAAATGCGAAACAATAATCTACATGTGTTATAGTGTATTATACAAAAAGAAACAACTTAAACTGGCATACTAGGCAAACTCTTCAGTCAGTGACCAGTATTGTGACCCTAGAATTAGAGAAGGCTCCGTGTTCATAACAGGTTGACTCAGGTCAATTTAAAGGGGCTGTACCTGATTTTTAATGTAAAATCTGTTTTTCCCCAGTATAGATATTTTGTAAATGCAGCTATTTGAGTGAAAATAAGACCAGTGTGCGCTTTCTGCATCTCATTATAGAGTGTTTAATCTCCGCCAACAGGAAGTGCACTGTTAGCATGCTAGTTGTTTTAGCTTTGTGTGAAAAGCATTTTTTGCTGTGAATAATTAGGCGGCTTGGAATGCTTTAGATAAGTGAGCAAAAAGTTTAAAATGAAATGTAATAATACGGTATAGCACCTTCAAGGACAAATATCTGGAGCAATAATAAAATGTTACCGTAAATAAATAAAAATATTATTACTAGGATTGGGTTCCACAATGCAGCCATCCTTGCCGGACATTGTGCACCATATGCTACTGATACAGTGACGTTTCATTGAGCCTGTAGTGAAAGTGGGATTGTAGCATTCTTATTTACAATTCTCCGTGTCACACAAGATTTTCCTGGTGGATGTTGTAGGTGAAGAATAAGCAGAAAACACTGGGCACATGTGGAAGTCATTGGAATAGCTCGTAGCACATTCTTGCTGAACACCGTGGTGTTAACAGACAATTGAAAACGATTACTTCTAGGAGTGTGCAGATCGAGGAAAGCCTGCGGAGCACAGACAGCCATGAAACAAGCTTCTCTTTGTAATAATGTTGGGCTAAACTGTGGCTGCAGCTTATGGGAGTCCCTCGGCTATGATTTTCTCATGTGATACACTGCCTCTGCCTCAAAGTATCCCCTTGACACAACACAGTATAGTGCAATATATCACAAGTATAAGGTGTTTTGTGGGGAGGTCCAAATAGCTCATGGACTCAATTGTGTGTGGCAATGAAATCTCGTCCCAGAACAGAATGCACAAGCAAAGAAGTTAGATCTAATATAGACTATAGGCTCAAAATAACAATTATTTAAAGAAAGGTAAGGGTGTGAGTGTTTCATTGGGTTCAAACCCAATGTAAGGCGCAAGACAAAGTTAGGGTGTTAGAGCTAGATCTTGTCTCAGAGTGACATCAAACCAAGCCTAAATCATGTGCTCTACTGAAGGAGGAGTCCGTTTGATGTTTCATAAATCCATTAATTCAATTAAAACAGTTTCTCTCTGTGTTAAGGCCAACATCAGCTTAAAAGCAGAAATCTGAATGCAATTATTTTATAAAACGTTTCTTCTTATGATTTCCTGCATTAAAATACTTCCCCAAACTCTCTTCACTTTAGCTCCTCTCCACAAGTATTGTCTTTTCCCCAACATACTTTGTGCAGAGCATACGGGAGGATCTACGTTTGCACAGGAAAAAGCAAAGTCCTGCGCGAAGTGAAAGTTTATAGATACCATGTGTGGCCCCTAGTTTAGTCCTGATTTAGTTATGTGTTCCAGACCAGTTAAGTCCCAATTTGTATATTGTCATATTTCTAGTGTGAACACACTCTTAATATTTATTATTAGTATTTGATTTTTGACACTTTTGACAACCCTACTGTCTTCCTCACAACTGGCTGTTGCGGTTACTTATTTTTTAAATCAATAAAAGAACACGTAACCACAACAGACTTTAGTTACACAATAACACTACCACATTCACACATAAGGTGGATTTTTTTTTCTTGCTCAAGGACACAACACGCAGACAAAATGCCTATCTTGTTATAGTTACTATTCACTTCACAGTCCATTCACTATAACACACCCCCATTGAACCCGAGCAGCTTCAGACATAGAAACTTCCTCTGAACTTCAACAAGACAGGGTAAGAAGTCAATTCTTTACATTTTCATTAAGTTCCACAGCAGGGCCCCAGGTAGACTGAACTAAATATGGCTGTTCTCTGCAGGGGAACTGGCTCCCACTGCTTCCCCGTATCATACCACTGTCTCATATATGTGCCTCATCTTAAAGCAGACCTCATAAGCTACATAAAATCGAGGCAGTAATGAAGAAAAGTTATCTGCAGCAGGCTACATACAGAACAGGAGCACGCCCTTCCCGGGAACTCCCTATTGGGCCGTAAACAACTCAAAATAACTGAACTAATTGGGCATACAATTTCCAGCAAAAATTCAGCAGCAAAAACCTGACTCTGCGTTATTTTGAACTTTTCACTTTTGCACTCCATGTTTTGAGCTTCTCATATACAGAAACGCCCTGGTTTCAACAGCTGGCAGTTTATCTACAACAAGAAGACTCAGTTTAAGGGTGCGTTCACACTTGCACATACCACACCAGAATTTGGATTAAACTATGGCTAAATTTCGAAATAATCTTGGGCTAGACACAGGACTAAACCAGGTCTAAACTACTAAACAGGGCTCAAACCAAGACCCAACAAGTGTGAACCCACTCTAAAATAAAATAAAAATTAAAAAAAAGCGAAATTTCATACATTTAATAAAGCATTGTCTGCATTGTGTGTACTTGTCCAGACCTGTACAGTCAGAATCTTGAACAAATGGACATGCATTTTGACATAGAGAGGGAAAGAAAGAGCAAAGGAAAGGGAATAGTAAAAATAAATAAATAATAATGATAAAACAAAAAACAGAACAAACATACATGCACCTACACGCATATACATATATATATATATATATATATATATATATATATATATATATATATATATATACACATATTCCTACTACATATATCACACATATGCATACACCTACCCATATATACATATACACACATATATACTGTACATGCATGTGCTCTTACTGTTTTAAAAAAGAAACTGCAATTGCCAGAGCTTTAACCTGCAACTATAGGGCACATCCAAGTGTTTCTCCTTCAGAGTTTATGGACAGGCCTCAGCATAGAACCTCCATAATCCCAAACTCAGTGCGCTGCAGAGGCCATACTAGCACTGATTCATGATTAGTGCCGGAGCTGGTCTTAAGTTAGTGACCATTCAGATCAGACAGAGGCCTTTTAGGTAAACGGATTTCAACTTTAAAACTGGCAACACAAATGAGAAACTCATGAGGTTAATTCTTCTTTCTGATTGGATAATCGTCTTGAGAACCAAATTACCAAGTAATAGCATCAACAGCTTGTCAAGCTTTTGTACATTAAAATAAATCAACAGTTGTTATCAGTAAAAGCCATTGATTCGAACAGGTTTACGTCATATCTTGGGACCCATACATCATATTTATGACATTTAAAATTGGAATCTTATATACGATTCCTTAAACTAAATTTTTAAATCTGGTTACTCCAACAAGAACCACTTCTTCTGTTCAAATTGTGCTATAAAACAGTCAGATTCATGTTTTAAGTAGCGAAAAAATATGCACATTTAATCACAGTATTCACATATTGCTATGTCAAAATAAAGTGGTAACACTACAACCCTCTTGTAGAAATAACTAGCTCAATATTAAAATGCCTAATGTATGTTTCTCTTATTTTATATTATGTCCAACATTGGTCAGATACATTTCAAAATTCACAATGAGTTATTCAGGGCATTACCATAATGTGTGGTAGATATGTAATAAAGTAACAATAGTGCTGGAGCGTAAATCTTTTCCACACACAGAATGAACCTACTGTCTTCAAGGACTGGGTTCAAATAACAATATAAACAATAATTTAGATATATGGTATATTCACCCGATATCGGTTCAAATGGGACAAATACGCCAAGAAACACATGCCATAGTTCATTTAAATGTTCTACCAGCTACACTTGTTTGGTTTCTCTTGGTGTATCTTGTTTTTGTTCTTGTTCATTCATTCATTCATTTTCTACCGCTTATTCCCGTTAGGGGTCACGGGTGACTGGAGCCTATCCCAGTGACTTTGGGCCTTAGGCGGGGTACACCCTGGACAGTGGCCAACTCATCGCAGGACTGACACAGAGAGACAGACATGGACAGACAACCATTCACTCTCACATTCATTCACTAGGGACAATTTAGAGTTCTCAATTAACCTACACAGTCATGTCTTTGGACGGTGGGAGGAAGCCGGAGAACCCGGAGAGAACCCACGGTAACACGGGGAGGACATGCAGACTCCACCCAGAGAGATCGTGTGATGTTAGGGTGGTTCGGAATTCGAAACCACGATGTTGGGGTGGTCTGGGATTCGAACCCACGATCTCCTTATTGAGAGGCAGAAGCTCTAGCCGCTCTGCCACCGTGCACCCTTGTTCTTGTTTTATGAAAAAAAAAAAAAAATCAACATGAGCTTGCCTGTAAAGCAGCCATGGGAAACTACCTGCATGAATGAGCATCGCTTTATTATTTGCTACGCGCTGAAGGGTTAAAGCAGGGACAGGGTTTAGGCAGTGAGGAAATGAGTCCCTGGTTTTTAGGACACAGGATTTGGACTCACATGAAAGGTGCGTGTGACGCCGGGGGCCAGGTTTTCGGTGCGGATCTTCCATGTAAGCGGCTGAGGAGAGTTCAGCACAAACACCAGGGCCTTCTGATGGCGCAGCAGAGACTGGATCGGCTTCAGATGGAGCTCCACCTGGGAACAGCGCAGAGCAGAGGTCAGATACAAAAAATGAAGGCATAAAGTTTATTAAGTAGCACATCCTTCATTGTGCAAGTGGATATTTCGGTCATGATTGAGAAGGATGTCACACAATCAAGTTTAGTGTCAATATTACTCAAGTTCTAGGGTTTTGTCTTCTTAGTCTTCTAGGCCTGTCACAATAACACGTTTTGAAGTGTGATATATTGCTGCAGAGAATATTACAATTATGAAACAGAATAATCTCAGTAAACCCTTCCAAATCCAAATGTACAGCATTGTTAAATAACATGAGCAGCAAAAAAAGATAAATGACACAGCAAAAAGATCTGAGTTAATATCTATAAAGAGTCCTCCAAGTTAGAGTCAAGTCTATGCAGCTCAAACGTTACTGTGGAAATAAAAAAGTGAGAAAAATATCTCCACTAGTGCAAAGAAGAAGTAAAGACAATATATATTATGTCCCAAAAAGTATTGTTCTGTCTATCAGTTATTGAACGAAAGTCGATTATCGTGACAGGCCTTATTCTTACATTATGTTCATTTCAAACATCTTGAATTTATTTATTAATTTCATGACCTATAAAAGACATCATCAGTGACGCAGAGTTAAACATAGTAAGCAGAAAAAGAGCAGTCTTATGTCTCTCTGCCCCCTTTTCAACTTGTACTTAACAATGATAGTATAAAACACATTACACTATATATTTGCATTAAATGACATATAAAAATATATTGCCAACAGACGTCTGCCCTCTTAAAAGATCAATAATAGTTGATCCTAGGGTTGGAAATACTCACATTTAAAACTTTTATACTAAATAAGAAGCTTGATACCAATTTCAAAACCACAATACTATTCAACAAAGATCCAATTTTATCCCTTTTATTTTATTTTGCAGTATGGATTTACATTTCTATACTAGTTTTAATAGGCTATTGATTAGCATCGCGTAAAAGTATCGAACATCTGATATTAAACGACACTTAATAATCAAAACTGAAAAATGTCATTTAAACAGGACAAAATGTCTTTCAAAATAACAACTTGAATGAGACCCCAATCTTTAATAAAGTTATTTGATTTTATGTTGAAAATAGGGCTGGGTGATACTTACAAAAATTAAAATCATAATTTTTATAAATTCATAAATTTTTACCCTTTTTTGAAAGTTTTCTCATTTTTTTTTATAATCAACTCTTTTTGTAGCATGTTTTATTACTAACAATATACTCAGTATTCAAATTTTGCACATCTTCAAAATAACATTCACAATATTATCTACATTTCGATAGATTGTCCATCCAAATCATTCATTTGTATCGTAATTTACTTTCGTGACAACACCAGAATCGGGGTTTTGATGTTTTGACAGAGGGAGAAATAATGTATCTCATGTGCTTCCATCTTTCTCAAAAACAGAGCAAACTGTCAACTCCTCAATGATATAAATCAGTTCCGTAGCTGTAAAGACACGCTTACACAATGGAGCTGTTGTTGATGTACCACTTCAGACCTCGTCAATAGAGCAAAAGTGTAACTCCAGGGTGAGAAACTCTAGTGACAAGTTGACACTGTTTCATTGGCTTTTATGCCTCGCTCTTGAATAAACACACCACCAAAACCCAATCCTTTTTGATGTTCACTCGAGGTTTCGCTGCCTGTAGGTAAAGTGCAACCGGCCCACACGATATTGTTGAAAAGGACAAAAAATGTAGTTTCACGCTTTAACCTAAATTCAAGCATTGTAACATGACAGCAGCACAATGCCTTAAATGTTTCAACATAATCCAAGCTTGTATCCTATAGGCGATATGTGTCTGGTTGTAACGAGAGGTGTAAAAAAACACTGTTTAAAAGAAAAATGGAGAGAAATACTATATTAGGCATTATTATGTGGCTTTTGTGTATTTGAGGCGAGAAACAGCAAGTGAATTGGAAAAAATCATGTTAAAAATATTGCCAAAATTGCACTTATTTGGGACATATAAATGATGACAAATTGGGCAGGGGATTTTGGATACCTTAATTTGTTTTTCAATAAACAAGATTTGATTGAAAATTTACATTAATAAAATCAAGCTTGCAATTAAAGCTGGGGTCAGTGACTTTTTTTGGGTGATACTTAGTACATTTTGTATTTTCCACCAAAAAGTATCTTGTAAAAGCAGCACTTTGTGACATAAATGAGACCTCTGTGTGCTGTCTGCATCTTATAATAAAGTATTTTGTCTCGATGTGAGAGCTAAAAGCAGTGCTCTGGATGCGCTTTGGGTGGCCCGTCGCAGTTTCACTTTGCTGTCTGAAAAAAGCAGTTTTAAAGCTGTGCACAGGACTGAAAATGAATGCATGTGAATTGTAATAATGTGCCAAAGGGTTGAGTTAGATTTTTAGAAACTACCGCATTGTGAAAATCAGGTTCAAATCATTCAGTACAATCTGTCAAAATGTTCAGAACAAGATTGTAAAGTTTGGTGTTTAATGATAGAAGAATAGATAGAAGAAAGATATGTCTAGAAGAAAAGTATATCTAAAGAATGTGGCATTTGAAGTTGTCCCATACTGAACAAAAAACAAAAAATTGGAAAAAGCGTCTCTCTTAAGGTCCACTTTTATGCACATTTTTTCACACCTTTTAATAATCATGTCTGGCTCACTCTTTATATCTCAAAATATTACCCCAGCAAATTTGCAATCCATGAAGCTCTTCCAAGTCTTTAGAGTCCATTTATATCTTTTTCTTAAGGTTACATGTCTCAAACTGCCTTCACTGCAACACTGCCCTAGGAGCAACTGTAAAGCGGGATGTATGGCAGCTTCAACACTGTCCTCTGGTTCCTCCTTCTTTCCCTATCAACAATATTTAAGATTTTAGTTCACATGTTGTCTTTTCATTGCTGTTCACATGATTTTCTCTTCCTTCACTTACCTCGGGGAGTGGAGACCCCCATCTCACGACCCTGACCAGTGACCTGGATGCTCCCATTAAGGAACTCTCTCTGCACTAGATGAACTTACTTTTTTATGGGTTTCCCTTGCCGAGAAGGAGGGTCAATTGCTAAATATTTAAACTGCTTTCTACCTGTGGCCCATCAAGTAAACTGTTGTTAAGATTTTGGGCGCTACAAAAATAAAATGAATTGAATATAGAGTAGCAACTTCGACGCAAGCTGCCATTGATTTTAAGGGGAAGATAATATGCTTAAGTGACTTTGAGCTTTTAACCATGTTCCAACAATGTTCCGTCATCAAAAATAAACCTTGACCCCGGGCTCAGACCGCATGCAGTCCAGCTCCGGTGCAGTGACCGCAGCCTTTCCGTTACTGCAAAAGTGCGAGAGGAGCCCAGACCGCACACCGTGCAGTGCGGTGGTGCCGGCGGAGGTGCTCCACCGTTTGGTTGAATTTTTGCCGGAGCGCCGGAACCCACCGCACGCCTTTTCCGTGAAGTTGTAAAAATGAGACGAGACGAACAGGAAATGATACGAGCGCGAGTGAAGTGGATCCGGTGTTTTTTCAAAGTTAAGCCAATGTGTTCGTGCTACAACTTTTACTACCTTCGCGCTTGTCAACATTACGTCATAACCAGTGATACGGGGTCACAAAGTGTGTGGAAAACGAACAGAAGTGAACACAATCCCAAACCGCAAGCAACTACTACTTTGTTTACCAATACTTCCTATATACGCCATCAGTTATCGCGAACGAGCGTGAACCCCCGTGAACTCGTGGTCTCGCGAAGTCGGCAGTCCGGCAACAGCACCGCAGCACTGCGCGCTCTGTGTGAGTCACCCACTGAAACCAGACCGCTCCGGCACAGCAACCGGAGCTGGACTGCATGTGGTCTGAGCCCGGGGTGAGTTGTATTTAGCTTCATTCACGCTACTTTGAGGAATGCTGGTTAGAAAATCCTCTCCTCCGACTGCCAAAAAGACTTCCTGCTGGACTCCCTCGATTGATTTTCCAATTTTAGACGGCACTTATCCGAGAATCTGTTCAGCCTCGTTCTGAGCATTTCTCCCGTCTAAACACGATTGCGACAAATTAACTAGCTCACGCGCATTTCTGGCTTGTATGAACGCTATGCAGGCAGTAGATGGCGACTAAACTCAGTAAGCGCAGGGCAAACAGAACAAGATAGAGATGTTCATTTTGTTTTTATAACTTTTTTTTTTTTTTTAGTTCTAAAACATGAGAAACTTAAGATACTCAAGAGCATGTTTAAAGGCTAATAACAATATAAATAATGCAATGCAAGAAATTCTGGAGGTATTTTTCAAAATGTTCATCCATGAATTTATTTTATGTTACAGGAAAACATCAATGCTACGGTGTCCAGAGAAGTTTAAAATAAAGTCCAAATAAAGTCTAACAGAATCGTTTTAATTTATATTCTCTATACCGAAACGCCGGGTGAGTTTAAAGCCACATACACTTGGCTGTTATCACGGCATGACTTTGTTTACCTCCTTCACTGATAGCACCACAGAGACGGCGTGTTTTCCCTAAAAGGTACTCTGCGCCGCTCTGATACGCCGCTGCAGCCAACTTTCACACAGAGCACCCTTTGTTAATGTAAAAAAAAAGAAAAAAAGAAAAGAGTATAAATGAAGAAAAAAGTGTCCTAAAGTTGGCGTGTCGCTGTTAGCATCTCTACGCCTTTGCTGTTCAGACTGGCATTTCCACAGTCTGTTAACTAGACGGCCACATAAACAAACTCCAGTCACAATGTTTTGGACCCCTTATAGGACCAGAAGTAGTAAACACTGGATGGTTAAAATATCTCAATATCCTGTGGGTCTTTGATGAGCGCTGTCCGTCTCGTGTATTTGTATTCCCAGACTAATTTGGTTAGGCCCGGCTTAGGCTTTAAAGGACTAATTCATTCCACAAGGATTCACATGTTTGATAATAGGCCCCTGGGGGAACGCGATTATCTTCACAGTTCCCGCCAGTACTTACTCTGTCCTCCCACAATAAATACAATTAGTGTGTTTACATCCGGAACAAGAGTAAAATAAACCTAAAATGAATGGTAAATTAAAATCATCTTTATTTATTCGTCCACATGAGGTTTTCTATTTTTGGAAAAGTCTGTTAAAAATATGAATTTCTATACAAGCTAAATGTAGCAATACTTTTTAATTCATAGGCACGATATCAGTATTGTTTGATATGTTGGGAAAAAATGTATTGTAGACATATTACATTAGTCATTTTTCTTTGCTAGTGCTGTCTACCAGATTTATGTACCCAGCCATCTCTAGTCATAAATTATATGCAAAATGAAATGCATTTTTTGTTCTACTGTCCCTTGTTCCATGACTTGTGTAGAGAATTGTCTTCTTGTTTTTGTTTGCCTTGTCAAATGAAGAAAGACTGGCATATCTGTTTAAAAGTTGTATATTTAAGTTGGCTAAATAAGTCAATAAATTATACTAAATTAAAACGTACCCAGAGCCTGCTACAGTGGTGGAGACGTTCAACCCAATTTGTTGTCATTTTATTAATAAAGAGAGCAGATTGTTCCAGTCTGACAAAACACGATATCCTTCCAAAATACACTTGAACAGGAGAAACATTTTTAAATATATGTCAGCAAAAATACATTTTTTCTAAGGCAAGACAGAAGGCACTTGAATTCAGGTATACAATCAGCTGTTCACCTTCATCTAAAAGCCACAAATTACATATTTGAAGCAAAAAAAGGTATGCAGTGAGAAGGAATAGTTTGAAAAAAACAAAATAGGAATTCTGAGTCTGAGATATCTTCCTTCAGTCTACAACAGTCCCATAACACCTTGATAGAAATCAAACAAATGAAGCCCTTGTCAGCTCTGAGAGGGAGGCGGCCAGACCTAAAAGGCCTTAACGACCTGAGCTAGTGAAGCTGTCAGACTTGTAAACAAGCGCAGGGCAAGTTTCAGTTATAACTCCTCCCTTTGGGGCAGGACTATTGAGCTCAGGAAAGTTTAAATGCTGCTACTCAAACTATTTCCATCAGATAGAAAATAACTTTGAATGGAAGTTGAAACATCTTGATTTCTAAAACAGAGTCCAGATGGCTACCTTTGAAACTTTTTCACCAAGGCAACCAAACAAAACAATGTGAAATTCTTCTTCTATTATTCACTTTATTATGGAAGTTGCCTTAAGTGCCACCATCCGTAATCCTCCTTCCGGTTGTATCCACTCGGGAAGCAGTGCATTGTTGACTTGTTGTTGCACATGAATCTAGGACATACACAAATCAATTTACTTTATATAAAATTTTAGCAGCGAGACTTTTCCCTCGTTCTCCACTTGAGGGAAAAGTGTCAATCTGTAACAAAAAGAGGCAAAAGTGGGCTGGCGTTGACAAGGTGTTGTCACTGTGGTAGTAATTAAAAGTCCAGATTTAGCCCTTCGATCGTACAGTGTGTAGGAATGTTACGCTACAATGCATTAAAAAGTTATTAGAGAAGAGAAAGCTGGAAGAAATTAGCGTATTATGAAGAGCCATGCAAACAAACTACATTTGGATTTCGCAATGGAAAACGTCTGTCTCTTTTGAGAATAACAAGTGCCTAGATATGATCATACCTGGACAGACTTTCTGGATGGAGGGGAAAAAAAGACGGGCGGGGGAGGAGCGAACCGGGGAATAGAGTGAGGAATGTCAAAGCCAGACAGACGAAGACATTTCCAAAAGACACGAGTCACCTGAATGCAGCACGCACAACACACAGGGGGGACGGAGAGAGATGTACGAAGAGCCAAAAAAGAGAGACAGAAGGAGGATTGGGATTCAAGTTTGTGCAAATAAACAGGAAAAAGTGAAGCAGACATAATGAGGCAGCAGAGACTTGAGGAATTGACAATAAAATGAGTTGACTGATCTTGGAGAGCTTGAGAAAAACTAAATCATAAAGAAATCTTGTCTTAGTCCTGCTACCTTCCTAGAACTGTACTGAACGGGCTCTTGATTTGTAAAATTAAGACAAATTTAGCGTGTTTAATCTAACAGTAAAAGGGTTAAGAATGGAATTAAAGCTGCTAGTTTTTGAAAAAGCATAAATACTTGAAGTAGTTCCAAAAAATGACCTTCATGAAGCTATGATGTTTCTTTGCTAGAGTGAACAGTGAGATTATGTTTATTATTGAATTATGTACAAAACTAAAACTAAAACTAAAGCTTAAAGATCAATAGATCCTTTATAATGTTGTGACATTAGCTGACATCAGATCTAAATGGTAATTGTCATATGCCTTTACAAAACACAAAAAAATAACCAACAATTGTCTTATTTTCTAGACTAAAAATTCTACAGTAGTCTCAAAAAAAAAAAAATTGTGGTAGTCTGTGATATATCATAGTAGTTTAAATGAAAAAAAAATCAGGAGGTATTTGTCCAGTAAAACCTAAGAATCTGGATTTTGCCTTCATCACAAACGCTAAACGTTATCATATTCTCCTTTTGAATAAACAAATATAGTGTTAAATACAATAGTAACTGTCTTTAAACCAAGCTCTGATATCATTCACATGCATCTGACTTGCCAAAACACCTTGATTTTTTGTATTTTTTTATAATCTGAGGCTAATTCTAATTTCTGAAATCACATTACACACTTTTAAACGATCTATAGCGTTACACATTAGACACAGACTTATTTAATAATACAGTAAATTAACAGTTGCATTGATAACACGAAATGCAAGATAGTTTTTTTTACCCTTTTTCCAACTAGATAACTATTCATGTGGTTTCAAATTTCATGTTGTTACATCACACTCAATCCAATCCTCTTGTTTTCATCTGCATTGGGGCTCCATTATAATCTGTAGGAATAAGGTGTGTTCCCGCTTCCTGAAGTCTGTGATTGTTTCCTGGGAGGTGCCGTTTGCTCATAGATTAGTCCGACTTTCTGCCTAATTAAAGGATGTTGTGGCTTTCACTGAGAATCGTCGCAAATCAACAGGCACTAAATTAGCTCTGTCAATAGAGGAAACTCCCCATTCCCCTGAAGACTCTGGGCCTAAGATACAGCCTGACATAGTGTTTCTACCAATAGGATCGTATTACAATGACTCAAGTACATTTGAGCCTGTGTGAGGTTTAGCTGAAGCAAAAGGTCATGGAATTGTAACCATATGGAGGTCAAGCAAATCACTCCCAACTTGACACTGTCAGCTGGATTTGCTCACTTTTACCAATCGTGAGTGGCTTGTAAAATACTGAGGTCCATTGTGAAATCTATTTTCGTTTACGTTTATTAAGTCTATTCCTCTTTTAGTTCTGAATCAACCCTTTTTGTCCCAGTTGAGTCCAGGTATAGCCCATCTCAGTTCTTCGGTTGTGTAATAGTAATTCCTCAGTTTAAGAATTAGGATCAGTTGTTTTTCAGTTCTGGTTTAGTCCTGCAGTCTTCTTCAATGATGTATTCATGTGGTTCTTAGGCGCTCGGGTTTCGACTTGTTTGCATTCGTGTGCCTTTTATCTCATAAATTGTGGATTTTCTTGATTATTGTCACCATTAATAAAATCAAAAGTCCACTTTTTAACAGCGTTTAACTGCGCTATCCACCTATTGGATGACTGAACTTCAGATGTCCCACCCCATCTCACGATCCCGACCTTGTCCTTGGTACTCGTCAACCGGCTGGACCTCTCATCTTGCTGAATGCTTCTCAACAGTGGTGGAAGAAGTACTCAATTTTGTTAAAAGTACAGATATAGGAGCAAAAGATTTACTCAAGTAAAAGCATCACATAAAAAAATCTGAAGTATGTGTTTAACATTTTACTTATGGAGTGAATTAAAGTATTTAGTTGGTGTAATCATGCATTTGTCCAGGAGTGTTCCATCTAATCTGGGAACTCTTCTTCAATTTATATGCTACTCTGAGCTGTTGGGTGGCCTGGGCTTTCCCTGTAGTCCCTGATAATGGCCAAGTTCTTTTATGACTTTTACAAGCTTTTATTATGTGCATTTATCAACTCAAGACACAACAAGAAAGAAGAAAAACATTTTCCTGAGGAGCACATGAACACAGCAATAATGATGTTTAGTTTTGGTTTAGTTAATTTTCCTTGATTCAGCACCAGTTTCAGTTCAGTATACAGTTTATAATTGTCTGGGTTAACGGTTTTCATTCATTCTTTGGTTTAAAAATATACCACTCTTAATTCTATGCAAACAAATAATTAAACTTCTCTACTTGGTACTAAATATCACAACGGCTAACTGAAATATCTCTGGCGTTGGAGTTGCTGTTGCTTCTCTGTTTGTTGTTGCGTGTGATTTAGAGCTTACTCTTTAAAGCTCTATTGTATTTAGCTTTCCTGTGCCCATTGTTGACACATGCTACCGACTGTAATGGTATGGTTGGTGACAGGCCTGGCTTATCCGGCTCCAGCTGTCGTCCCCAGAGTCGAGTTTGATTTCAGTAACGCGATAGTCCAGACAAACCTCCGTCCTCGCTGCTGTTAGACGCTGGCCCTGAGTGTAAGGGAGGCCGTGGTCACCAAATCCCAGTGCCAACGACCTGCTAATCAATCAGGGAGGTCTCTGAGCCGAGCAGAGGCTTTGTTCAAGGAAACTCTGAGGTACAGTCAGTCCTTGATGTAAAAAGAGCTTTGATGCCTCTTCCGCAGGCTTTTCAGGCAGAGTTGTGGAGCTGCTGAAAAGATCTCTTATACAAGTTTGCAAAGTCATCACCATGGAGGTTTGTAAGAACTCTCAATAGATGTAGCATGTTGTTATTAATGCTTATAATGCAAACAGACAAACAGAAATAATATCTTAAGGTCTTAGGATCATGACAGCAAAACATACCCTCTTGTGTAATCAGCTAATTAAACTATTCTGCTTCTTATGAGACCTAAAGACATTCCAGTTTCATAATTAACAAAAAACTGCAACTAAAAAAAAGCAGGGGACATGTGAAGTTAGCCAGAAGACTAAATATGTAAGATCCTAAATGTGGTGTCCAATCAAAATTTTTGTATTATTGTAATGCATGATGTAATGCACAACTGTGTTGGCTGTAATACCCAATTTTTTAAACCGCTATAGAAAAAAAGTGTATTAAAAGCCACCAAAAACCAATTAGAGATCAACCTTTTTTTCCCCTACGGCTTATGCTGATTGTTTAGAATCCAGAGAAACCAATGTCTGATTAGCTCTGCTAATACTGTTGGGCCAATATGTTGATATATGCTGATTTTGATCATGTTCCCCAAATTATGTAATCCGGATTTACAACAAACTCACCTACAACCTTGTCTTACCACAAACCTACAAGAGAGCAGTGTGGTCCTGTTTTGTGCGGTTCTCTCTTCACTTCAAGCTTTAGCGTATTCCTTCGGCAGCAGGTCGACCAAAACAAAATATCAGCGTGTGCTAGAGATTAAGGCTGATAGCCAATACGCTAAAAAGTGTGGATATTGGTCTAATTTATCCGCCAACCGGTATCTACCTATGGGCCTCAGCTTACAGAAACCCTTCATGAATATTTGTATGTATGAGTTTCTGGGCACATGTATGCCTCTTACTTCAAAGTTTATAAAGAAAAAAGAGTTCATTAGATGCAGACACTACACAGCGGTCTGATTTTGCAACAAAGAGCTGCTTTTATAATATAGTCATGAATCTTATAGGGACTACCGGTCAAATAATCAGCCATATTGACCACAGACTCATAATTTCCAACCTCCTTCGCAATAAACGTGTGTCCCTTGTGTAAGTGAGTATATTCTAAAAGACAAAGAGGTATGTGAGGTGTGCAGTGGAGCCTGGGACCAGCAGAACACTATCAGATGAGTGGCTGTGAGTGGCTGTGTGTTGTATGTCTGGATCTTGGTTGTTTCTGGATCACTGAGGGTGCACACAGAGGCAGCAGGGGCCCGGGACACAGGACGACAGGATCTTATCAGAACAAACCTACATTTCTGAGCGCTACAGGGATGCTACCTGGAGCCTTTCCTCTCAACGGTGATGATAATCAGTCTGTGCTGTAAGTTCAGAGGCCATCCACAAGAAAAGAGCTGGAGACACGTCAAAGAGAGAGGGATAATAATCTGAGGCTGATACGGCAGAAAGGCAGAAAGGCAGTGCACTGAGAGAGACAGAATGAACTGGTAAGGCTTTAGGAGATAAGACTTAGGAATACAATTAAACTTCTCCACACTAAATCTATGTATGTTTTTGTACTAATCGTATCCAATATGTGTCCAATATGCAAAAGTGGGTAGAAATGAGTTCAATGTACTTGGGCCTGACCAATATATATGCTTTTTGAAGCTAATAATGATGCTTGAGATGCGGAAATGCTTATGATTAATTGGCCATTTTTATTTAGCCTTTTATGCTGCTAATGAATATGCATGTTAATTCCGTTTGTTTGCACCTTTTTACCCTGATCAAAAAAAACAAAAAAACAATGCTATATTTTTATATATTTATGACTTTGAAACAACAAGTCAAAAGAGCCTTAAATGAAATAAATAAATACACTTAAACAACATCTAAAGACCTGTCCAGATGTCAAGACCTGTCTCAATATGCTAAAGATGCTAACTATGACCAAATGTCGTTGTATAAATTGTAAAATAAACTCAGAGACTGAATTCTGGAAGTTCTGGGCTTGTAGAAGACAAATGGTATGGCAATTCCACAGTTGGAACTGAAGTTGGCTGGAAAATGTAGACAAAAATGAGTTTATGTATTTGATGGCTGATGGGCGAGCGAGAGCTTCATGGCCATCAAGAATAGATACTGGCAGAGCTGAAGTTGGTTGTGTTTGTGGCTGAATGCGGTTAGGCCTCCAAATTGGCAACTTCAAAATTGGCCGATTTAACCCTCAGAAACTTAAACATAAAGATAGGTTTTATGTGTACTGGAGTATTTTCAAGTTACACCACTTTTTTTGTTTTAAAATATGTTATCTACTGTAATGACAAAAGCTCTCTGGATTTATTCTACTTATTATGTTTAAGGCCTATTCTTTGAAAATTACTCTATCTAAGATTTCTGTCTGTCTGAGTACATCAATACTAAAACATGAACACAGACATGTGCGAACAAGGTACCAAAGACGTCAGCAACGGATAAACAGCAGCAAAGATTTGTCATATTAAAATATGGCACAACCAAATGGTATTGCAGTGTGTTGGTGAAACAATTTCCAAAACGTCATAAATAAACAAACCTCACACGCAAAAGGCCAGTCTTGTCTCCCTCTGTTTGTGCTTTACAGATATATCTACTGCAGCTGATAAAACACATCCAGAGCCTCCTCCTGATTCAAAGCCTGTGTTCAATGTTTGCCTTTCATAAACTGATTAAAGAAAGCTTGGCTGATTGAAGATACCGCCAGCCTCTTGTTTATTCTCGAGCCAAACTTGTACCCGTCCTGTTTTCGATGTTTACTTTCACCCCATCCAAAGCACATACAGGCATCCACAGCAGGAGTTGATCGCCAATCTCTGCCTCGCCTCATGTTGCTTGTTAGCGAAGTGCAAAAGGTCGCGCTGGCATGTGATAGAAACATATGGGAAAATGTGCAAACCTGATATACCTTCACCGTCGCGGTGGAGGAGAGAGTGGGCAACGCAAGTGAACACTTAAAGATGAAGTCACTGTTTTTGTAGAGCTCAAGTGACAAAACAGCAACACCTCCAGGTCAGCAGTCCACCCCAGCAAAGATGTTTCTACTCCCAAAAGAGCAGCATGGAGAATATCAGAATAACAGTTCGATATGGTGAGCTGCTGTGCGTTTTCATTTTCAAAATTTAAATTAATAGTATTTGGAAAGCATTCTATAGCATTAGTGTAAGTGTAACATATTTGAGTGACTGCCTATGCATGTATTTTCCGGTTTTTCGGCACGTTTCACAGGCCACAGTTTTTAAATTCTTTTAATTTTTTTTGCATTTTTCAATAGTTCCTAGCCTTCTAATGTCTGCTATTACTTTTGGTACATGTACCTTTTGTAGTTTTTTCACAATTTGCAGAGCAATTTTTCCCTATCTTTTACAGTGGTGTTTCTGTTGGTCCTCTACAGGAAATGTTGCTGTTTGAACTGTTTTGGCGGGTGCACGGCGGCAGAGTGGCTAGAGCTTCTGCCTCCCAATAAGGAGGTCGTGGGTTCGAATCCCGGCCCATGCCAACATCACATGAATTCAATTGCGCAGTCACTCGCAATAGCTTCAGCTATTGCAACAGCATCTAGTTTGGCTTTATTCTGTATTTCTACAGTTTTTGGACCCAAAGAGACTGCGACAGCTGAAGAAATAGTTTGATTTTGTAAAGATGATATGGACATGTAGTATCACCAGACTGCAATGGAATGTTTACATAAACGACCTGTTGCAATAGCAATTATATTATAGTTATTATAGTTATACTATTAGGATAAACACACAGACAAGATGAGTGTAGTGTCTTGCCAAAAGACATAAGTGCAGTATACATTTACCAAAGTTGGCAAAGATAGATAAGGTTTTAAAGGTAGTTCTCTGAAACCGAGACGGTTCGACTTCCATCTCAAAGTCATTTTCAATCTGAAAGTACTGGCCTGACAAGGCACTGGCCTGAGAAGCTTGAAATTATTCTGCCCTAGCTTCTCAGGCCAGTCCCTTCAGAATCGAAAATGACTTGTGGATTGCAGTCAAAACGCCTTGATTTAAAAAACAGATGACTAGGAATGAACCAAATGAGTTTTTTCATTTCTAATACCAATATCGATACTAAGGCTTTGAGTATCTGTCCATACTCAATATCAACCGATACCAGGTTACTTTCCTTGTCAACATGTTATGAAAACTTCTGACAGAGGTTCTGAGCTTTAAAATTAGGTAATGTATGTCAATATTTACAGGGTTGAAGTTGGTAAGAATATGTTTGTGTTCTCAAAATGTTTAATTGGAATATTGGATCAGTATCACAAGATAGGGACTTGATACCCGATCCATTACATTTTCTAGCATCTGCACCAATATTGATACTGGTCTTGTTGCATGACTACTTTTAAAACTTTTTCTAGCATGGATCACTCCTAAAGAACGAAGGATTACACCGACTAATACAACTTTTTCAGATTTTTAAATGATTAGAAGCACTCTACCTGATCTGTGTCTATATATTTGTTGAAACTCTGCTGAGATGGTTTCAAACTGACCGATCGGATATTTTCATGACAACTTTTTGACAAATACACCAGATGTGTCCAACATGCATGCCAAGTGACTGCTGTAGAGCTCTCCCATGCAGCTGCAGCCATGAGCCCTGTCGTCAGCGCTGGTGTTCCCTGGTCTTTAATAACTCAGTTCTGCATGGTGTGGAGCCTGGACCCAAAACCTGGACCAGCGCTGGACCGGAGCCAGCTGTGTGTCTGCGTCAGGAGCAGCTGTGCACGTCTCTCTGTGAGTAAGAGTCACTCGCCTCAGTTAAGACCCGTGGTAAATGGGTTCAATGGGCAGCTCAGGAAACCATTCATTGCTCTCACAGCCGGGCTCGCGAAAACGGACAAACTTCAAACCAGGACTTTCACTGATGGATGTGGAGAGACTGGCCTTACACACTGCAGCTGGGAGTCAGCGGCAAGCGAAGCAAGGCTGAGCAATAAAGTGAAACCAGGACACACCGAGCCAAACACCAAAACACATCCTAACTAAATCAGCTCAACTTATTACTGTTTGTAGAAACCAGGAAAGTTACACACATCTTGGTTAATCTTGGTTTCTTGGTTTAACTAAACAAAATCAGGTCTACTTCAAAATTAAATCAAGTCTTAAAACTCAGATCTAAACCAGGACCAGGCACTAAATTTTTATGTGTTTGACCATGTTGTAATGGTTTTCCCTCGTCATTAGCTTACTCAGAGTTGGACTGGTTGAGTCATGCATGGTTGAGTGATCCACAGACTTGAGGGCCCAGGAAATTCAATGTTCACCTAAACCTTATCCCCGCCCAAGGCTCTGTACTTATTTGTACAAAGGAAGACTGGGTTAGTACCTGTCAGAAGTAAAAGTTGGTGGAAAATGCTGGATGAAATTGTTTTAGATCAATACTGCATCCGCACCTAGGTCCAGATTAGAAAGTGTGCCATTATTTTTGTTTGTTACCTGTAATTTTGGTTTCACACCACCTCCCTAAAGTCCGGACAATCCGACATTACCTAGAGCTGCCTTGCAAATATGGAAAGGAGCAGCAAAGTTTTTATTGTTTTTGTTTTGGGCAGTAGCTTCCACGGGGCTTTTGTGACGGTGAAAGATCACATGTGAAGCATTAGGTCGGTGTAAAGAGATAGTTAGCCTTTGGTTGGTGACTTTGAGCTCTGCGAAGAAGAACCTATATGCTAATAGTGGTTGTATTTAGTGATTTGTACGCCAAATTATTCTTTTATTTAAACAAGGCGCAGGTTGTATTTAGGCAGATTTGTTTGCAGTTATTTGTCTGTCGTAGTCTAAATTAGCTAATTTCATACTTGATGAAAGCAAGGACTCTAAAGGTGTAGTTTATAACCTCTTCAGGCTCTGTTTCTCCATTTTCTTCTGAAGTTTGTTTGTCAGCGCTTGATCGAATTCCTATCTCTTGCTAGAGGTCCAAACTTTCGCATTCACACGGCACAGGACCAGATCTTTGTCCAAATCGAGACCCACTTTTCTAAGGCTACCCCCGCCTTTCTTCTGAAACCTGTTCAAGGCTTTGGTTTAGTTACATCATGTTCCTCCATAACTCTCCATGAGCCCATTACTCAGACAGTCCCACACAGAGCACTCCTTCACTGAGCAGATACTGTGTGTACTGAGGGCTAGACACCACTTCCTAACCCCATCAGTGGAGGCGAGGGCAACTCTGTGGAATTTACATCATCAGTTTGCGCAGGAGTCCCACATGGAACAAACACGGAAAAAACACTAATATGCGGTGGGGATTTCGAACAGGTTAAGAATATGTTTGCATGGTCTGACAGGATGGAAAAGGCATAGAAGGACAGGGTTCTTAGCGGATTACATAAGGTTAGCAAATGTTATCTTTTGTGACCAGGACATAAAACGGCGATGATGATCCAGGGCTGAAACCAACAAATATTTAAGCTGTCGACTGGTCAGCGATTATTTTTATGATCAGTACACTAGTCAAGCGATTATTTGTATTGTACATTGAGACTTTTTGAATACTATTTTAATTTTTTTTAACTAAATAAAGGTTGAGCTATGGTGACTGAAGACTTCTAGGAAGAGAATAGTTATTTAAGTTATGTAAATAGTTTATTATTGTTTGACATTTTGATTTAATAATGTCTCAATCTTTGGTATAAAAGGTCTTTTCATATGTGTTTAAGAGTCTGTAAAGTCCAGATAATTATTATGATTATCAAAATACAACAACGATTCTTTTTTATAGTCAACTAGTCATGATTAGGCGATTAATTATGGCAGCCCTAATGAAAACTTTTTGAATTGTGAGAAAATAAGTGCATGGATATAGAAAGCTGTGGGTTTATTCACCAGACAGTGCATTTCGAAGTAAAGCACTGTTTATGGTACAAGGATTATCCACTTGTACGTGTCCCAAAACACTGAGGCTGGGACATCTCAATGACAGCTCAATCAGATGCCCTTTTCCTCCTCCTACACTCATCACCAAGGCCAAACCAAACATTATTATCCAACTGTTCTCTGCTGCAGGTGTTTACACCAAGATCTCAAGTAAGAGTCTCAATGACCTTCAGAGAGATCTTATCTGAACATCAACACCAACAATCCCCATCAGATAACTGAAGACTGATCCACCTAATCTCCACTAATCCTGCAGAGAGGACTGTGGACGTCACATCGTCAGGTTTGGACATAGCAACGTTATTGTGAGAGGAAGCACTGTAATTTTATGAATGGCCTAATTATTTAGAATTAAAAAATATTTAAAATGATTTTTTCACCTGATATCGATATCCCAAGATTTGTTTTAATGAACTGTTGTGGTCAATAAGAAATATTTGCTGGAATTTATATCAAGCTTTCAACAGAGGAAAAACTGAGAACGACAGACACAAAAAATGGATAGTCTAGTATAATTTAAACAGATTTTTAAAATTCACGTCAAACCATGAAGTACCATGGGTGTCAGACACAGGTAAGACATTGGCAAGATGTAAACTATGTAAATATAAAATATGTAAAATCAGATGTAAAATATGAGATGTGTTTTGACATGCACTCGCTCATTTCAGAACAGCAGAAATGACAATGTACAGTCCCTCCTTTGTTTTAGTCTGCTACATTGAAGTGAAAGTAAAAACTAGTGTCAATGTGTTTATTTGTGCCGTGAAGAACAATGCAATTCCTAACACATCTGAAAATCAAACGCTCAACGTACATGTGCTGTCGCTTGTCTATGTTGCCATATAATCGCCTTATTTATTAGCAATTAAAGCTGCAATGTTTTGTTAATGCTAAATTATTAGATGCTCCTGAACGTTTCTACTCAGGCCCCGGTCACACTAATTTTGGTTCTTTGTTGTAGACTTGGACAACTGTGGTCTGACAGGTTTTGGGGCAAAGACGAATTGAGTTCAGTTGTTTAGCGTTACTCAGAGTTCTCCATGCATGTAACGTCGTGAGTGTGCATTAATATTATATATAATATAAAATATTAGTGCAAGTATCAGGGAAGATAATCACCATTCATTGTCAAATCAATTCACCCTGACATTCTTTCTGAACCAAGGACACAGCCACATTTGACCTCAGTAGGATTGGAATGGACTCCTTCTAAATCCTCACTTGACTCTCTGAGCGATGGTGAACCAGAAGAAAGACAAATCAAAATGGAGATAGATTTTACAGATAGCAACAGTGTACACTTCCCAGGGATATCTATAACAGTTCAACACGAGGTCCTGGACAGACTACAGTGTACATTTGAGGTAGTCTGTGCTATTCTGGATATTCTATCTCATTTGAAAGCTCTCTAGTTTACAATTTTATCTCTTTTCATCAGTCAGAGTCATAATAATAATTCTAACTTTAAAAGCTAACTGAAAAATAAGAAACAATCCATCACGAAATTTAAATAATTCTGACAAATGGTTCATACAACACCCTGAGGGAAGTTTCAAATGCAGCGTTTTTCTCATATATTTTCAAGGAACGTTATGAAGATAGTTGGATAGCGGATATCAAAATTGTATGCAAAATTTGAACCTTGAGTATAATAACAATTGTCAAAAAGCTGCAAAAAATCAGGAAAACAACAGAAACTTAAAGGGAGATACATTATACAAAATTATCTTAAGTGTTTAAGTGTTTTACCTTATTACTACAGTGTTTCCACATTATTAATTTAGTCAATGCTGTGTTTAAAGCATGTTTGAGTAATCCAGTATTGTCCTGTATTTGAGACTTGAGCTCTCAGAAATTCTTGTTTTCACCTACTCCCTATCCCCGCCCACTTTCCTGTACTTAGTAGCAATTCTTTTTAAAAGATTAAGAGTCCAAGTTATATGTAAGCTTCTAAAATGTCATGTAGCCACTTCAAAAATAAAGACTTGCTACACTCTGAAGAGGCGGGGCTTAGCAGTTTTGAACAGGAAGTCAATGGCCCTGTTTCTATTATTAAGCCATTTTAGATTACGGTTTGTGGTTTGAAATGACAAAAATATAAAATTATGATCTACTTATGTTATGGTTCAATATTAAGTCCTTGACAAATAACATAATATGTCTCCTTTAAAAGCGTATCTTTCAAACTATGGTATGATGTTTAGTCCATTCACCCAAGATATTTACAAGAACATTTATTTACAGCACATGTCTCTTTCATTTCACTTCGCTTTTGAAAATATTTCTTCTAATTATTATAGTAAAAAAAAAAGTCAAGATATTTATTTTGGTCAGTATCACTGATACATAGCATTATTAACAGAAATATTTAGTGGGTTTTATTTGAAAACTATCACCTCATTGTCCTGTCACCACAGTGTTTTTATGAGTCAGTCGTCTCCTGCAAAAGAGCCTCGGGAGACAAAAGGAAAACTGTTTTTGACCGACAGCTTCCTGACTTGTGTGCTGCTTTAAAGAGCTTGTACTTGACCTGTACTTGATTTTGACTTCTTCTGGTTTAATGCCCTTTGTGCAGTGTAATGTAACTGTAATGTAAAAAGTGTTTCCTTGGGTAATAAATAATTTAAAAAGCTACTGTCAGGACTGCAAATGTATATCCGGTTATTTAACTTATAACAGTTGATTTCCTGTTTTGGTGAAGGAGAGTGAGAAATCAGCACAAAGTGGGTGGAGATAGATGAGAACTGCATGATACTATCCCTGCTGTTGTGTCATGGTGCAATATCATATTGGCAAAAAGGACTAAGTGAACGGGGCAGTTGAAAGTAAAACATGTTCATTACTCATGGTTCAAAATCAGGTACAAGTTCTTTAACTTCACCTACATATTTATTTCATTTTTTAAGTAATGTTTCAGCACATTCCCAATTTGAGAAATAAAATCTTCCAGGTAAAATCTATCAAAGGCTCTGTCAAATCTGTCAAAGGCAAAGAATTCATATCTGGTCATCGCTAATTTTGAGCAGTTATCACATAAAAGCTCCAGACCAATTAAGAGAATTTGATGATAAATTAAATCTCATCTAACATACTGTAGGATTTTTAGTACATATAAGTGTATACAAACTGTGGTGCTACAAAAGTTGGTGCTAAAAGAGTATTTGGAGGGAACATATATAATTCAGTTACATTTGCTGTTTAAGTGACTTGATAATCGCATTTATTATTTTAAAACGTCGAAAGGGAGATTATTTACAAGGCTCTCTATTTTGGCTCGAACTTTGTTGCTACATAAACTACCAAAACCTTTAAGCGGCGACACGCACCAGATTTCCAGTCTTAGATGTGCCTTGGATTAAAACAAATGCCATCTCCACCACCTAAAAGTCTCACTAAGCCTGTCTTTATTGAAATATTACACAACAGGAATTACCCACAAATCCCGTCCAATATTTCAAACTAAACAAACAGTACTGTCCTGAACTTCATTGCATTCAATCTTTACTTTAACTACAACCGAGACAACAACCTAAACTAACTTGTAGATGTTGTACAGCGTCTCCATAGAAACCCCCTTTATTTACCTGCCGACTAAGCGTTTATCATAGTTTTTTTGGCGGTCTCACTGCCGCATCAGCAGAGCAAAGTGACGACAGGTCTGTGCACGCAGCTCTTCACACTGCAGTGACTGAGGGGCAAATGGTGGGACGGTGTAAAAATCCCCACGCAGCCATTTTTTGGGGGCCGTGAATCATGTGAAAACTATGAAGAAAGTGGTGAGAAAAGAAGAAGTGTTGTGTGAGCAATAAGGGAGTGGTGGCGCATGACAGCTCGCAAATCAATACTACAGTGCTGAGTGTACGCTTTAGAGAGATACAGAGATTTAGTTTGAAAAACGATGGTAATATAGTTTATGTATTACAGGCTGTATTGAGTGGACGGAAAAGGCATGGTGCATGTCCATTACCAAGATCTAAAAGCAAAATAAAGTTATTTGTATTAAAATGTAATATCAAAAATAGAAATTTGTACTATTTAGTCATATAGTTACACAATGAGAAAGTTAAATGCTGAGTTTAAATGACCACAGACAGATGAAAGTCAGAATAACTTACCTTTGTGTTAGGGTTGTCAACATACTACTGTGATATTGAATAGTATGTAGGATATAGTAAATATTCAAAAAAGTATCCAAAATCAGTAGTATTGAAACTAAATACTCATTTGAGCAAGTATTGATACTATCGAAAATGACATAAAAGGACCAAATTCAACCTTTCCTGAAGAGTTTTAGAATGAGCTTGAGATTTATCAGAACTAGTACAAGACCACATGGCAACATTAAGAATATAGTACTTTTAGTAATTTTGTGTTCAAAGTAATTTAAGCTAAAAAAAAAAAAACAGTTCTACTTAGCTGTGTATAAGATTGAGGGAATTCTATCTGCATTTTCACTATTTTAAATATATTTTAAAGTAATTATTTATGCTCTTATCTCTGTCTTGTGATTGTATTGTGGTATATTTAGGATTTCAGTATGGTAATATTTGAGGTACTGTGAGAAAAACAAGCTTTTGGGACTCTCGAAAAATTGGACATAGTCCAGGATGTGCTCCATTTTAGTTTGATAATGGCACATAGGTTCCACAAGTTTGACATTCTAGAATATGGGTCCAAAATGGTTCACTATTTAAATGCCAAACCTTACCAATATTTGTTAGGGATTGGGTCCACAAACCTGCCATATTAATCTTAGAAAGTCCACTCCCCTTACAACGTTCTAAGTGTTTTGTGCTGAGCTTTCTGTTTCTTGTGGATGGATCCAGTAATTACAGATTTATTAACTATAACCCAAAACTTTCAAATTCTACATTGAAATTCTGATCTACAATCCACCTTAAATTTAAACGTGCACAATGTCAGTTTTCCAATTGAGGATTCGTCACCTGATTATGTTTCTGCTTTGCCTGGGAGATTCCACAGTATTATACAAACTCATCTATCTTTCATTTATCCAGTTAAAGACATTTTTATTGACCAAAAAGTTCTTGGTTAGCTGCTTGTCTCCAGAAGACTGCTTGGTTTTAATCAATTTCCAGGAAAGTTTAATGGTTCATACAGTCCCTTCTAATAGCAAACTACATAGTTCCCCTTTAAACTAACCATGGGGTTCAGAGTAATGAAAATTTTGCATCAATTCAAAACAAAATATTACATCTTTTGAATAGGGAAAAGTCCTCAAATATCACCCATAAACTGAAAGCTCAAGTCCATGAATTGGCCAGTAACCAATTCTACGTTCCTGTTTAGTTTATTTTTGGGCATTTGTCAGTACAAATTAATGAATCTTATAAAATAAAATATGATCTGAACTAGATTTAGCTACTGCTACTTTCCATCCTGTGTCCCTGGATATGTGCGCACAACAGTACAAATCCACACACTAATTGGTTCTTCCAGGCGCCACATCGACACATCGTGTAAGTGCATGATGATGTGTGACTGACCAGTGGTGGTGTCCCGTCCTGAACTTCTGGGGCGTGTCCTCTGAGGTTGACCACGTGCACCTCCTGAGGCAGTCCGCTGGTGCCTCGGCTCGCACATCCTGCCAGCGCCGTGAAGCTCTTGGACAGGGCCTGCACCGGGTGTCCCTGCCCCACCGGGAGCAGCTCACACGGGCTGCGGAACACGGGGCCTGGAAGGAAAGAAAACAGGCAACATTTAAGTGTAAAGTGTGTTAGAGTCCATTTTGAGTCTTTTTTGTGTTTAATTTTGTGCTGAAAAAAGAAAATGCAATATGAATTAAAATGTTAAATTGTGATTACACATGCTGCAAGAATGAACAGACGAGCAAAACTATACAAGGGATTTAAAAGAATGTTTTAGCATCACTGTTTACCTAAGTTCTAAAATGTATTCAGATAAACCCATTTCAAACCAACTTAATATCATTTAAAACTTTGTTATATAGTAAGGAAAGAGACACAGACATTGATCCACACAACTTAAACTCCAAAAACATATTTTATTAACTGTGAGTTATTAAAATACAAACTTTTGGTGCTTATAAGTTTTGCAGATCAACTGTTTTTCTCAATTTTTTATAGCCTTTCTTATTTGCTCATCATGAGACAAAGTACAAGCATTGAAAAATGTAAAACTTTTTAACACTAACAGTCACTACAGTCACGGTTAGAGATGTCACAATATCAAATTTTAGTGTTTTGTTTATTGTGTTATTAATAATTGTGCGGGAAAAACATCAGAATGTTCAGATTACTGATAGTTATAGAAACCAAAACCACACAACAGTGAAATTCTTAATCCTGGATTAAGTATAAAACCAGCTTTATCAAAAAGTAAAGGCAATGTGACATAAATTGTCAGACACAAAAGCCCCTTATATTTAGGTTAGCGTTTTTTGGAGTAGATATTGAATAGATATGACAAAATCTTCCATCATTTTTGATTAACCAAATGATCCCTACTGTGGTTATCCTAGGCCTCAAACTCACTCAATTTGCATAGACATAATAGAAACCCTGGTGTACATACGTTATATTTCATAAAACACACAACATGACCACAACTCAATCTGTTTTTAAGACTCCACTGTGAGTTACCAGAATCCTACAGCAATCTCATGAAGTGTACATAAATCAAGCTGGCAAATGTTTGAAAAGTAACCAAACAGCCCCTTCCCCTCTCATAAGTCATGCACATTATGACGGGTACTTCTACGGCCAGTATTTTTCTGCAGATCTGACCCTCTGAATTAACCTTTAGCCCCTGTGCCAGCTGAAGGGAGCTCCCATTTCAAACACATCATGCTAAACACGCACACATCGCCCACAGCAATCAGATGGAGCATTTGGAAACAATTAAAGCCTTATAGTCAAAGACAGTTCGATAAAACATTCGGTTCTCTCCAACTAATTCCCTGATGTCCCACAGCCGGGGGGTACCGGGGGGGGTAGGAACACAAAGCTATTGTTTTTAATTTGTTTCATTTTAATAGGAGCTGATGCAGGATCTTCGTGAAGCCAGGGATCGTGCATGGTAAATCTCATCCTTCAGTTTTGTGGAAAAAACAAGTGAGGTCTATTGTATAACAGCTGAGGACATGTTTCTACATAATCCTTGATAAAAACAAAAAAACAAAAACGTTTCTTGTGGGTTTTGGGTTTGTTTTGAACATTATATATTTGACATTTTAAATGTAGCATCAAAAATAAATCAAAAATAAAATATTGACTACTGTATTTTCACATAGGACAGTATCACTTCATCCAAAAAGCAAAAGCCGCTGACCTTGTCGTTTAGGTCTGTACAAACATGTTCTGAATGAAATACATTTGATCATTTTATTACTTTGATTGATTTCAGTCCTTTTTTAATTCTCTTGGACACGTTTAAAATGTTGACCAAAACTTTGACCAAAAAAAAAAAAAAGTGGTTAAAAGGACACACAATATTATGCATTATTTGTATTGTTACTGACCTTTAAACATGCTTTTTATATCTGGATTTTTGTCAGAACTCCCTCTAATGGCAGAAGAGAGATGGAGGGATACCGACAATCAAGGACTGGACCAAATTACAAGTGACACATAAAATAGAAAAAATGACATTTGGACTTGACTTCGGACTTTGAACATGGCCTTAATTTACTCATGATGTTGTTTATTGGCTTCTTTTTAGTCCCTTTTCCTCTCTCTGGTTGTGTTCTGCTTGTATTCTTTGGTTTGTTTTGTTATTGCCGTGCAAGAAAAAGACTGCTTCACACTCACAGTGCAGTGGTGTTGATGGAGAAAATAACACTTCGAAACATGTTTGGATTTAATCAGAAATGTTCACTTTGAGAAGGCCTCCATACTGGTATCTATGGTTTTGTGTATCGGCAAATCTACTGATGTTGAGACTGAAAAAGCTGTATCGGTGTCTTAGAAATATGATCTCTAAGGGAGCGCTAACACTTGCACATCACAATCATCAAACCTGGACTATACCAGGACTATACCAGGACTAGTACAGAACAAAAACAAATCTACTTTACGACGCCAACTCGTCCCAAACCAGGACCAAACCGAGAATTATGAACGCACCCCAATAGACCATATCTACAACCTCAACGGCGTTCAGAACGAGCAAAATCTAAACCCTAATAGCAAAATTGTGATAATACACCGCCAAACATTAAGCCAAAACTCAAAGAAAGTCAGCATTTGTTTTCATTTTCCTTCATTTTGTCCAACAAGCTCATACTGGATACTCTTTAAGCCAGGGATGGTGTATGGCAAATCTCACGTGTCGGTTTTGCGGGGGGAAAAAACACAGGCGTCTTTATTGTTACCATATTTGTCTTTTGGGGATGCTCATTCTGCACATGTCTGGACCTGGAGATGTGAAGTCACTCTGGGATGTTACAGCACGTCCCGGGAACATGCATATAAAACATGGCAGCGGCTGATGAAAGCACAAAGGCTAATGCTAAAAACCTGTGGAGCATATGGCTTTCAGCGATCTCCCACCAAAAACAACCCCCTTGTATTCCCTTGTCAAATGCAAAAATGTACATCGAGTTCTGTTTTCTACGACGCTACAGATAAAACTGTACTGTTCCTGCTGGTACTTTTAGGCAGGGCTGTTCAACTCAATTTTTCCAAGGGCCATAGGTGCACGATGCGCCACCACTATTATCAAAATTTGGGGTCACACAAAATACATCAATGAAATAAACATTGATAAACATTGAAACAGCGGTAAATCTGTTTAAATAATGACAAAATAATTCATTATTGCTATATTAGATTTTTGTGGAAAAACTAAATAAAATGCTTCTTCCTATACAAAATTGCCAATCCAAGAGTGAACAAGAATGAAAAGACACCAACCAGGTCTGACCTAACCCAGAATACAACCAGGACTAACCAAAAATCCAACCAGGTCTAAAGCCGAATCAAACGAGGTCTAAACCAAGACCAAAAAAGTAGTGCTAACCCAGAGTTAAAGCAGTAAGAAAAGTATTGTATAGTAAATATTTGGAGGCAGGGCTGTGGGCCGAATCAGATTGTTTGGAGGGTATGATCTGGCCCCCGGGCCGTAAGTTGAACTGCCCTGCTGTATAACACAGCGCGGTTATCATACTGGAATCATTGAGCATGTGAATAAAACTAAATCCCATGGACCTAATTGGAATATTATACCTCAAATTTGGGCTTCAACAACTACTAATCAAAAGTGTCAAAAGTGTGCTTTCCAGTGGTGTAGTGGTTTAAATGTCCTTACACTCTCTCCCCATGTCACGCTCTCACTGTCCTGTCAAATAAAACTTTTGTGCCGGAAAAACTTAATTACAGGCTGGCCATCTGTAACTTAAGGATTGAGACTTCTGAATATAAGGGTCTGGAAAGAAAATGAAGACATAACTCTGTGGGTGATGAATTTCATGTTTTATTTGAGTGTGCAAATAGTGAGGTATTGAAATTAAGAGAAAAATATTTTCCAAAGTTTTATTTAGAGCGTCTGCCAGGATGAGCTTGTTTTATTTTTTTCAAGCTGGAAAAAAGAGAAAATAATAGTAAATATAAATGTTATAACTATGTGCTTTATATGTATTAATGAAGTTAAAAAAAAATTCATGAATATGTTGGTGCATGATCAAATTATTACAATGAAAAGAAAGGATTTAGGGTTGAATAATCATTTTTTAAACTATACACAACCTCCAAAATGTGTCATGTGCCGAAAGATAATGTTTTATCACTCAGACAAAGCAAGAATTCCCATAAAATGACACAAGAAACATGCAAAGTTATGTGTTTTTATTAAAAACCTATTTTTTGTATGTATACTCTATGAAGATGTTGTGAAGCAGCATTTCTTTAGCTTCCTTACGGTTAAATGTTGTAAAAAATATTATATTCAACGGGCTTTAGCGGTCTAAACAACTACTTGATTAATCTGTTCTATCATGAGTGTTCTCCATTTGCCACAACTTTTGGCAGCAAAAGTTTTCTAAAACATTATTAGTTTATTAGTTTTTTTAAAAGGGTTTATTGGGGTTTTCCTTCTTTGTAACATGATCCTTAAATAGTTTCAATCTTATCGGTGTCTTTCTCTTCAGCGTCCCTCTATTCTCCTCAGCATCTTTTATGACCACCAGTGTCAGGCCCCGGGGTAAAGACATCTACTAAAATAATTCTAACCCGTCACGCACATCATTGCAACGTCTTCTATATGGGTCTGAGCGCCAAACAACAATCTTATTCAATAAAGCTTTCTAAATTCTTCTTCAGTGTGAAATATATCGCACTTAAAAACGTGTTGTCGTGACAGGCCTAATTCGGTCTATCAGAATCAGAATCAGATCAGATTCCATACTTTCCCTACAGAATCATTTTGACAGTATAGAAGTAATTTCAATTATGAGCCAAATATTCAAGCAGCCCAGGGCCTTACCTACGTCACAAACCTGATATCAGTGCATGCACCACAGACACACTCTCTCCTCCCCTCATCCTCCCTTCAGACTCCAGTGCGGCTCACACTCATCACCAGAACTGGCAAATCCAACGCAGAGAGACTCACTTTTTCCTTTTCGCAACAGAAACAACACACTAGTACACTGCCAAAAGACAACTGGCAAACAAATGATTTAGACTGCCTAACAATACAAGATAATGGAGCCTACACATGCTATCAGGGTATTACGGCAGGTCTGCAGTTTATGAGTGTCATTTTTAATTTACCTTGCTCCTAAACAGGCAATAACAAATAATAGAGGCTGTGTACCATAATTATAGTAACGTCGGTACTTTCAGTAAATTATCTTGCTTTTGTGGAAACACTGGGTCGACTCACAATGTAACAGCATCCGCTACAACATCTGCACACTCACATGGAGAAGAAAACCACTTCATGGGTTTCAGATTTCTGTTTTTTTTTTTTTTTTTGTGATAGTTTAGGGACTTTTGCCCATTTAAAATATAGACATTCATAGATACAAAATTCTCTATCTCTGCCCATTGCTCAGACTCGATGACTTGACCAGCCGATGCCAACGCTAACGTCAAATCGAACATTCCTTCAATCCCCATACTAAAGTACTTGAAAAGTTCATATTTTATAATATTTATGTCATTTATCTGGTCTCAGGAAACTGTAAAAAAGGATGTTTTGTGCTCACTATTCACACCAGAAAGGCAGAAATCTAAACTTAAAGTGCGTATGATAAATGACTAATTTTATTTTATTTGGTGTATCAGTACCTGTTGCACATAAAAATCAAGTAGTAGTTTATGGAGAAAGGTTCTTTGAAAATTTAGGATGTAAAAACAAACTGATGATTGACCCAAATTAAACAACTTTTTTTTTATCCTTCAAACATGAATTCAACAAAATAAAAAATACATTCAAATTTGCTAATTGCATCCATTGAAATCAAAATTTTTTATTTGATTGCGATAAATACTGCAGCCCTGTCAGAATCACAACATGACAATCTAGCCAAAATGGGATGAGACCACGATTCAGTTTGTATCACTATATTGCCCAGCTCTAACTCGAACGGGGTTAGAACTGCATTCACTGTAAAGGTTTTCATAATGTACTGTAATGTGATAATGTCCAACGCCCATTCTATAGAAGCAAAGTCGGATACGTTAAATCCCATAGTACTGTACGTTCAAAGGAGCAAGGTTCAGGGCTTTTGAAACTCCACTGATCCGAACTGAGAACAATAGACAAAGGCCATCATCCATCATATACTGTGTCAAGGTCAAATACTAGAGTCCTGTGTCCATGTGTTTTTCCCATCAGGCCGTGGGTCCAGTGGGCTCCCAGTAGGTTCAAGGACAAAGGGGCCCTACATGAAGCCGGCTGCGGAACTTATCCTGGATGACAGACTCTGGGGAAGCACAACAAAGTGAGTTATCAACGGATTCAGAAAACTTTAGGTTTCTCTGTGCAGCTCTGAGAGTGTCATATCATCAATAAAGCACACTAAACAACAAAGGAATGCACAATATACAGCTCTATAGCTTGAATGAACAGCATTGTCATTCTCCAGTGTGAGTCATTTACTGAATTTACATGTTTTTCCAGACAATATTTTCACAATTTTACTATTAAGTAACCAAAATCAATTAAGTTAAAGTGAGTTTCCAAAAACAGTTTCATAATGTTTATTTTTTGATAAAGACTAGGCCTCTCACAATAATTATTATGTCAACGTACTGTTCAATACATAATAGAAAGAACAATACATTCGAGGCTCAATATTTATCGTGCATGGTTTTTTTTTTCGCAATTTGGGAAACTTTTTATTTGTTTTTTGCTAAGATTTGAGCTGTAGAGAGTGAAATTAGTAATGTTTATGACTCATTATTGAAGTACAAAAGTCTTTTATTGTGCCATTTATTCATTGCAGCTTTTAGGGGGGGTTTGTCAGTTGTCAGTGGCATGAAGTAGTTTTAATATTATCGTTTATCATGATATTTTCTGTAGAAATATATCGCACTTCAAAATGTATTATCGTGACAGACCTAATAAAGACACATATAATATTGTACCTGCCATAATTCCAACCAAACAAATTAAATATTACATCAGTTGGACTCGATGTTTCTCTATCTCTCTATCATAACGTTTATTACTGGAAATTAAATGTTTCATTAATGTTTTTTCTCATATTTAATATCAAATCTATATATACAAAAAGAAATGGCTGGCATATTAGATGTAGTTTGTCAATGTATATGTGACCAACATTTGTGCCCAGAATCATCCGCTCATGTGCAGTTTAAAAAACCAAACTGACTTTCACATTTGATTGTACTTAATTCTGTCCTGTTACAATTAAGATCTCCCCCTATGGAGTGGTACAGGTTTTTAGTGCAGATAAAGCAAAACAAGCATCATTAAGATTTGTTGTGGATACATTATCAAGGCTTCAGGTGAAAAGACGGTCCAGAATTTAAAAATAGAAGTCAGAAAAAAGAAGAGAACCAAAAAAAAAAAGATCTTGAACCAATTGACTCAACATCAACACAGATCTGAACCAAATACACTTCATAATGTAAACTTATCAGTGTCAAGCAGCAATAATAATAATAAGAATCCCAAAATATTTTATTTTACAGTTCGCACTAACCCCAACCCTAACCCTAAGTTAAAAGCTATTAGAGACCTTTGGTTACTTTTACATTTTGGATCTTGGTAAATCTTTGTGTCACAGTTACTCAGGATAAATGAATAGATTATACTATATTAGATATTTTAAAAGGAAGTTAAAATGGTGACATGGCCTTTTGGTATTGAGTATGAAATATATCACAAATGTCATGGCATTGCAGAACCTTTTACCGCATGTACGTTATACTGCTGTGACATGTTTAAAGTTAAAATAGTATACAATTCCTGCTTCCATGGAGTGACAAGCTTTCAAATCATTTTCATTCCTTGTCCAAACACTGCTCTCCTTCTGTGCGCAGTATTTCTCCATAATTACATTACCTCGAGGTCTACAACGTGAACGATTACCATGGTGACGGACAGGCACCTTGACCCACCTCCGCCTCGCACACTTTCACAAATCCAAACGTTTATTTTTACAACACTGTCTTTGCTGCGGATTAGCTCATGCTCCAGGCATTGTGCAAATTTGTTTTCCGTAAAAAGTATTTAATTTCATTTAATAATTTCACTTTGTTTTCATTATATTAAGACCAGTGAAAATATTATAGTTCCCCATAGTAATTTTAATATCCACCACGTTGCTGTTGAATTGAGATGACTTCATTGGTCACTTCTCATTGTGCTGCACAAGTATTTTTTCTCGAACTCTAACTGTCATTATTGATTTAAATTATTATATTTCTTTCACTGGTGACATTAACAGCCAAAGGATTGTCATTTTTTGAAATACAGACCAAACCAAGGATATTTTTTACCACATTTAACAGTAGACTCTTTGTTTAGAGTTAGCCTGTCAGGGAAAGAAAATGGTGGTAAAATATATGGGGTTTTATGGCTCTGTTTGTGTCTTGTTTTTGCAGCGATGATATACAGTTGTGCTCATAAATCTATAGCCGCTGTATGTTCATTATATTTAAGAGCTGAATATAATGTTTCAGTTTTGCCTGCAAGTTACAGGATTGAGTTCAGACAGTTATATTTCCCATTAGAAAACTACGCTGGCCCAACAAAAACAAGCTGGACAATAAAAACAGGATACATTTGTAGTGCAAATAATTCGACTTTCATTTGTTTTATGTGTACTGTATTAAAATTAGGGTTGCAATTAACAATTCATTTCGATCCATCGATTAACTGGGCGATGATTCTTTTGATTAATCGATTAATTGTTTATTTGAAAGGTTCTTTTTTCATACTAGACTTTGTTTTGTGTACCTGATAGTTTCGACTGCTCACTCGCAATCCTTTTTAGAGTGTCACTCATATTGCTGCGACGTGTTTAGTCAGCTGATTTACACAAGTTTTGGCGCTGTCTTCTTAGCAGTAGAGGCAGGACGACAGCGCCATCTGCAGCCCTACTTCTTCAGCACAGTATTCCAGGTGCGTGAGAGTAAAAAGGCTCCCTCGTCTTGGTTTATCATCCCGTGAGCATGTTTCCGTATCTCTAGCAACGATGTTTGTTGCCCTCGGCTGTTGGGATACTGTCCTAAAGAAGTCAGACTGCAGATGGCGCTGTCGTCCTGCCTCTGTCGTTAGGAAGATAGCGGCGAAACCTGTGTAAATCAGTTGACAAGACAATAAGACACGTCACGGCAACATCGAGTGACACAAGATGATGACACAGTGAGCAGTCAAAACTGTCAGGTACACAAAACAAACTCTAGTCTGAAACAATAACTTTTCGTTTTGTCATTTTGAGGTCATTCCTGCTGTGTCATAAAACCTCTTCTTTCAGCTCATGGCTTGGAGTCTGTGTATTTTCCAAATAAGGATTATTTGAAGTTAGTTGATTGAATAGTAATGATTAACCTGTTTCAGCCATAACTAAAATAAACAGATGGTTAGAAGATTTCAAAGATTCAAACAAAGACCACTGAACTGGAAGATATTTTAATCCATTGTGGGATCTGTTTGTTTTTTGTTTGTTATTTTTACCATTTTTATTGGATCCTATAACCAGTGCCTTGGGAGAGGTCAAATTTATACATGCTTGTCATTTTGTTTAGTTTTTTTGTACTTTTTTTTTTTTTTACATTTAAGCCATTAAAAATACTACTTTTCTGTTCTAAGCTCTTAAAAACGTATTGAAGACTTGTTGCTCTGTAGTGCATGCTAAAGCCATATACAATAATAGACTATATATAGAGGCTGGGCTGGGCCTGGTTGGGTCCTATAGCTGCAGATAAGCTCCTGTTGTTTTGGAGAAGGCTCTTTGTTTTCCCTCCACACGATGGCACTGCGCCAGGGCCGGGCACAGGAAGTGATGTCAGAGGTTGTGCCAGCCCGGGACACATGTAATATTCCCACAAAGACATTTCCGAACATAAACAAACACAGCCTCCCCTAGAGAGAGAAAGGGAGAGAGAGGGAATGCATACCCCACAAGACTCCTACTGCAGTATCAAGTAAACAACAGCTCAGAGTTTTCTACAGGAGGAGAAGCAATTAATAGCAATAGTATAAAACGTAGTAAAAGCCATAGCAATTGTATGGCCAGCAACCATTATTTATGCTAAACTTCAGCGCACATAGAATTTGAATCATACAGTTTGTTATAAAACTCTGCCTTATGATGAACAGACCATTTTTATTCATGAAATAAGAAGTTGATTAAGAATATTCATCATCTGCGTATTTCAAATTGTTTTCAAACAGAAAATTGTTTCAACAGAACTACAGTAAGACATCCTTCTGTTCCATGGCAGTTGCAATAGACAGGTGATTATTATCTTTTTTGTTCACCATCAACTTGCCATTTGTCTTTTGGGAGTACAATTTAAGTGTATATCCCAGAAACTATGGGCTTTAGGCAGGGTAATTCCACCTGTGCAATGGAAATGACAAAGTGCTATCATTCCCTCTTATATTCTTCATTTAGTCTGTAGTCTTTCCTCTTTACGCTCCCTTTTGCAGAGAGCTGCGTTCACAACAAATATTAATGCCTTTTTTTTTCATTTTGGCCAATGTCCTTAATATTGTCCTGACAGCCCTGACCCCTTCGACTATACCACACGGAGTCATCGTAAACCTCTAGGTCACAGTCACAATTTTTCAGGAAGCAGTCTTTCAATCATGCTGCTCCCACAGCTTGCAATATTCTACAACTGAGCTGAAACTTTGTGAGCTGATTCCTCTGAAGGGTTTTCACTCTATTAAAAAAAATCTCAAAGAGCAAGAATCCTATGAACATTGTTTGTGCCTCTGAATGTCGTTTTGTTGTAATTTTACGCTTTTAACGCTTATATTCTAGTATCTCTAAGTAAAATGTCTTCTGCATTTTGTGACGTGAGCTGCAGGCCCAGATCACCCTCATAAAACACATCTCTCAGATCTAACTGAGATCTGAATGATTTAAGTGGAATATCTAATTGCAATTTTATAAGTGAGATAAGATTTGCATTTTGTGTTGTGTTTTAATAATCAGATTCAATGTTGCAAGAGAATTGACAAAAACACTGAAATAAGAAGTAACAAACATTGTATTTCAGAACATGTTTGTGCAGATCTAAACTACAGGGTTGACAGACAGGATATTTAGTTGTTTATGGAGGAAATTATAGTACTTCAAAAACTGCAGCTTTTGCAATTTGCTGATAGCGTTGTGATTAATCTTGCAGCCCTAGTTTAACCTGATCAATTAAATATTAATTGCAACTTTGAGAAAATGAACCCACAACCTGATTCTTCTGAGTCAAGGACATTACTGCCCACAGATATTATAAGCCCCCAAATAATAACAGCTCCCCCAAAAGAACATATTTTATTTTCATATAACTCAACACAAGGTAAGCACGGGGCCCCTCGGTTCAATAAGTCCTGAGTCTAAGTCCGTTCCCATCAGTGCCACTAAGACTACGTGAATCCTCCGTCTCCTGTCTCACCACTGCGGGCCACGATTCCCATGGACGGCGGACTTTAGCAAACGTAATATTGTACCCGCTCGTGTTTTGCTAAGGGGATTTTGGGCTAAGGAATGGCTGGCTCCTCTGTGTTGACACTAAAACTGCAGCGCGCTCACCCCTGAACTCTGCTCCACTACTACAGGAAGTGAGCTAAGCCGTTCTTCATGAGGAGAGCGAGAGTTCACTTTGAGGGGGATTTATCTGTGCACAGAACTCGCAGAGAAAGGAGGAGGAAGAGGGAGGAGGCATTAGGGAAGTTGTAAACCGCACCATCAAAGTGTGAAATCTGCAGATCTGAGGTTTGTATGAAAGTCACTATTAGACACGGTAAAATAGGTGAGAGTGGTAAAACAGTAAATTAACTTATAACTACAAAAGCGCTAAAACTATTTCACTCACAACTGCCAATGCGATTCAGTCACATGGGGATGTTTTTGTATTTTTAAAGAAGACATGCAAAATTTACTTTTTTTGACCGATTTATAACATTGTTCCGTCATCAAAAACATATCAGGAGTTGTATTTATCTTCTTTCAGGCTACGCTTGTTTGACGAATGCAGCTTGCAAGGTCCTCTTTTTGTGAGACGCTGTGACGTCATGTGCTGCGGGAGTGCTAAGATCTAGGCTGTTTTTCTGTTCATAAGCCATCAACTGAGCACTTTTTTCGTCAAATTGCCTTCATTACAACTGAGTGCGTATAATAACATTTATGGGGCAAGCACGTTCAAATTAGGACTAAAATGGAGCAAAACACAGAACTAAACCTGGACTGAAATCTAAATTAGAACTCAAGCTAGGCCCAAATCAGTACCAAATCAGGACAAGTGTGAATGCACCCTAAAACACAATATAAAAAGACTGTTTATCAGAAAGACAGTGGCATTTAATAATCAAAATGTGAAAAAGAATGAATATTTCAGATTTTTATCAATAATACAATCCATAGTACACTTTATTCATAACTATTCTGTATCTATAATCCTTCAATCACCATATTCCAACTTTTATTTTGTTGATAATGTATTAAAAAACTCAATGTACAATAGAAATAATAATTTGTTTAGGTATCGCACAAACATATTGAAATTTTAGATGATATAATCTACATGTTTGTAAGTATTTTGAATGAGCACAGACTTCTAGAAACAATTGGAGAAGTATCGGGGCACCTCTCTAGGCTCCAAACACAAACATAAATCAGGGGGCTCTGGGGAGACGGATGACACGTATAATTCCTCGAGGGCCACATGCAGGAGCGGAGTGTAAAGTGATCCGTTGGACATGTGCTAGATCTGAGTGTGCTAACCATGCTACTCCTGTATGTCTTCACTGCGGGCTGCTGACATGTGCTGTCCCCGTTCATAAAGACGCAGAACAAAAGAGTCGTCAAACCAGCTGTCAGTGTGTGAACAGAACCATGGGGTGCTCATGATAAATCAGTTAATCATCATCATGGGCAAAAGAACCAGTGTAAAAGGAATATGGATTTTGAACTCATTTTTGAGGGAGTCATCTACAAAATTTGAACTGAAACCAAAAGTCTGTGGTTCAATTCCAGCTCTAAAGTAGACCAAAGTGGGTAAAGTAATCTGGTGTGGAAAATATTTTGGTTTTTTTCTCAATGTCTCTGTAAATTGTGCCTTCAGATAAAGACTAAACTAAACCAAGCATTAGACCACACTGTGACAATAACAATACAGAGAGTAAACTGTGTCTTCAAATGTTGGTAATCAAACAATGAAACAGTCAGTAACAAGCAGATTAGCTAACATTCAATTAAACATGTGCTGGGAGAAAAGGTTTTATGACTAGGACAAAGTAAGAATGACTTCAAAAGCCATAGGAAACCTGTACAGTACAAATCTATTTACAACTCCATCAGGATATCTTCATGCACCTTAGCTTCATCTTGGTCAAATTTAGTTCAAGGAAACATTATGTTTTTTTTTATTGTTTTTAGCCTTTAAACATGCTCTTGAGTACCTTTAATTTGCCATCTCATGAAACAAAAAAAAAGTCATTGTGTCAGCCCTGTGACGAGTTGGCCACTGTCAGGGTGTACCCCGCCTAAGGCCCAAAGTCACTGGGATAGGCTCCAGTCACCCACGACCCCTAACGGAAACAAGCGGTAGAAAATGAATGAATGAATGAATGAACATTTTCCTCAGGAGTTTGCAAAAGACACTTACTTAGTGCATCCAGCTAGTAGATGGCACCAAGCGGTTAGCTATATTATACTTGAAGCGAATGTGCTACTCGTAATTATCAAGCTAGTAGCAGCAGTTATCGTGTTTAGACGGAACAAATGCTCAGAACGTGTCTGCCGATGATTTATTGACTAAAAACAGCGGAAGATTGTCGGAAAAGTGACATAGATGACCTGAAAATACGTCCGAAAATCCAGGAAGTACAGCAGGAAGTGTGCTTGACGCTCGGAGGGGGGAGGAGTTTCTACTGCAAATTCCTCCAAACGGAGTGAATGCAACTGAATACTACTTCAGATATGTTTTTGATGAAGGAACATTGTTAGAACATGGTTAAAAGCAAAAAAAAAGTCAATGTAGCAGAATATGTGCCCTTTAAAAAAAAATACATGCAGCTAGATTATTTGTTTCTTGCATTTTTCGAAGTACGCAGTTTTTTTTTTTTTTCTTGTTCTCTTCAGCCTCCGGCCCAGCTCCCAGTCATATTTTCAATAAATCTTGTTATTTTTCAAGTTAGCCTTATCTGAATTATTTGACACACCAGCTGTTACAACACTAGACTAATTGATTATCAAAACAATTGTTAGCTGAAGCCCTGAATTAAACTTATGATTTATTCACTCCATGCTCTTTCTTTTCTACTGTTGTGAGTATAAATACTTCTCAATCCCAATAAAAATGTGCCATCTAATAAAAACGTTAGATGACAAATCCTATGCATAGAATGACTGTTATAAAGGATACAAAATCCAGTTAGTTTGTAAGTTGAAGTGCAAAAAAAAGTACTGTCAGAAGCCAACACAATGTAGTAAGGGTCCATAAAACTACAACTACCAACCAATTGAGAACACAACAAAAAGCCGTCTGCAAAACGTCACTGAGATAAATCCAAGCCAAATAACTGTATGATTTGGCTGTCTCATGTTTTCCCATCAGGCATCATTCAGTGTCACGGTGAACAGAGCTCCAGCGTCCTCCCAAACCATCTGACTAATACCTCTCTCCTGCAGTTTTGAGCTCCTCCGTCTCATCAATCACAGCTGTCACTAGCACTGTTCTCTCTGCAGCTCAACAGTGGGGCGTCAGCACATGTTTATCACAAATGTGGGCCAGAGATGGAGACGGTGGGGGTCCAAGGGCAGTAGAGACTTTGATTACCTGATATTATGTTTTTGTTTGTGTTGGGTGGCTGTAGGGCTGCACAATTGATCGAAATTGAGTTGAAATTGCAAAATTGAATGGTAGCAAATAAAATCACAAAGTTGCAGTTTTTGAATTGGAATAATTTCCTTCAACAACCACAAAATATCTTGTTTTATTCTGCATAAAAATTGCTAACATTGTTGTTTACATTTGTTATAACATGTTCTGAAACAAGCAACAAAAGCGTGACTAAAAGCTATAAAAATGTGACTAAAAGTGACTAAAACAATACTTAAAGTGACAATAACTCTACTAATAATGATAAACGATACTAAAAATGACAAAAACAGGACTGAAAGCAATAAAAACGTGACTTAAAGCAACCAAACAATACTAAAAGAAACAATAACGCTACTAACAGCTACAAAATAATCCTAAAAAACATGACTAAAAGTGACAAAAACGCAACGAAAGAAATACTAAATCTATATTTCAGTCTTTTTTTTCTCCTGGTTGTGTTTAAAATATGAACTTTGAACAGAATCCCATTATTAAAACAAAACTTGCAAATCTATTGCAATACTGGTCAGAAAAATAAATGTTTCCAAAAAAAAAAAAAAAAAAAAAAGTCTGCGTTATATCTCTATGTTTATTTGAGTATCTTGAGTAACAATATTCAGACAGTATGTTCACAATGCATCCGAAATGCTAAAATGTGTCTGTAAAGTCTTAGTTGAGGTTCACACATGAATGGACCATAAAATGAACCACAAAGGGACAGAAATATTGCTTTACACTGGCCATTTCTGTCACTTTTTTACCCTTTTTTAACAGTTTTCATTGTACAATACACTCCATATTCTAATTTTGCATATCTCCCAAACAACAATTGCGATATTATGAATTTTTTTCCTCTATTTCCCACTTCAAGAACATATATAAAGCGACGGTCTCAACAATAGCAGCTCTATACAAGCTGGAGCGCTGGGGCCGAGTGTGACGCGTGAGTTCGAGGAGCCACAGAGGTGAAGGAGGCCAGCGTCCCTGCATTCCTCTGGGCCTCTTCTGGAGCAGCTCGGGGCAGAGGCAGAGGGCGACCTGTCAGGAGTCATGTTGCCTCATGCATTAACACACAAAGGATTCAAACACAGCCTCTTCAACACACACTTAACAAATGCACAAGGCTCAATGGGCAATATATATGCCAAAGGAAAATGTAAAAAGATAAGGGTGGATCTTCTTCAAGGCTCAATGTTCAGTCAGTAAAGTTATGCGCGTCTAAAGTCACGATACAGATACTAATCCAAAATAAAACTAGTATCAAAACTAGAAGGGCTGCACGATGTTGGAAATTATTGCGATATGACAACATGATATAACTCTGTCAAATAAAAACCAAGACTAAATCAACGCTCATTTACACTGAAAGGAAAACGATCTTCAGCTGAACGTCTTCTTGCTCATCACCCTAACCCCAATTTACACCAAAGCAGTAATAGCGCGAAAGCACACCAACATACAGTACACGTAGGAATTTCTTCCAATGCATACTTACGCGGCACTAAAATTAGGTTGGAGCTTTAGTTTTTCTCCATTCTCCGATGCACTTTCAAAATACGCTAAACTAAAAACATGCGAGTTACATAATCAACATGCAGCGTGTCCGGGACCTCCAGGGTTGATTCAAGACGAGATCATCTTCAAATTGGAGGAATATAACATGCTTTACGCTGTCAAACCTCAATTTTACAAGGACAATTTAAGACAGGAGAAAGCATGGTGAGACACAGCCGACACTTTGAAGGTAGCAGCATAATTCATGAAAATACGGGTGCCATGGCTTGTTATTTCTCTATGTAAAGGATCGTCCCTCTGATTAACTTTTGTAAAGATTCATTCGCTTCATTCGACCAACATTTAATCTGTAAGAGACATAAAACAGTTTGGTGTTTAAACGGCCTGTAGATGCACAGACTCGTGTTCAAGGAGCAGCTTTTACATCCCTGGCGTAGATTGATACTTATATGTACGTATGCAGCTTTGACAGTGTTACCTGCTGCTGTAGCTCCTGGTGTAAAGTCCAGATAATTCTGCAGCAAAAATCACACAATACAAACCAGTTGTGCGTGTGTTTGAATTGTGACTTGAAACCTACAGAAGTCAATGGTCTAAATCTCTAAAACATTTCTTACCAAACATCCACTGAGTACCACCAAATCTAAACCAGGACTATTTACGGGTCTAAATTAGGCCTAAATTAGGTCTAAAAAGGACTCCAACATTGCTATAGTAGTTATAACCAAGAACTAACCCAAAGTAGAACCAAAATGTGGATAAAAAAAGACTTTAAATTAAGCAAATGGCAGAAATTTAGAGGAGCTTGAGTACCACCAGAAGCAGCCTGCGTGCCACCAGTGGTACACATACCATAGTTTGAGAAACACCACTCTAAATTGTATACATACAGTCAGAAAGCAATGGCAGATCCGGTGATTCAAGGTCTAGCCAGGGATTTCAATTTCCTGTTTATCTGCGCCATTTTGAGGACTTTTCACCATCCAGCTTATGATGCTAGTTTTACACTGGTACAGTGGTAAACTGGTACAGGTTTTAAAGCTATTCATTAGCCAATCTGTGACCAGCTCAAAGAATGAAGGCATCAGAAATCATTTTTAGACACAAATTTTGTACAATACCAACATCTGGGAAGAAGTAAATATCTGCTTTTATTCACATACAAACCCTGGCATTAAAACTAGTCCTACAATTTTTTTCTTTCAAAGACCACAACTTATCTAAAACCTTCTTATTGTGTCTGTGATCTGCTTAAAATCTTTCTCACCCCCCTATGATGTCACCTCTTTTGTTATTTTCCAGTGTTTTGGTCCAAATTTGGGACGTGATCTTTCAGCGAGACTCGGCAGTTGGAAATGGGCCACAGCAGAAGGTGAGGCCTCCGAGGGGACCGTCTGACGAAAGACACCACCTGGAAGCCCTCAGCCCCATCCCATATTAGGACAAGAGTCTGCGAAGGGGGGAAAAATACACAAAAGCTGGCCCCGTACTGCAGTTTAAGAAGGTCAAACTAACTTACAACAAAATAAAAGCAAAAAGCAGATGTCTTAAAAGTTTATGGGGCTGTATTTTTCATAAGTTGGATTTGAGAGCCAGCTCATTCTTTGCTAATACCAACCATTCCTCATTGAAGTCAAACTACTACTGCAGCCTTGTTTCTATGGGTTTGCTTTGGAGCGGATAGGTACGCTCTGAAAGTGTTTCCGCTGTTTCAACTGAACCGTACCGGGCCGTTTGGAGGGTCCTAAGCGGGAAATGCGGCCAACGTTTGTTATGTTTGGGTGTCGTCAGTAGCTCATGAAGCGGACCCATGCCCCTGGACAAGAGATGAACAACATATCGGCGCAATATTTTTACCAGAGATAAAGAAAGTAGATAAACACAGCAGTTTGACCTGAAACGTCACATGGTGTTGAATGAAATAAGCTCCAAAGTACTGCTGTGTGGATCTACTTTCTTTGTTTCAGATTTGATTTTTGGACCCAGGACGTAGACAGTAAAGTATACGTAAGTATAAAGTATAAGTATACGTATACATTTTTGGCCAACCAACATACCAGGCTGGCTTTTTTGAATATCGACCTATGTTTTGCCAGGGCCAAAAAAAAAAAAAAAGACTAATGGTCTTGTGCAGCATTTACTTCAGCCCATAAGAGACTCCACAAACTATGACAAAGGTTCTCTTATAGGTTTACAGGGCTGTGGATGTTTAAAAATCACTGCTTTGAAATATTTGTATTTATTATTATTATATGTTTTCTCATGTACAGGAGTGCCCTGTAGTAACATAACAGAGTTTACAGTTATTATACAGAATGATATTGACAAAAATGAATATCTAGATATCTTTTTGAGTATCCCAATATCAATATTCAAACAGAAATGTGTGAAAACATGTCTTTAAACATATTAGTTTAATTATCTGACACATGTGAAATGAATCACACAACGTGGACAAATATCCCTTATTTGAAATTTTATGACTTTTTTCATTTTTAGTTTTTGTAGCAATTTCTTTTACTATAATAAACAATATCATTCTTCAAAACAACATTCACGATGTTATCTAAATTTTGAGATATTGCCCATCTCTACTAACCTCATACAATTTGTAGGAAATCGGCCATCGATAACAATCCTCAAATTATTAGTCTCAAAATGTACGGCTCAAAAATTGGCATTGGCCATGAAAAAGAAAAAGAAATATTGGTCGATCTCTATCTTGGACCATTTTTCAAGTTTAGTTCGACTGGTTATGTTTTGCAGTCCTGGGGTAGACTCGCATACAAAAATTTTTAAATCTGTGCCAAAATATCAATATTATTCCATCCAAGCTACCCACATAATTTGATGTGACAACCCCAGAAAGGAAAAAAAAAGTCACAATAAAAGCAGAGGTCAGATGTGTAAAAAGTCTATATTTTTCATTACTACAGGGCCAGGTCATTCTTTGGCGATTACTACGACTTTCTTCAATGAAGTCACATACCAGACTCTTGCTCTGAGTCTTGTGGCGTTTTTGGAGAAGAAACACAATGGAAAACGCACAATCACTCCAGCTGTTTTTCATTACTGGCCCCGACCGAAATTATTTACGCGGCTTCTTACTGGAAATACGAAGAGAGAAATGGAGAGAGGGAGGAGGGCAGACCAGATGAGGAGTCGAGGGGGGAGAGAGGGAAGGTTTTCTACTGGATTTACGTCAGAGCTCCGCGCAGACTGACAAGACACAGCTGATCACAACCATCACTACAATCACAATTAAACGTCTTTCAGCTGAGGTTTTCTTCTTGAATTAAAACATATGGACTTAAAGGAGACGTACTATACAAATTTTACTTTTACGAGCTTTTTAACCACGTTGTAACTGTTTTTCTCTTCTAATTTACTCACTCGACGTTGTATTTAGAATGCTTTTTTCAAATTTCCATAAGTCCATTATTAGTCCTCTGGATTGTAAAAGACCGGTGAATATGACATTTTTACAAAATTAGGCCACTGATGAATTATATTTACAGACAAAAAGGCTCTTTCATAAAAACACAAAATGTACATATCATATGAAATTACTGCCCAAGATGAGTCATAAAACCTCTTTTTTTCAGCACATAGCAGGTTTGGGAGCATATGTATAGATCTGTTAACGATTAATTAATTGCTAAATTATTTGACAATTATTTCAATAGTCGATTAATTGATTAACTTGTTGTCCCTACTTTATTTTTCTGCAATCAAGAAATCATTGCTTCGACAATTCCTGTTTTCACTGATAGACGCCCACTGCTCACTTCGTTCTCAATTTTTAAAATGTATCTTTCTTAACCACATTAGGGCTGAAGTTGACTAAAGAAATTCTAAACTAAAACCATGGCCGTAGCAAAAGCTCTTAAAATGATAATAATGATTTGATTATCTGAGTTCTTGCAGAACAACTTTTTAAACAGAAGAGTTAGGAAAAAGACAAAACTCAAGATTAAACTCATAATTCACACCTAAATTTTTCAGATAATTCACTCAAAGCCATCTCCTACTGCTGTCCCATCTTAATTCTTATTATCTAAACAAAATAACTAGACACTAATAGAATTTTTGTCAAATGATTCATCTACTACATGCACACACAAAAATTCACTGCTTGCTATTGTAAACTGCAGCTCAATATTGCCGTAAAATGTACAAAAAATAAACCCACGGGTGTCATAGATTATATATAGGCCTAATATGACAAACAGTAGGGCTACTACGACTCAAGCCAAACTCAAACAGAACTGTGCAATCAGAATTGTTTGTTTTGGTGACACATACAAAACAGCTAAGTTCAAATAATGGCCGTCCATCATTTACAACAAAATCAACCTTCTCTCACCTCAGATTAACAGCGTTTTGTGTTTCGTTCATTGATTCTGCAGGAATCCGCAATGTTTTTCAGCCCCTTGTGATTTTTTCCCCTTCCTTTTTCCTCAAAAGCTGCCATTTTTGTTTTGTTACGGAGAGATGTGTGTCCCGCCAATCTAAACTCTGGAGATGAATCTGTGTCAGAAATACAGAAAGATATCAATTTGGACATTCCAGGCAAGGCTGAAAAACACAAATGTGTGAGGGCAGTTCACCACATGCAAACTAAATAATACAAAATATGTCAAGAATTAGGTTGATAGATTATTTTGAGTTACATGTAAGAATAATATACGGAGTAGGCTTAATTGAACTCCAGTTGCTAAACATGTGTGCATTAGACTTCACCGCTGAGCCACATGGCAGCGTTTTTGGCAGGACTTTAAACCATATGTTTCTTGTTTTTGTTCTTTTCTTTTCCATATGCTCTTCCACTTCTGAGTTTGCCACAGTAAATCAGCTACTTCCATACGTGCAGAGCAGTCATTTGCAAACTGAAAATGCATACAGGCCCTTTAAAAGATTGTAAATAACATAAAAAATCTGGAATGTAGCAAAAGTAAAGAGGAACATACTTAAAATCTCATGTGAGTGCTAGTACAGCCTGGTTTAAAGACATTTACTATTGTATTTTACGTGTTTATTTAATAGGAGATTATTACAGACACTTTTTGAAACAATGCTACAAAAATCCTGAGAATTATGCACAACTAATCAAATGCATTTCTTAGCTTTTTTCTTTTTTTCTTGGCTTTTTTGTCTCTGGCACTATTGTTTCACTCAAATTAACTTTATACGGCAAAATGAAAACTGAAAGTATTTTGTTTGTTGCTGCTCTGACTGTTCAGAGCTGAACTAGTTTGTTGACGTTGGAGATTTAGGACACTTCAACTGAAACACAACAATTAATTTCCTCAACACTTGGATTAAGAAACATGTTGTTTAAGAGAGAACGGTAATTAGTTAAACTCCGGGTGATCCCAAAGTCTGTGTCAGTGATAAACGTGAACTTAGCTGCAGTGTTCTGTTGTTCATCTGGTTTTCTAAAACTGTTTACTTGATGTTATTTTTTAGATGTCAGGTACAAACTTAATATAAAGGTTAATAGAGTTGTAGACCTTTACATTTGTTATTAGACTGTAGCAGCTTTTTCACATTTTACTTGTGCTTTGAGCTCCTACAGGACAAAGTGTCATTACTCACCACTGACTCTTATTCGTTTTTTCCACACACTATTGCATACTTTACCATAAATTATACTTTATGTGAAGCTCAAATACAATTTTGAGGCTATAAAATAGTATATGTTTTATCCTTTGCAATAGAAAGCTAAACTGTTGTTTTTTTTCCCAACACAAAGACTTCAAACCATTAGCATTTATATCTGATGTAAGCTCACTGAAAATGTAGAATAAAACATCTATTCATTTTGCCTCTAGTTGCCTCCATTCCAGAATTTGGATGACATAACCTTTTAAAAGACTGATTCTTACAAAGTTCAGATGCTCTTCTTAAACCATCACAATTTATCCGGACTTGGAGCTTGCAAAATGAGCACCCTGGCTTGTAACAACTAATATAACAATCGCCGTTTGTGTGACAGGTCGTGGTCCCTGACAGTTCTGATATTAACGCTCGTGGTGGGAGATGGCTGGGCTGTAATTATAGACAGAGGGACTCCCGTTGCTATGTAAACACCGCTCTCTCTCTCCTGCTCTGGGCCTGTGCGCTGGCTGGGCTGGCTCGGGCCCCTGCTCTGCTCACATCTGGGGCCGCGTGGGTTTGGCAGAGCACCCGCGTGTGGAGTGTGTCTGCCTCCTCCCACCAGCAGCCACCTCGACGATCACGTTTCACTGTTGCACAAGACGACTGTGGGTTCTGGTTATCGGCGCTAGACGGTCCAAAAAGAGCTGACCCTGAAGAGGTACAGCGCTAGAAAGAGGAGCAGTTGAAGTTATGGTTTGAAATACTACTGCAGAAGAATATAGCAAACAGAAGTAAGTCAAATGGAATAAGGAATAAAAGACAGCAGCAAGTTCTTAAATGAGGACTTGGCTATTTTAAGTAAAGGTTAAATCAAGTGTAAGTTAATCAGATCTACCCCAATTTACACCAAAACAGTAAAATACATAGGAATCTCTTTTCATATTAATCGGTCAGACAATCTACTCCAGCAATGTCTGAGCGCCTTCAAGAATTTTATTGGGGAAACACAGGAAAGAGGCATGAACTTTCAAAAGAAGTTTCCTAAAAACAGGCATGTAAACATCACATCGAGACCACAGGGAATGTCTCGTGACAGATTTAGACATGTTTATTGGCGAAGTGGAGTAATAGAATACACTTCACAACGTCAAACATTAATTTTACAAGAACTTTGAAGGTAGGCAGCTTAATTAATGCAACGGCAGCCATGGCATGCTGTGCAAAGTGTCAACCTATGAATTTTTGTACAGTTTTTCATCCGACCATCTCTGAGCAAGTATAAATGTATACTGCTTTGTTATGATTCGCACTTCTTGTAAAGTCCAGGTAAAGCAGAAGTAAACCAAGACTAAATCACCAAAGGGCATCTATTTCATGTATAATCTATTATTTTTACGGTAATTATGAATAAACATAACATTTTATTCAGTTACTCCATCACTACATAGCAGTGTTAGCCTTTAAGGAGCCGTTTTCTTGCGCATCTGCGAAATAATTGTCTTTAGTAAACCAGGATTGTCCCACAGAGAAGTATTAAGTAGAGACTATTGTTTCATGTAGTAGCCGACGGTCAGTGATTACATTTTTGATTAGTCGACAAGTCAAACAATTATTTTTGTTGTACACTGAGCTTTTTAAAATAAAGGTTGAAATATAGTGACTGGGGACTAGATATTTTGTCCGATTATCAAAAACCTGATAACGATTTTTTAAAATACAGGACTAGTCAATTAATCATTCCAGCCCTAGTTACATCCCAAGACTAAACCAATGTTTCTCATTAATAAAGGAGGCTATGGTGGTCCCCCATAGTCTAATATTTTCCCCCATAGGTAAAAAAAAAAAAAAGCTGAATATGAAATTGTTGATACAAATTACATGTTTTACTTTTTGAGTGGTCAGAAACATATAGAAGTGACTATATTTAATCTATTTTTGTCTTTTTTTTTTTTTTTTTATCAGTAGAGGCAACAGGCGATGTTTACAAAATGTTATCCAATAAAATAATTCAAATATGGGTCACTTGTTCCATCATTGTCTCAGTATAAACCTGTGGAAAACAGTGTAAACCACTGACACTGAAATATGACTAAACTATTTAAAAAATCCAGTTCAAGTAACAATAGGGGATTAAATCTAGGACTAAATCAGGACTAATTCAGGAGGCAGTTGAAATTATGATTAAAAAAATGGTCCAAATCAGATATACCTACAGCAGCAAGTATTGCGGTGGCACAGTGGCAGATCGGCTAGCACTTTTACAACACATCGAGAAGGTCGTGGGTTCAGATTCCAAACAGACTTTTTTCCCACCACAACAAACACCTGGTTAAATGTGAATCAAACTGTACCACCACCAGTGCCCACTCCACAGTCTGAGAAGCACTGAGATGGAGAGATAGAGAGACAAAAGCCTTGGGGGGAAAAACATTACAATTGCTTTTGGCCGCACAATGACTGGAGTCTGCCAAGAGGACACAAAAATGCAGACGGAGAGAGGGCTGTTTACTTTACAGTCCAAGTTCTGTCTTAAATAGCGCACAGTTGAACATATAGACTTCAGCTCGAGGGCCACTTGGTTTGGACTCAGAGTAAGTGTTTGGTTTAACACGATCTCAGACATTACACTGATCAGCTGATGACAGATTTACACCTAACTGGGTTCATTTATCAGAGCTTGATTAAGACATTTAGCTCCGATCCAAGTAAGGAAAAACAGAAGGGTTTGCAGGTCATCTGGTTCCATCCGATTTGACGTGTAAGCTCAAATGAATATCAAGCAGAATACGGTACTATACAAAAAGGACTGTCAGGATAACAAAATGAAATAGGGTCAAATGACACAATAAACCACTAAAATAAAGACAATACAATCTGACGTCATAAAACTTCATGTAATTAATATTCATAATAATAATTCATATAATTACAATTTGATTTTGCAGGGGAGGTCCCAGGTTACATGATTGTTTTGGGGTTCTTGGCATGAAAAGTTTGCGAACCCCTGACTGTGACCATGAATATGAGATTTATACCATTTTTTACCCAAATGAAGCTAAAGTAGTGCTGCTTGAGGTTATCCTGATAAGTTTTAGGCTACTTTGCGGTCCAGAAGCTTCCAATATTAGCACCAAAGTAATTAAATGCAGGGCTGCAACTAACGATTATTATGGTAATCGATTAGTCTAGCGATTATTCTGTCGATTAATCGATTAGTTGTTTAGAACATGAAATGTTAGTGAATATAAGATTTTTGCTCATTTTGACCCAGATAAAACTAAGATGACGCCGCTTTGGGACATCTTGGTGTAGTATATTTACAGACAAAGTGACATAGTTGCCAAGTCTGCTTCTTTATAGTGACTTTGGACTTCTTTTTTGGAATGTTGTTTGCAAGGTATGAGTCGCGGGTTGTGGGTTTTTGGCCTTGCTTCAGAGCAGCACTTTCACGTCATAAAAAGAGCACATTTTATCCTTTTTTCAGTTCTGTTTCACGTTAATAGATGCAATGGTGACTGAAATACAGACGTTGGACTAGTTGCTTATGGTTTGACTTATTTTTTATGGCTCTTGGGTCGGTTGTTTAGACTGTTTTTCAAAGGCTTGGTCGCTTGTTGCTTTCTGAAAATGTGGCATTTGATCAAAAACACTAAATGATCACGTTTTCTTTGTTATTATGTTATGTTCCTGATCTGTCGGGGTGATAAAACCTAAACACATTGTATGCTTTGAAGTTTGTGTATAATCCAGCTAACGTTTATCCGATTAGTTGCGATTTATCGATTAACTTGTGTCAGATCTAATTAGATGTGATTTAAAACTCCAGTAAACATGTAACAATAATGTCAATTGTACTAGACTACACTGAATAATTGACCCCATGAAGTATGAATAATGTTCGAGTTTTCCTGAGTCACCAGTTTTAGGCCGTGTGCCTCCTACAACCAGCATCCTGCTTTAAAACTCATCTGGCAACCCTCCCATCCGCTTTAAATGTCACGCCGAAACCCAAATCTGCTCCACGATTCTGTCAAAAATCTGGCAACTACGAGAAGAGAAGAAAAAAAACTGACCTCAAAATGTGGAGAGTGGAAAAATATAAACATGCACCAGGGAGAGTGGAGGCTTCAGAAGTTGAAATATGGACGTCAAGGTGCCTTCGTCTGGGCTTTCAAGAGTTATAGTTTCACATTACAGCAAAGAGAAGGCGAATCTAAACATTACGTAAGAGCTCTCCTTACACTTTCAGAGGTTTACACAGATGTATACATGATGGAAATAGAACAAAGCAAGTCAAGAGTTGAAATATTACAATGTACACGTATGGTAGATGGGGATTCTTTCTTGTGTGTTTTGAGAATATATAGGAACAAGATAGGAGTGCAAGGATTCATCGATTGCAGTGATGTATTTTGACTCCCCTTCCTACAATCCAATTACATTGATAGACATTCGGCTAAAAGTGAGTTCTTCAAATAGCACACAGCAAAAAATACATTTCTAAGTGAGTTCAAAATTTCAGCATATTAATCTTAATTTCAGACATTTTGATTATTTTACTTATTTCAAAATGTTTCAGACTTGTTTCAATACTTCTTATATCAAGCCAAATTACTTGTCAATGGGTTAAGAAAATTTTACTTACTCCACTGGCTTTTTTTTTTTTTTTTTTTTTTTTTTTAAGGTAAATGATCTTGTAACCAGTCAGTCAAAACTCATCTAGTCAAAACCACTCAAATCCAAATTAAAATTCAGAATTTTGATTCTGAAATTCTGAAATAAGTCAAATTATTGGATAGATCTTCTTAGTACAGATACGGTAAGTAGTGCGTCATTTTAGAGGGCGTGGTCTGGCGTTAGTGAAAACTTTTAATTGATTCTATGAAGCTCTACAATGACAACCCACCAGTTGGTTCCGGAAGTAAATTTTCCTCTGTAGCTCTGTAATGAGTAATGAGCTTGACTTTTTATTTTACTTAAATTCATTTCTTTAAAATAGGTTTGTGAAACTTAACAAACCACTTTATTATTATTAAGTTTAAGTTTTTTTTTTGGTTTTTTTGCACTTTAATTACCTGGTAAGCCTTAGTATTGCCTTTTAACTCCTAACATATGATATATATATATTTTTTTTTTTGATAAATATATGTAATTCTGATTCTCATTTTGAGTCTGATCAAATAAAATGGATGGATATTGCGCTAATTGCAAATGTCCTCTACCCATATACTGACCACATTGGTTTTCATAATACCCAAACAGTCTTTTCCAGTACACAATCCATATTTTACGGACTCTTGCCCTGACTGTATTGTGGTACATGTTACCTAACCAAAAAGCACTAAATGTTTTCGCAAATGATTCTGTTACTATAGCAAATTACATGTGTTGGCCTGTTTTAAAGTATATCAATATACTCCAGACTTCTGTCAACAAACTGCACTAGTATGCTGCCTCCATTTTACCAGAATCCAATTGCGGTAAACCAAGACCATCGAAACGCCTCTCCATTTCTCGAGTTGCTGGCAGCGCGTTTTGGAGGAAAGGGCATTTGGCCGACCCTCTGTAAATATGTGTCCCTGGTGACGCGCTATAACAATGCACGGAGCCCGATGGAGAAGAATCTAGAGGAAAAGTTTGGACGTGCCTACATTGTGTCCAAGATCCTGGCATTGTGGCAGGGGTGATGTTTGCGCTACCCACTCCGCTCACTGGATGTACACTGCTATTGTGTGAAGCCCAAAGCCAGCTCTCCGATGTGGTTCCAGGCCACGAGAGAATACAGAAGAGCGTTTCGAAATAATGACCTGTGGCGGCGATGGGGCTGAAAGTTTTGAATAACAGACCGGATTTTTCTGGAGTTGTATAGAGCCAGCTTCCAACAGGGTAATTACTGCTGCGCTACCACAGACAATCAGCAGGAGATTGTAGGAGATTAAATAAGGACTACTTTTAAATCCGTAGACTTCCATTGTGAAATCAGCTATGGATGTACTATAATACACTGAATTCTTACTTATGAACCTTACAGTTGCTTGGTGTAACTTTTCTGGTGGAGGCGTTTCCAAACATTAAAGTACCGAGAACCAAGTCCCTAAATTTTCCAGTCCCTATTTAGTCAGCGGAACCTCTCAGTCTTATTTGCTTGAAAGTGAGTCTAACTGGCTTAATCATCATCTGAATACTATGGAACATTTAAATACTGCATTTAAGGAAAAATATTATGCATTTTTCCACATTCTTTCACACATGCTCTTGAGTACCTTAAATTTGCCATCTCATATTTAAAAAAACAACAACAAAAAAACGTTTATTACGGCCTTTTAAAAGGATTTGTCTACAGCCAGTAGATGGCTTATGTTAGCGCTTTTAAGACAAAAAGCGCTCGCCAAGCTGTAGCAGATATCTGGTTGAGACGGCAGAAATGCTCAGAACAAGTCTGGCGATGATTTAAGGACTAAAAACAGCTAAATATACTCGGATAGGTGACGTATGAAATCTGAGAAGTGAAGTACGAAGTTGGTAGGAGAGGATTTTCTAATGAATATTGCTCAAAGCGGCGCGACTGTAACTGAATGTAACTTCAGGTATGTTTTTGATGATGGAACATTGTTAGGACATGGTTAAAAGCTCAAAAAAGTCACTGTAGCAGAATATGTGTCCTTTAAGTGGGCACTGTAAACCTGCACAAAAAGTTTAAACTAACAATACAATCTATAAAACACTCACTTTGCAGTAATCCAAATTTCTTGTTGCCTTTACTTTAGAATTTAACTTTTGGAGTCCACGTCATTTCTCTTGAGGGTCAGTACAAGTGTTAAAGCACTGTTGTAAATGTATTTGTGTCACCAAAAGGTTCCTGGTCTGACTGGAAAGTACCTGCCCTTGAGTAGGAGCTAAAAAAGTCTCCTAATGTGTGGCCCTAGTCCCTAGTTCCTACTCCGTGCGAAGATGTTTCAAAAGGGGACTGGAACTACAAAAAGTTCCAGGAACTGAAAAAGGTTCCTACAATGGGAAACATCTGGGGTTTCACACTTTTTTTTAGTTCTGGTCCACATTTGATGATTACTCCGAAACATGTCAACAAGGTACATACATTTCCTAATTTATTGTCTTTAAGAAGAACCTAAATGTGATTTTGAAAATATTTGTGTTTTATTATTAACTCATTGAACATTTAAAGATTACACACTATACATACTGTATTCTTATTTTAAAGCCAGTTAGACCCATTTATGTCTGACATGTTTTACAGAATGTAATTAAACTTATGTATTTCCATGGAGAAGTTTCACGTTGATCACTTTCCTCGGGAAAATAAGAATGCCAAAGGTATTTCTTAGCATTACATCACCTGTAAGTCAATCAATGCAGACCGATCATTTTAATGCCACAGTGTGGAACATTCCAGGAAACGAGATAGGCAGGTTGCAGACCTCCAATCACAAAAGTTGCACCTTTACATCTTGATTGAACAATAACCCATGTGCCTTGTTTTAGTTTGTGTTTGTAGGTCTGAATTTAAATAGTACATAAGTCATACTTACAGGTTACATGATGACGGCATAAACTTTTGAAAATTCATCGACTCCTCATTTACACTCAGTGGTAATAAAAAAACAAAAACATAACTGGGCTGTCTCCAAACCAATGTAAATGTCAGCACTATGACGAGATTGTTCATCAGTATTTGGTGGTGTCCCAAGCATGTTCAGAATCCACCCTCTTCTGATTATTACACGCTTTGCAACCACAAGCTCCACAAAACCTTCATAATAACATACCATGGTTTTCGCTACATGCCATAACAGTATAGCATTGTTTAGTTTTCACTCATAAACTATCTGACATTTATTCAAATCCCTGGTACCATTTCTATTTTGTGTAATTGAGTGATTATATCTGTCAGTGCATTCTTAAGGTCTAATCCGTGCATCCTTGATATAAAAAGGCACAGCCCAAGAAAGGCATGCTGGGAGAAACTGTGGAAAATCCCTGGGCTTGAGCTAACTTGGTAACATACACAAGGCCAAAAGTTCCACAACTTTAATAGAATTATTTTTAAAAAGTAAGTTAGTGGTTAGTTTTTTTACGATCATGCCATGTTGTGGCATCATCATAGCCATTCACAAGCCGTTTAAATGTCAAGTGTCAAGGTTAGGGTTGTCAAGATGATTATGTTAATCGTATACAATATAATCGTAACAACTAAAAAGTAATAATCTAGGGACTGGCACAATATCTATTATTTTGGTAGGATTATTGTGAGAAAAAAAAAAACAATTTTACAATGAGAGCAAGACCAAATGTGAAATGTTTAAGTTTCTCTAATTCCCATTGTGTAATGTTACTATTCCTCCATTTCATGACCAGCTTTACAAATAGAACTACTGAATGATAAAATAAAGCTAAGTGCAGCTGGATTAAAAAGTATTTTATGACCTATAGATTGAATTAAAATTAAAATTGTGACAATTATTATTTTTTGGTCCTTACAATTAGTATTGTGACCTCAATAATCATGATAATCGATTAACCTAATAATCTTGACATCCCTAATCGATACAATTGTTGGAGCAAAATTAAAGCCCCCTCTTCATTTTAATTTGTGTAACTGGTGTCAAATTTGAAAATAGTATGTTAGAAAACAGCAATGAGAGAAGTTAAAGATTTCTCTGTTGTTTGGTCATGGCCTCAGTAATTGTCAACAGATGTTTGATTGTGTTGTTTTTTCTCACAATAATTGTAACACAGAAATGTTATATTGTGACTTCCATTGTCAAGATATAAATTGGACCGAACCAAGTACAGAAAAGCCATTTACAAATCACTGCACGTCAACATAACAAGAAAAAACTCATCATGCAATAGAACACAACACAATACTAAAATGCATTTGGATAAATATGATGCTCCTCAAGATGACAAAATCCATAGAGTTTGAGGGGAAAGGTTTGCCAAAATGCTTTGAATGTGTGTGATGTGTAAAACATACCTGCTGATGCTTGGTGCCATATTGTAAGGAACAATATTAAATCTTTGAATCGTCTCCACATGATGAATTCTCCAGCAGTTTCTGATAGAAGCGCAATCAGTGGAGAAACCTCTGTAAAGAACCCTCTTCTCTTCTCACTTCAGGTCTTCAGAAGGCACCTGAAAACAAGAGACAAAAGGTTATCCAGAGTAAACAGCGGGTGAAATGGACAAAAATAAATGTCAATTAAGAGCTAAAGCTATATTACTTAAAACTATAAAGTATCTCTCTGATTTGACCAAATATCTGACCCAAGCACAAGACCACCAGAGACAAAACCAGGGGCAAAGCCAGGACTAAAGCAAGACTAAAACAGGACAAAACCAGGGGCAAAACCAGGACTAAAACAAGAATAAAACAGGACTAAACGAGAGGGAAAACCAGATCTAAGCAAGACTAAAACAGGACCAAGCAAGGGTCAAAACCAGGACTAAAGCAAGAATAAAACAGGACTAAACGAGAGGGAAAACCAGATCTAAGCAAGACTAAAACAGGACTAAACAAGGGTCAAAACCAGGACTAAAGCAAGAATAAAACAGGACTAAACGAGAGGGAAAACCAGATCTAAGCAAGACTAAAACAGGACTAAACAAGGGTCAAAACCAGGACTAAAGCAAGAATAAAACAGGACTAAACGAGAGGGAAAACCAGATCTAAGCAAGACTAAAACAGGACAAAACAAGGGTCAAAACCAGGATTAAAGCAAGAGTAAACCAGGACTAAAACAGGTCTTTACCGAGGAATAAAACAGGACTAAAGCGAGACTAAAACAGGACTAAACTAGGGGCAAAATTAGGAATAAACAAAGCAACACTAAAACAGGACTAAACCAGGGGGAAAAAAAGGACTAAAACGGGGCTAAAGCAAGATTAAAACAGGTCTTCAGGGAGGAAAAAACAGGACTAAAGCAAGACTATAGAGCCTGTCTGTATGCAGTTTTGAATTACGTTATCTGGTGGTTTATGATAAAATGAGACCAGCTAGAATAGAGGAGTAACAGGTTAATTGGAGGTCATTTAAAGGTCCAGAGGTCCATAGATTACACACACCGTCCTCTGATACAGCTGGGTTGGAGATGAGATGCTGAGCGGATCACTGCATCATGCCACAGGTTATTAACACACTTTAAACAGAGAGAAGGGTTTAATTGGGCAGCTCCGGAGGGGTCTGCACTAAGAGGATTAAGGACAAAACTAACCAGCATGACCTCATCTCAGGATTTAACAGGAGTAAACTAACCCAAAACAATGACCATGTGAAGTCAGACATGCTGTGTCTGTTTTCATGCTTCTGTAGAGCAGTGTGGTATGGATATTGTACATATTAGAAGTGAGTGATGTTGAGAAAAAATGATATCTCAATGTTTTTGGGATTATTCTGATGACTATAATAAGACAATGTTTGTTTGTTTTGGAAATCCAGCAGAAATATGCTAATACATCTCTGTAAGTTGTCATGGCGGCTGCAGATGCATTGGCTCTCGACACTTATGGATATTTTTAGTAAAACAACCGCTCCATTAATGTAAATTCAGTCAGTATGGCTTTGTGGGCCATACGTTGGATTGTTTATGTAGCAATGAATGATATCCATGCTGTTCGTGCCATGTAGCCGTAAGCATTCCTGGATATTTAAGCATATTTGGCCCACTGGACGACTTTATTCTTCTCGTGTCTGTATTTGGCATGAATCCAAGTTCGTGTTGGACCATCCAGTCTTCTGTCAGAGGGCGTTCCCTTGAATGCCAACTGCATCTATACTAGTGCTGTAGCTGATTAAAGCAGCAGATTAAAGACATGACCTGTGCATTGATTAGTCGATTTAAAGGTGGCATACATAATTTTCAAACAAATAAGAAAGTAGATATTTAAACCTTTTAACTCCTTCCTGGCTCACACAAACCCTTTGGCTCGTCACTAGTTTTCACATGCATGGATTACAGGGCCACTAGCACTGATTTAGACTCAGCTTTTCAGACACAAAAAGTGAAGCAGGGTGTTGGCCCAGCAGAGAATATCAGCTCTCAACCCACAGAGTTGTATACTGACTCACAGGGCTCTTTCTTACAAGTTTGAAAAGATAAAATGTTTAATTATAAAATAAAAACAGAATGTAAAGGTATGATTTTATTTGGGTACCCCACCTTAAATGGGGCGTGAAACTGGCAAAAACTCTTTCAGGTATCACTATTATCTGACCCAAACTGCACTCTACTAGTATGTTTGTATGTAAAAAGTCACTCCCAAATCTTCATCTTAGCTCACTTCCATTTTATAATCTAAATAAAATAAATAACCACCCACCACCTAATACAAATATATCGACTAAATGACTAAAGCCAGACAGCCTTAATCTATACTGAAACATTTGAATTTGAATAACATAAATCCCTTGAAGATGCACCACAATCAAATGTATTAAAAACGTCCACAAACATGACAGACTAAACTACAGAGCTAAATGTCACCCAAACCCACACAAGCGCAGGTGCATTGACAGGAAAGGTCTACCTCTGCGTGGTGGTTTACCTCAATGTGCCTCACAGTGTGGAGGTGCACGGCCCTGTAAAAGCTCCCTGTTGCACGCCGGCAGACAAAGAGGCATTCATTGTCAGGCAGCTGTGTGGGTTTTTAGGACGCTCATGACAAATATTACACTTCCAGCTTTAGTGAAGGAGAACCGGCAGCGCCCTGTGTGATTTATGTGCCTCCTTGACCTTGCCCTGCTCAATGACTAAAGTAAGGTAAACTGTACCGGGATTGCTTCTAATGGGCCAAATCAAAAGGAAGAGACTGCGAGAGGCGAAAGGAGCTGTCTCGTACTTTGGTGTTGAATTTCTGTCCTGCAACAAAGTTCCAGACACAGGTTAAATAGATAGAACAGGATTAAAGTAGACATATAATATATTTTATGTTGCTGAAATATATCATAAGTAGATCATAATTTTGCATTTTGTTCATTATAAACTGCAATAATGATATAAAACGGCTTAGTAATATAAATAGTCCCATTGACTTCCTGTTCAGAACTGCAGAACTGATAAGAACATGACATTTCACAGTAACAAGCAGCAGATTATCATTTACATCTTTGTAAAGTGGCTACGTAACTTTTTAAAACTCTAGGCCTATCACTTTCGGAGTCTTCATTGTTCAAATAATCGCAACAGGGATGTGGGCGGGGATAGGAGGTAGGTGAAAACAGGGATCTTCTGAACACTCGAGTAGTCGGCGATATGTCGTTTCCAGTATCGGTATTGACAAATATCGCACGATTGTCTGCAATGGTGGTATCAGCTGAGATCGGAAAAACTGACAATATTTGGTGCCAAAATTGTTTAGAAATGAAATGAAATTGAAGAACAATTACGTAAGATAAAAAATTTGGCTGTAAATTAACACAATCATGTAACAAATTATTTTCTTTTCAAGTTATTTCTTGTTTATTTATGAGTGAAAAGTTAAAACAGACTTGTAGGCCTTGTTATGAATTTTTAAATCTAAAAATTGATATTGGCAGATATCAGCTATCGACAACAGCAGCAGGCAAAATAAGTAATATCTGTATCAGTTCAAAAAATTCTTCCCTACTAAGTACTACTAAGGGATGTACTTATGCAGGATATAGGATTACTCAAACAGGTAGGAATCAATCAAAACACAACTCTGAGTAACCTAATGATGAATGAACAAGGTATGTAAAAGCTGATTAAAGTTGATTTCGCAAAATATGTCCCCAGTAAGTAAAAAAAAGTAGAATAAAAATGATCTGATAATGTGAAATAGGTTTGTCAACTCTCAATAAAACAATAGGGAGAAGCAAGGCAGGGCTTGGAAGTGGAAGTAGTAATGTAAATGTACAATACTCTGACCTCAGTGAGAAACTCTGATTACAAAGAGAGTCCTATAGAATAAGTCCAGACCACAGCTCTAGTGAGTACAAGTAGCTGAATGTGGTTGTCTGAACTAGACCAAAGCATATCGCCCCCACTCTTAAACTATCACTATGCAACACTTGAAAACAAACATGTCTGCTGCAGAGTCAAGAAACCTCTGTCCCTCTGAACTGTAAGCCCTTCAAATGTCAAGGCTTTATTTAAAATCTAAAACCTAATCTAATCTAATATAAGAGAGGGGAGAGAGAGAGAAAGCAGAGAGAGAGAGAAAGAGAGCAAGAGAGAGAAAAGACTGAGGTAGAGAGAGCGACCGAGCGAGAAAAAAAGGAGTGAGTGAGAAGAGAGCAAGAAAATCACAGAGACAAGACAGAGAGAGAGGCAGAGAAAGAAAGAGAGTGTGAGAAAGACAGAGAGAGAAAGAAAGTAGAGAAAGACAGAGAGAAAGAGACTGAGTGAGAGAAAGAGAGCAAGAGAAAAACAGAGCGAGAGAAAGACAGAGAGGGAGCGAGAGCGAGAGAGAGAGAGAAAGACAGCGAGAGAGAGTGACAGAGAGAGAGAGATTGTAAAAAGTTGGTTTGCTTGAAAGAAAATCAAAAGAGAGGACATGATGGCTTTAA
>CM033623.1:23455140-23501645 GCA_019453435.1 Rhinogobius similis | reverse complement strand
AAAGCGCTAAATGGAACTTCAGGTATGTTTTTGATGACGGAACATTGTTAGGACATGTTTAAAAGCTCAAAAAAGTCACTGTAGCAGAATATGTGTCCTTTAAGTACTGTAAACCTGCACAATAAGTTTAAACTAACAATACAATCTATAAAACACTCACTTCACAGTAATTCAAATTTCTTGTTGACTTTACTTTAGAATTTAACTTTTGGAGTCCACGTCATTTCTCTTGAGGGTCAGTACAAGTGTTAAAGCACTGTTGTAAATGTATTTGTGTCACCAAAAGGTTCCTGGTCTGACTAGAAAGTACCTGCCCCTGAGTAGGAGCTAAAAAAGTCTCCCAATGTGTGGCTCTAGTCCCTAGTTCCTACTCTGTGCGAAGACGTTTCAAAAGGGGACTGGAACTACAAAAAGTTCCAGGAACTGAAAAAGGTTCCTACAATGGGAAAACATCTGGGGTTTCACACTTTTTTAGTTCTGGTCCACATTTGATGATTACTCCGAAACATGTCAACAAGGTAAATACATTTCCTAATTTATTGTCTTTAAGTAGAACCTAGCCCTGCGACGAGTTGGCCACTGTCCAGGGTGTACCCCGCCTAAGGCCCAAAGTCACTGGGATAGGCTCCAGTCACCCGCGACCCCTAACGGAAATAAACGGTAGAAAATGAATCAATGAATGAAGTAGAACCTAAATGTGGCCCATTCGATGTTGTTTGCACAGAGTAGGAACTATGGACTATTTTATTCCACAAGAGAAATTACATGGACACTGTGGCTGCAAAAAAAAAAAAAGAAGTGAATTTAGTGACTAAGATTTTGAAAATATTTGTGTTTTATTATTAACTCATTGAATATTTAAAGATTACACACTATATATACTGTATTCTTATTTTAAAGCCAGTTAGACCCATTTATGTCTGACATGTTTTACAGAATGTAATTAAACTTATGTATTTCCATGGAGAAGTTTCACGTTGATCACTTTCCTCGGGAAAATAAGAATGCCCACGGTATTTCTTAGCATTACATCACCTGTAAGTCAATCAATGCAGACCGATCATTTTAATGCCACAGTGTGGAACATTCCAGGAAACGAGAAAGGCAGGTTGCAGACCTCCAATCACAAAAGTTGCATCTTTACATCTTGATTAAACAATAACCCATGTGCCTTGTTTTAGTTTGCGTTTGTAGGACTGAATTTAAATAGTACATAACTCATACTTACAGGTTACACGATCACGGCATAAACTTTTGAAAATTCATCGACTCCTCATTTACACTCAGTGGTAATAAAAAACAAAAACATAACTGGGCTGGCTCCAAACCAATGTAAATGTCAGCACTATGACGAGATTGTTCATCAGTATTTGGTGGTGTCCCAAGCATGTTCAGAATCCACCCTCTTCTGATTATTACACGCTTTGCAACCACAAGCTCCACAAAACCTTCATAATAACATACCATGGTTTTCGCTACATGCCATAACAGTATAGCATTGTTTAGTTTTCACTCATAAACTATCTGACATTTATTCAAATCCCTGGTACTATTTCTATTTTGTGTAATTGAGTGATTATATCTGTCAGTGCATTCTTAAGGTCTAATCCGTGCATCCTTGATATAAAAAGGCACAGCCCAAGAAAGGCATGCTGGGAGAAACTGTGGAAAATCCCTGGGCTTGAGCTAACTTGGTAACATACACAAGGCCAAAAGTTCCACAACTTTAATAGAATTATTTTTAAAAAAGTAAGTTAGTGGTTAGTTTTTTTTACGATCATGCCATGTTGTGGCATCATCATAGCCATTCACAAGCCGTTTAAATGTCAAGTGTCAAGGTTAGGGTTGTCAAGATGATTAGGTTAATCGTATACAATATAATCGTAACAACTAAAAAGTAACAATCTAGGGACTGGCGCAATATCTATTATTTTGGAAGGATTATTGTGAGCAAAAAAAAAACTATTTTACAATGAGACCAAGACCAAATGTGAAATGTTTAAGTTTCTCTAATTCCCATTGTGTAATGTTACTATTCCTCCATTTCATGACCAGCTTTACAAATAGAACTACTGAATGATAAAATAAAGCAAAGTGCAGCTGGATTAAAAAGTATTTTATGACCTATAGATTGAATTAAAAATAAAATAGTGACAATTATTATTTTTTGGTCCTTACAATTAGTATTGTGACCTCAATAATCATGATAATCGATTAACCTAATAATCTTGACATCCCTAATCGATACAATTCTTGGAGCAAAATTAAAGCCCCCCCCTTCATTTTATTTTGTGTAACTGGTGTCAAATTTGAAAATAGTATGTTAGAAAGCAGCAATGAGAGAAGTTAAAGATTTCTCTGTTGTTTGGTCATGGCCTCAGTAATTGTCAACGGATGTTTGATTGTGTTGTTTTTTCTCACAATAATTGTAACACAGAAATGTTATATTGTGACTTTGTGACCATTGTCAAGATATAAATTGGACCGAACCAAGTACAGAAAAGCCATTTACAAATCACTGCACGTCAACATAACAAGAAAAAACTCATCATGCAATAGAACACAACACAATACTAAAATGCATTTGGATAAATATGATGCTCCTCAAGATGACAAAATCCATAGAGTTTGAAGGGAAAGGTTTGCCAAAATGCTTTGAATGTATGTGTGATGTGTAAAACATACCTGCTGATGCTTGGTGCCATATTGTAAGGAACAATATTAAATCTTTGAATCGTCTCCACATGTTGAATTCTCCAGCAGTCTCTGATAGAAGCGTAATCAGTGGAGAAACCTCTGTAAAGAACCCTCTTCTCTTCTCACTTCAGGTCTTCAGAAGGCACCTGAAAACAAGAGACAAAAGGTTATCAGACAAAAATGAATGTCAATTAAGAGCTAAAGCTATGTTACTTTATATTTATAAATTATAAAGTATCTCTATGATTGGACCAACTATCTGACCCAAGCACAAGACCACCAGAGACAAAACCAGGGGCAAAGCCAGGACTAAAGCAAGACTAAAACAGGACTAAATGAGAGACAAAGCCAGATCAAAGCAAGACTAAAACAGGACTAAACAAGGGTCAAAACCAGGATTAAAGCAAGACTTTACCAAGGACTAAAACAGGTCTTTAACGAGGAATAAAACAGGATTAAACCAGGGACAAAACCAGGTCTTCACCATGGACTAAAATGGGGCTAAAGCAAGATTAAAACAGGTCTTCACGGAGGAAATAAACAGGGCTAAAGCAAGACTATAGAGCCTGTCTGTATGCAATTTTGAATTACGTTATCTGGTGGTTTATGATAAAATGAGACCAGCTAGAATTAACAGTAACATGTTAATTGGAGGTCATTTAAAGGTCCAGAGGTCCATAGATTACACACACCGTCCTCTCATACAGCTGGGTTGGAGATAAGATTCTGAGCGGATCACTGCATCATGCCACAGGTTATTAACACACTTTAAATAGAGAGAAGGGTTTAATTGGGCAGCTCCGGAGGGGTCTGCACTAAGAGGATTAAGGACAAAACTAACCAGCATGACCTCATCTCAGGATTTAACAGGAGTAAACTAACCCAAAACAATGACCATGTGAAGTCAGACATGCTGTGTCTGTTTTCATGCTTCTGTAGAGCAGTGTGGTATAGATATTGTACATGTTAAAAGTGAGTGATGTTGAGAAAAAATGATATCTCAATGTTTTTGGGATTATTCTGATGACTATAATAAGACAATGTTTGTTTGTTTTGGAAATCCAGCAGAAATATGCTAATACATCTCTTTAAGTTGTCATGGCTGCTGCAGATGCATTGGCTCTCGACACTTATGGATATTTTTAGTAAAACAACCGCTCCATTAATGTAAATTCAGTCAGTATGGCTTGGTGGGCCATACGTTGGATTGTTTATGTAGCAATGAATGATATGCATGCTGTTCGTGCCATGTAGCCGTGAGCATTCCTGGATATTTAAACAGATTTGGCCCACTGGACAACTTTATTCTTCTCGTGTCTGTATTTGGCATGAATCCTAGTTCATGTTGGACCGTCCAGTCTTCTGTCAGAGGGCGTTCCCTTGAATGCCAACTGCATCTATACTAGTGCTGTAGCTGATTAAAGCAGCAGATTAAAGACATGACCTGTGCATTGATTAGTCGATTTAAAGGTGGCATACATAATTTTCAAACAAATAAGAAAGTAGATATTTAAACCTTTTAACTCCTTCCTGGCTCACACAAACCCTTTGGCCCGTCACTAGTTTTCACATGCATGGATTACAGGGCCACTAGCACTGATTTAGATCAGCTTTTTCAGACACAAAAGTGAAGCAGGGGTGTTGGCCCAGCAGAGAATATCAGCTCTCAACCCACAGAGTTGTATACTGACTCACAGGGCTCTTTCTTACAAGTTTGAAAAGATAAAATGTTTAATTATAAAATAAAAACAGAATGTAAAGGTATGATTTTATTTGGGTACCCCACCTTAAATGGGGCGTGAAACTGGCAAAAACTCTTTCAGGTATCACTATTATCTGACCCAAACTGCACTCTACTAGTATGTTTGTATGTAAAAAGTCACTCCCAAATCTTCATCTTAGCTCACTTCCATTTTATAATCTAAATAAAATAAATAACCACCCACCACCTAATACAAATATATCGACTAAATGACTAAAGCCAGACAGCCTTAATCTATACTGAAACATTTGAATTTGAATAACATAAATCCCTTGAAGATGCACCGTCAAATGTATTAAAAAACGTCCACAAACATGACAGACTAAACTACAGAGCTAAATGTCACCCAAACCCACACAGCGCAGGTGCATTGACAGGAAAGGTCTACCTCTGCGTGGTGGTTTACCTCAATGTGCCTCACAGTGTGGAGGTGCACGGCCCTGTAAAAGCTCCCTGTTGCACGCCGGCAGACAAAGAGGCATTCATTGTCAGGCAGCTGTGTGGGTTTTTAGGACGCTCATGACAAATATTACACTTCCAGCTTTAGTGAAGGAGAACCGGCAGCGCCCTGTGTGATTTATGTGCCTCCTTGACCTTGCCCTGCTCAATGACTAAAGTAAGGTAAACTGTACCGGGATTGCTTCAATGGGCCAAATCAAAAGGAAGAGACTGCGAGAGGCGAAAGGAGCTGTCTCGTACTTTGGTGTTGAATTTCTGTCCTGCAACAAAGTTCAGACACAGGTTAAATAGATAGAACAGGATTAAAGTAGACATATAATATATTTTATGTTGCTGAAATATATCATAAGTAGATCATAATTTTGCATTTTGTTCATTATAAACTGCAATAATGATATAAAACGGCTTAGTAATATAAATAGTCCCATTGACTTCCTGTTCAGAACTGCAGAACTGATAAGAACATGACATTTCACAGTAACAAGCAGCAGATTATCATTTACATCTTTGTAAAGTGGCTACGTAACTTTTTAAAACTCTAGACGTATCACTCGGAGTCTTCATTTTTCAAATAATCGCAACAGGGATGTGGGCGGGGATAGGAGGTAGGTGAAAACAGGGATCTTCTGAACACTCGAGTAGTCGGCGATATGTCGTTTCCAGTATCGGTATTGACAAATATCGCACGATTGTCTGCAATGGTGGTATCAGCTGAGATCGGAAAAACTGACAATATTTGGTGCCAAAATTGTTTAGAAATGAAATGAAATTGAAGGAGCAATTACGTAAGATAAAAAATTTGGCTGTAAATTAACACAATCATGTAACAAATTATTTTCTTTTCAAGTTATTTCTTGTTTATTTATGAGTGAAAAGTTAAAACAGACTTGTAGGCCTTGTTATGAATTTTTAAATCTAAAAATTGATATTGGCAGATATCAGCTATCGACAACAGCAGCAGGCAAAATAAGTAATATCTGTATCAGTTCAAAAAATTCTTCCCTACTAAGTACTACTAAGGGATGTACTTATGCAGGATATAGGATTACTCAAACAGGTAGGAATCAATCAAACCACAACTCTGAGTAACCTAATGATGAATGAACAAGGTATGTAAAAGCTGATTAAAGTTGATTTCGCAAAATATGTCCCCAGTAAGTAAAACAGAAGTAGAATAAAAATGATCTGATAATGTGAAATAGGTTTGTCAACTCTCAATAAAACAATAGGGAGAAGCAAGGCAGGGCTTGGAAGTGGAAGTAGTAATGTAAATGTACAATACTCTGACCTCAGTGAGAAACTCTGATTACAAAGAGAGTCCTATAGAATAAGTCCAGACCACAGCTCTAGTGAGTACAAGTAGCTGAATGTGGTTGTCTGAACTAGACCAAAGCATATCGCATCGCCCACTCTTAAACTATCACTATGCAACACGAAAACAAACATGTCTGCTGCAGGGGAGTCAAGAAACCTCTGTCCCTCTGAACTGTAAGCCCTTCAAATGTCAAGGCTTTATTTAAAATCTAAAACCTAATCTAATCTAATATAAGAGAGGGGGAGAGAGAGAGAGAAAGACAGAGAGAGAGAGAAAGAGAGCAAGAGAGAGAAAAAGACTGAGGTAGAGAGAGCGAAAGCGAGAGAAAAAGGAGTGAGTGAGAAAGAGAGCAAGAAAATCACAGAGACAAGACAGAGAGAAAGAGGCAGAGAAAGAAAGAGAGTGTGAGAAAGACAGAGAGAGAAAGAAAGTGAGAGAAAGACAGAGAGAAAGAGACTGAGTGAGAGAAAGAGAGCAAGAGAAAAACAGAGCGAGAGAAAGACAGAGAGGGAGCGAGAGCGAGAGAGAGAGAGAAAGACAGCGAGAGAGAGTGACAGAGAGAGAGAGATTGTAAAAAGTTGGTTTGCTTGAAAGAAAATCAAAGAGGACATGATGGCTTTTTTTAAACTCCACATTTTCTCTGTTTATTATTTTCTCTGTAAATTTACTGGATATAACTAATGCCACACACAAAAAAACAATAAGCTTCAGTAAGGTACTACCTAAAAGTAAAAAATGATTAGTACCAGAAGTAGCTAATCACAGATACCGGCTCAAACTAAAGTTCGAAAGTGTCGAAAATCAAATAATCAATACTAAAACATAGTATAGATACTGAAAAAGTGTCATAGGCACTTTAATAATGCCTCTGTCTTTGTTTTATTGAAAAAGTATTTTCATTTGTTTTAGAGCTTGTATAGTCAAGACAATGATTAGAATTAGCAAAATACAACTCCAAGTATTTTATATAGTAAACTATTTGTTGCAGTGCTACAGTTCAGCGTCTTTGCCGTCGCTCCTGTCTCCATCTTCAGGCCAGAACTGCCCTTCACTAAGAACAGAGAACAAACGTGGCTATCTGAAGTATCGAACGGCACCACATTTACACAACACACAGAGCCATCCCTTTAATTAAAACCCTCTCCTTTCATTCTGTTTTGGTTTTGCAGGCTCTGGTTTTGTTGCAGCAACAGTCACATCACCTCATCTGACTCCCTCTAACCCTGACCGTCTGTTACTGCTGCTTAACCTCCTCGCAGAGCTGGAAAAAGCATTAAACCCAAGCAGGACAGACCCCAAGACGGTGAACGGGCCGTGCGTCTGGGAGTCTGTGGTCAGATCACTGTTAAAGGGTCGGCCCATATCTCATCCACACTCACTCTGTTCCACTGTCCAGGCTCAGGCGAAAAGTGCACAGGGACTGAGCACAAAAACAGAAGAGCGGGTGTTAAAACAATGAGAATGTGCAAACAAAACGAAGGAAACAATATGCACTTACTAACTACACGTACAACAGATACACACACAGAGCACAGCGAGGCTAAGATTGAGAAACTATAACTATAATTCTAAGGCTGTAGTCGACTAAAGAAACCCTTGGTCGACTAAACACCTGCTCAGTCAACTGATTTGTCCACTAAAAGGGAGTGTGGCAAAAACATGTCCAAATTATGAAGAATCTCCGTGTATCAAACTGGGGCTGGGCTCATCCCTGTGACAATCTGCTATATCGTCATATCATGATTCACTGTTTCTTTCTTTAATGCAGCTGTCTGTTCAAATACATTTTTTCTCCTGTTGTTTAGCCTCTGTACCCTCTGAGCAGATGACTTTATTTACCTCTTATAGGGCTGCATAATTAAACAAAATCGACACAGAATCGCAATTTTATGCAATTAGTAAAATGCAAAGGCTGCAGTCTTTGAAGCGCAACAATGTCTTCCACAAACATCAAAATGTCTTTGATGTGTTTTGATTTGAATAAAAACTGCTGACACTGTAGTTCGGATTTGTACAAACATGTTCTGAAAAAAGCGACAAACGCGAGACCAAAAGCGATAAAAATGTGTTCAAAAGCAACAAAAACGTACCTACAAATGACAAGGACACGACTAAAAGTGGCAAAATTGTGATTAAAATGTGAATTTGAACTGAATCCTATTAGGAAAATGTAAATAGCAAATCACAGTCGCACTGGTCAGAAAAATCACAATTAGATGTTTTTCTTAAATCGTGCAGCTCTGTTAAAGGCAATAGAAAAATCCAAAGTGAACATGAATCGTGATAAAATCAAAATCATGATCTGGCCCCAAGAAAATCGTGATTTACTGAGTGATTATAATATTGTTTTGGATTAAAATAACATTAATTATTGAATAACTAACCCTAACTAACAATTTAAAAGAGTATCTGGACATAACATCAGATTTATTAATTGAAGTATATGTAAAATGAAGGACAAAACATCATATAATGATAATAATACCTTATTTTCAACTAGTTTGTCGGGATGAAATTGTGTGCGATTAGTTGAGTGATTTGTCATTTTGAAGTGTTTTGAGCAACTTCTTTACCAAAAAAAGAAACCAAAACAATCACCATTGCAATAGATGGTGTGGCGCGGAATATTTTCAACCAAAAAAGTGTAACTGACTCAAAAATGGTTGAAAAACACTGGAATAACATACAAAATAGTATACGCATATGAAATTAATCTCAAAAGTACAGAAATGTCACCTTATAACCTTATTTGAAAGTTTACAATGTCACTTTTTTCATTTTAGTTTTTAATCAGCTCTTTTTGTAGCATTTTTTATTATAAATGAATATTCAAATTTTGCGTACCTTCAAATCAACATTCACAAAGTTATCGAAATGTTGATATTCTAGTTCATATGAAAATGTAGTAATGTGCCAATAATGAAAATATAAAACTCAGTGTGGACCTTCAAAATAGTTAAAGATCATGCCACACAACAGCAAATGCATTCAAACAAAGGAATCACATTGCAATTGCTGTTCTATCTAGACATGCAAAGTGAGAACATTGAGTATATTGTCTAAGTATTTAAAGAGCTTGCAAAAAGAGAGCACCGGACTTTTGCACAGTAGATAAGAAATAAGGGTTATCAAGATGTGTTGTGGTGAAGGTGGTTTTGAGTATCCTGTTTATATTGCGCAGACAACTGACAAACTAACAAACCTCCCACTCCAGATCTGACTCACTGATTCACTCTGTAGCTTCTGTGTTGTGGAGGAACACCTGCATGGGATTTGTCTCTGGGGATTTTACACAAGAGAAAGTTAAAATGTGTCACAAACATGGGGAACATGAGACCGGTTGTAGTTTCTAGATACTACAATGTGCTGCTGGACCACGGCACAGCACAGGATTCAGCTATGGATTATAATCGTCCAGTGTTGGCATGAATACTTTGAAAATCTATTTACTTACAGAATGCAGAATACTGAATTCAAATGTATTCTGTAGTATTCCGTTATACTTAAAGTCAACATGACAGGATTTCATGTTTTTTCTAATTATGACTTAGTTTAGTAGAATAGCACCTGTGGTAAATATTTTGTATAGTTTTAGGTTCAGGAAGTTGCAGTTTGTGAAGAAATTTTGAAAAATTAAAGTTTTAAGTTACAGGAAGTAGTGCTATAATGGAATCCCACTGTGATGTCATCAAAAGACAGTTTTTTTCCGACTGTTTAAAAGATAATTCGACAAAATAAAGGTGCCATCAGGTATTATTTATTGTCAAATCAAATCATCGTCAAAAATAACTATTGTGTCATTTATTTAGATATTTTTGGCCCTTGTTTACAGTATGGTTGCTAGGAGACAGTTGTGGCATTACCTCTACCTATGTCATATGTCCAACCAGGAAGTAAAAGTATGTCCAGCCAGGAGGTAAAATTATATAAACTTTATGTTAGTTAGGTTAGTGCTGGATAGTCGGGTCTAGAGGGACAGATTTCCTCTGGGTGCCATGGTGATGAGTTAGCTTCTCTTTTGCCTCTTTTGTCTAAACTGTTATATTTTTTGACTGGTTTATGTTTATTTGAAAGTATAAGATGAGATAAGGTTAGTAGGCGATAAAGATGTTTTTTGGAATGTCAACGCTGCATAATCTAAACCCTAACCTTTTTTCAAATATAATTACATACATACAGTGTAAAAACTTTGATTAAAGCAGCTTTATGTTTGTTGCACATTTTGTTGCGTTGTTATGCATTTATCTCTAATCAGGGAAGGGAAATATGCACATGCACCCGCCACAAGAGTGCAGGTGTATTCCTTTGATTTTAGATCAGTAAAGATAGTCTGAATACCACCAAATGAAACAGTAACTGTGGCAAAAAACTGAACCGGTCAGCATTTATTTAGTTTCTTTTCTACCAACATTGTAAATAAAGTATAATATGGAATCCATGAAAATCCATAAAGTATTCAACCTGATCATCAGTGACAGTTAAAGGTCCCATATTCTGCTATTTTGCCCTTTACACAGTCTATCCTAAGGGCTTTGTTGATAATTTTTTGCGTTGTGCGATATCCATAACATAACAGTTTCCAAAAAACACCCATTTCTTGGACTGGCCCCCCTCCTTGCAAAAGCAAACGGCTCACTCTGAGATCTGCCCCCCCGAACAGAGAGCAGGCTGCCTCCCCCGCCCAACCCGCGTGCCTCCCCCTCCCAACCCGTGCCGAAGCCTAGAGCGGAGATGGTGCGCATGCGCCGTGTGCTCCGGTAAACAGCGATACACAAACACGGGAATAAACCTTTTATCCTCCTGACGGTGCGTCGTGCTGAGTCCTACGTCCTGGATCTGACCTGGAGTTTGACGTGCTCCAGTACCTCAACGACGGACGTTGCCGTTTGGTAAATAACAAGCTAACTCTTCTATCTGTCGTATCCATCGTGTAATTACTGTGTAGCATTAGCATTCGCTGTTTTTATTCTTGCGGCTGTGCGCTTCCTGGAGGCGTGGCTTGAGCGCCGCGTCATCCTAGTGAAGCCGCGTCATCCTGGTGAGGAGCCCCCGTCTGCCTGCTCAGCCGAGGGGGACGGAAAAGACAGTTCTCTAGAGAAAACATGAGGGAATCAATCAAAAAACCACTTTGGGCACACATACGAGGCCCAAATAGCACTATAGGAAGGTTAAAACCTCTGAAAAGTCGATTTTGCATGTTATGGGACCTTTAAGGTCCAATAAAAGCACTGTTTCCAACCACAGTACAACATATGCTAATGGTCATTGTGTGTTAAAGGTAATAATAAAAACACAATTCAGTTGAGCTTAGGTAGCCAATTATTATTTTGTAAGAATCTCATATAGACTCTCTTTAATCAGAGAATATCAACCACCTTACACTCACAACAATGAATTATTACTACTACTACTTACTACTACTACTAGATTACTACTTGCCCAATCTAGTGAGTTATCATCCAGACCTGAGACAAACTGAGAAGCTTTCAGCGACTGGACCACCTGTAGAGTTTATTTATAATGTTACTACAATGACACAACACAACAGATACAGCCGCAGTGTTTTAGAGCAGCTCTAATGATCAGGAGCAGCAGCAAAGACCATGAGTCAAACACTTTGTGCAGCTGTTAAGGTGCGCACCTGCATCAACCACATCAGGTATTAATCATTGTGTCACTTACACTATGTCTGGTTGTCCACAGGAGAAGTGCACGGGCGACTCACAATAATTACTAATACCAACTTATCGTTCCATAATTAAAGAGTTAACAATCACGGCACTTTTTTCACACTGGCAGCAGCTTATTTCTTTTATTTTAATGGTTTTATCTCTATTGGGTCAAAAATCATACTCAGATAGCGTGTTTCTTTGTACTTTTTAATATTCCTGTTCATGTTTTGTGTTCATGCCTTCTTTCAGAAAAGCGTTTACTGTGATTTGAATTCTGTAGTCAGTGGAGTAGATTGGTTATAGGTGGGCTATTTAGATCATATAATTCATGTTGTTGAGAAGATCTGCAAACTTTCAATATTTAGTTCATTAAAAAAATCTACAAAAAGAGCTGATTAAAATTAAAAGTGAAAAAGGGGGGATGTAAACTTTCAAAAAAAGATATGAGGTGATGCACTTTTGTGATTAATTTTACAGACATTTCACATTTGTCTGATACTTAAATCTCAACAAATACATTTAAAGACATGTTTTAACACATTTCTGTTGGACTAACATCATCTAGGCAAAGCTAGGCAAGTTTATTTGTAGAGCCCAATTTGTACACAAGGCAATTCAAAGTGCTTGACATAACAGGAAAAATTGCATTAAAATCACAAAACACATAAAGACATACAGAATCAATCTAACTATTGTTCTCCAGGCACGCAAAAAAAAAAACCTACTGAAATATTTAAGTTTTATCAATATCGCCCAGCCCTATTTCCAATAATTTTATTAAACAATATATTATATGTTAAAAACTGTTATCGTAATGTGTTTACAAGTGCAATCTGCAAATGCTGTTACACTGATGACGAAGTGTTAGTTTGGGTTAACGCCTCTCTTTGGACAGATATAAGACAGTGATTGTTCTGTCACAGGAACTGAAGAAGCTATTTGGATGAGTGTATTCACTCTTGCAAAAGGTTTGTCCAGATGACAGCTTCATTTTCATTGTTTCTAACGTCATTGTTTCATGTTTAATGCAATTTAAGTACACACATTAATAATCATCTGCAAATATATATTGACTATTAGTGTTGTTGGGTAGGCAAGCTTATGCTACATCAAGCTAAACTTTTGCCACTTCTTTTTGCATAAAGAAGTGCAAAAACGTTGATAGTGACATGACAACTACAATTTTAAGTGAACTATCTATTCCTTATTTATTACAACCCAAACACAAACCGCAAACACTTTTTCTCCCAAACATTTCATCCCACTTTTTTGCCTGCTGCTGGCTGTCAGTGCAGTCACGTTTGATCCTGCCAAATCTGCGCTGGGACCACGCTGTTTCTGCTGTGACCTGGGACATTCCTGCAGAGGGCTGTTTCTTCCTATTTACACATCTAACTCCATAAAACATCACTTCAACGACAACATACCGCGTGTTTAGTGCTCCATCGATCATTAGTTTCGCGCATTTTGGGAACGTCAACGGAGTCACGTACAGATGTTGCGCTGCTGTTGTGGGCGAGATTTTTGAAACTTGCAAAGAAACACCGCTACTTTCCCGCATCAAAGTGGTACAAAAGTTGCACAAAACTTGTAATATCCTCACTTAGCTTGATCAAATGACAGCAAACCAGTGCGGATGGACGTTTCGTGTAGTTTTAACCATAGACCCATGAAACGAGCGTACGTACCATGCAAAAAGAGCTCCAAGAACTTGACAGGAGTCGCTGGATGCGGATGTCCAGAAATAAATAAGATTCCCACGTTTTCCGGCGGACATCCAAAGTATTCCACGTTAGAAAACAACACAGAAGACGAGCGTGTGGCTAAAAATGTGGGACGGAGCGTGTGAGTTTAATGTGTTTATATGTGCCGTTTTACGCAGAGGATCATCGGGGGGCGGGTTTTGACAGCAGGAGGAGGAGGAAGAAGAAGAAGAGGAGGAGGAGGCAGAAGATGACAAATCTTCTAGTTTAAGTTATGTGACAGTGTAAAAAATGATTGTGCAAAATTACAGAAAAGAAAGATCGCTATAGAGAAAAAAAAAGTAAAAAAAAAAAAAGCGACAATAGCGCACAACTAATTGGAGCTTTAAATAAAAGACGTCCGTCTGCCAGATCTATTTCAGTTTAGCGCATTATTTGATAGGCAAAGAAACAACAGACCGTTTAAAACAAGAATATTCAATTTAAGGCCTATTCATTTAATAGGAGATTATTGTAGATACATTTGGTGATGGCAAAATCCACATTTTTTTTTGTCTTTTCCTTTTTTTTTTAATGGACAAATACCCTACAATAGTTTTTCATTTGATTTACATTACATAACTTTTTTTGTCATCCTAACTGACATTTCTACCCTGGAAATTCTAAATTGTTGCTTTTTCCTTATATATATTTATTTATTATTGTTTTATTATTTTTAAATAGATTTTTATATTTAGATCAATTCATTTTGGAACATGTTTTATGATAAATTACTTTTGCCTGTTAAACATTCTCTTGACATCTCAAATCTTTTATGCTAACAGGATTTATGAAGGTGGTTGATGGAGTAGGTAAAAAAAAAAAAAAAAAAAACAATAACAACAAATGTAGGCTATGACCAAAATCTGAGCAAACTGCTTAATATCTGCATTAAACCCTAAAAAGTATAGGTCGTGCTAATCATCAATTAATATAATCAATTAATGTATTAATATAAATCCCTTTATCCTGACAAAATATGGAGGTAGATCTGCTGTTGTGCTTTATTAACCGGCAATCCTGTTTTTCTCCACTAGATGGCACCAAAGACCACACAAACTTGGCACATCAAAAAGGGCAAAAATTCAGCTGTTTTGTCTAGACCTATTAGAATGTATTATTCTGTCTCATTTGTTTCTGTAATAAAATACAAATCCCCCTGCAGTATTTAGTCTATCTTCAGAATAGTGTCCAAGCACAGGCGGATTATTCAGGCTCTGGCTTTTGTGATCCTCATGACATAAAAATGAAAAACAATTCATTTAAAATGGAATTACAGAAGCAGAATATCCAGGAAAAAAAAGCACAACATTTAAAACAAATCTGAGAGCGGGACATCAGAGTGCGGGGTAGAGATTTGTACTTCTGGTTTTGAGAGCCTTGAGGAACAATGTGTTGTGTTGACTTTCTAGAGTTTGATGATGTGTTCATTTAAATGTTGGACAGGGACCCATATTTCGTTATAGTAGATTTAGAAATAGCCTAAAAAACAGAAATCTACAAATGTTGAAGCTTATTGTTATTTGTTTGGCATTGGCTCCATTACACACAATAAATAGGCCTATCTGCATATTAACCATTTTTTTGTTATAGTTGCACACATTTGTATTAAACAGACGTATAATTTAGAGTGTTTTGGTGTCTGAACCTGCAGGTCTAACTGTGATACCACCTCACTACCACAAGAGGGAAACAAAGCATTGATTTTTCATTGGATTAAAATAAATATTTGAAAGCTACAGGTATATTCTGATACTCCCACACGCAAACAGATTATTTATTTATTTATTTACCGTTTTCAGAAACAGCAAATGCACATGTGCTATCCACTAGACCATCAAGCAGCACAGTCAATGATTCTGACAATATGAAATGGCCTAAAAGATGTTAAAAGATACAGTTTAATTAGGCTTCTTGTCTTGCACTGCCTGTCATATATAATACAGACATGATGCTGTCTTTAATGGCACACTGTAGGTTGTACGCCCTAGACTTAAATGCATTACCTCAAGAACAAATTGAGTTTTCTGATTGAAAATGGAGAGACCGGATCATCAGCAGATCATCAGGTGAAGTTGTGATTGGTGTTTTGACTGACGGATGGTTGTTTGATGCAATTATATAGTTCTTGTTAAATAAAGGAGGTCTAGTTATATTTATTTATTGTGTTATAAAGAACAACTACAAAAATGGATGTGGCATTCATGATGTTCTCCCTGTGTCTCTGTATGTTTTCTCCATGGATCTGGTTTTATTTGTGTGTTCTGGTTCCCCCAACCATTAAAACACTGGAATAAGAGGTACTGGTGTGTCTGGCTCTTTGCAGATTATCGGGGGATGTGAATAAATGCAAATGAACTCTTTGGAAGGACATTTGACCAAGCATAACTGAGACCTAACAGTGAAGCTTTTCCAATTCACCATTGACATTATACATATCTGCCTATACTTTATGAGGTTTTCCATGTACCCTGTAATGGATTTCAGAACGATAACATTTAGAACTGATTAGCAATCAACAATTTTAAACTCTTTTGAATGGTTAAAAGTCCTCAAGATGTCAATATCTCTTGATCAATGATATATGCAGAAAACTTAGTGTGTGTTAAAAGTAGTGACCTCTTATAACTCATGGAGGGTCTGTCACCTGCTTGTCTCCATGAAGATTTTATGGCTTAGCCCGGATTGTTTCAAAGTATGGCATTAAAGGAGACATTTTTTAAGTACAGAGAGTTGAACTATATGGCGAAAGTAGAAGCTTAGTAATAGAAACATGTCCATTGACTTCCTCTTCGAAACTGCAGAACTGGCACCCTTTCATAGTGACACTTCATAAAAGAAAGATTTTATTATTATTATTATTATTTTAATATTGCAACTAATATACGTCGAAAGGTATAGAGGGCAGGAGAAAACAAGAATTTTCTGAGCACTCAAGCTAAATACAGAATAAAGGATACAGAATAAAGGATTACTGAAACATTCCCGAGGGAGGAACTTCACCAGAAATTATAACAAAGTCAGGGTTAGGGGTACACTATAACAAATTTCCATAAATTTACGCCAGAATTTCAACAATAATTAACAGTTATGTCCAAATACAGTCCTTAACTGCTATTTAACGAAGTGTTTGTTAAAATACAGCCATAAAAAACAGAACTATAATGTGATCATAGATAACAATGTCATCCTGTTCATTTACGTGTGAGTACAGTATTTGTGAAATTCTGGGATACCTCGCTTACTGCGGAGCACATGTCAAGACTCACTAGCACAATGTCAGATTTCCAAGGTAAGAATCTAATATTAGTCAATTTATCATGTAATGTAATGTCTTTAACGGACACGTGCACACACTCTTTTATGATAAAGTAGAACACAGTATTTTGTCCAGCTTAATGTGTCATGTCCAAATGTGTTTTTCAATCTAATTAAGTCCTTGAAAACAACTTTTTTATTTTATTTGTTAAGCCAGTTATTCAAACTATTTGTGTATGGAATGGAAGTGATGTTTCATGATTAGTCCTGGTTAGATATTTCCTTATTGACCAAATATCTGCAGCAACTTAAGTTGTAAAGCTTGGTTTTCTTTTGTTAGATTTTGATGCACCGTCTCATGTTTTAGCAGACTGTGATATCATTTCCTCTCATGCAACTTCTGAGCTGACTTTTGTGGCAAGTGCTGGTACCTTTGTGAAGCTTGTGTTTGTGTTGATGACGTCTAAATTTGCTATTGCTTTGAGGAACATAACCAACTGTGTGGCTGAGGCTGATACTGTCGAGGTCATTCTAACCGAAAATATACTGCACATGTCCACAAGTCATCACTAACATCACTCATTTCTATCATTCAGCACAATTTGATCATTTCTGTTGGTGTTTCTTAAAGTTATCTGCTGATAGACAATCTAAATGTATCCTCTTTTCAGTCTAAATATAACGTTTTGCTTTTATTCAGGACCAAGAGGAGGGAACATTCAACTGAGTCGGAATTGCTGTTCATATTTTCCATAATGTCTAAATATCTAAATCTACATTTTTTATGCTCCCAGGTATTGCTATGGGGAAAGATCTTCCAAAAGGAAAACCTGCATAAGCTGTAGTCAAAAAGTGCTCTCCAGTGAATATAAGTGTGAAGAAATGTGCTGAGGAAGCAGATGGACATTTGTGGGTTGGTACAATTGATCCTGACAACATTTGTAAGTAAATATGAGTTTGAATGATCTACTCAATAAATGTTCTAAAACTGAAATATGTGTGTTTTTATTTATATATTTATTTATTTAAATTACAAAATTCTGAAAATTTAAGTAAAAACAGAAAAATAATGATAAACAGTAAGATAATGTAATTTAACAGTAATATACCTGAACTCAATCTAAAATCACAAGAGCATAATGTGATTTCTTGAACAGCAATTAAAAATGAGCAGTTAAGCAGTAAGGCTCTGTAAAAATACAGTAAAATAATGGTAACTATACTGCCAGTTCTTTACTGTTTTTTTACACCAAAATTTCTTACAGTGTACGGTTCAGGGTTAAGGGTTAAGATACACTTAACTGTCCCGTAGCAAAATGTGTCTTCTGCATTTGACCCTGGGCCACCTCCTCAGGAGCAGTGGGCGCTGCAGTGCCCATGGACCCATCTCCAGATCTTTGTGCTGGACTTGTTCAGGACTACTGTAGCTGGATTTCATGTTTTATCAGCATAATTAAAACGCGCTGATTTCGCATTGGCTGCAATCAAGCTACCTTTATTAGAACGTATCATATTTGACAGAGAATCGTACAAAAGTCATGCTACTGTTGCACATTTTTGCTCGCAATATGAGCAACCCATCTTAGATTGTTTTTCCAGTGTATATGACATTACAGGCATATAAATAACATCTCCATGGAGACAAGCAGGTGGCGGACATCCACCAGAAAGGTTAGAGGAGGATTGTTAAAAGAATTGAAAATCAGACACTCAATCAATACTAAAACTAGTATCGAAACTAGATATCAATTTGAGCAAGTATCGACACTAAAATGGAGACAGGACAAACTTCTGCCTTCTGGAGCAGTTTTAGAACGATCTTGAGCTTCAGAACTAGTATAAGAATCTATTTTTAGCACAGAAGGTACTATAATTTTGTGTTGAAAATGCCAGTGTATTGTCTAAACCAGGGGTGTCCAAACTTTTTCCACCGAGGGCCACATACTGAAATGTAGACCAAGGGGAGGGCCACAATTAAATCGTGAAACGTTCAAAAAAGTTGCATTAATTTGATTTTTAAAGTGCCACCACACCTAAATTCAGTCTCAGTGCCTTAATATCAGGTCTGTATCGCACCAAAATGTTAGTTATTCAGGTTGGAATTGTAGAAAATCTGAAGTTTGCTGTAAAAAGTATGTCTTAGGACAATGTGGGCCAATTCACCAGGAAGCTTGAGGGCCAAGAAAAATTGGTCTGCGGGCCGCTTTTGGCCCCCGGGCCTGAGTTTGGACATGGCTGGTCTAAACCCTTGACCCAAAAAAGTGTTTTAAAATATCTTTGTGGTATTGACATCAGTATAAAAGAATCAAGTATATTCCTTAGTTTGAAATCGAGTTTGATATTTTACTATCGCCACAACACTATATAGAGCACCTTTAATACACCTCCAAAATTGTATGGCTATTATGTATTTGCGTAGTCCACGTCTAAATTATTACTTAACATTGTTTCTGCTTCATTTGTGTATTATAGGTGATGTTGTTAGTTTCCTGGTTTTGAAATATCCAAACAGGAAAATCCACAATTGTCGAACCTGTTATGAAATTTTGTTATCTTTCCATTTGTCGCTCCACAGCAACAACAAAAAAATCTACAAATAAACAAGTCACTTTCCTGCCCCATCTCAAATAAACACTGATGTTGCTATACAATATTGTTAGTTACAATAGTATAAATGCTGGTGGTGTTTGCGTTGCCGTGCCGTTTCCCTGCACTGGCGCTCTCCCGGTGGCACTTCCCCCCTCTCGACATCTGAAGGCTGCTGCTTGTTTGTTCTCATATGGAAATAGATGTTTTATCGGCCCACTCACAGCGCTTCAAGGTAATGTGGCTTACATAATCACAGGAAATACTGGATCTGCAGCCAGGTTCTTGACTGATGGTGTTCCTTTACACTTCGGACACTCATGGATAAAATGAGTTCGAAGCTGAGTTTTCTATCTAATTTTCATTCTTGTCAAATGCATCCATTGACTCTTATCATTGTGTCCATGTGTTGCACAGCGTCTCTTTAGCGTTTGGCACACTGTTGTTATATAATGCAATAATATATAATAATACAGTACTGTGATCCGGTGCATAAGCTCAACACCAGAACTGCAACTAATGATAATCTCTTCCCACCATGTCCCCAAAAAAAAAGGGTTTTGTACAGAGCAATGTTCATTTGGAACCGTGTTTTTATTGTAATTTGTCAACTCAAAAATAAGTAATCATAAGTAATCAACAGTCTTAAGTGTCATGTTTTAGTTGGGTTATGAAATGTGACATGGCACTGTGCACTGTGCCACTATGGAGGGAAATTTGTTGTTGCTTTTTTGTTCACTACACTCAAAGAAATGTTAAATCAGTCCTGTTTATAATTAACTGTATTCAATGTAATGAAATATACTACGATGTTGGTGTATTTGCATGTTTGACATGATTAAAATGGACCCAGGAAGACAAGCTGATGGCACTGTTTTCAGCTAACGGTATCCATTTGAATAAACAGATACACTTTTGCTCCATAGAGACATGTAGTGTTTGAGTGTTTAAGGTGAGACAGGAAAGTAGCACATACACACACCAAACTTTTCAAACAAGATTTGACAAATCAAACTGATTTGTTGATATCTAATTCCAAGCCTGATTATTTAAGGATTTAAGTTCAAAGAACAAGCCAAATTTTGAATTTCTAGTCCTATTTTCAGGAAAGACGTTGTTTACTCAAAAACTAAATAAAATATTAAAATTCCCTTCTCTACATTTCTCTGTAATATGTCAACAGAAAGAACCAATACATTTTAACCTGGCTCTGTGAATTTTTCGGATTGCAGTGTTAAATGTTGGCAGTTTTTTACACAGCCTAAGCCTAATTTCTATGAAAACACTGCACAATAAAACATTTATAAATCTTTCTTAAATTCATGTGAGTAAAGGAGGAGTTTCAAACTGAAACAATCTTTCAATTTTAAAGATTTTCTCCTATTCACAAAGCAATTGCATATCCATGGCAGGATGTATGTAGGAAACACACCAGAAACATTACAATAGTGCAGGCTTGAACCCAGTCGTCCAAGGCAGCGGTTCTCAAACTAGGGGTCGGGACCGACAATAGGGTTAGCGAAATGGTTTCTGGTTTCCCCAGATAGTGGGGAAAAACTGACTCAGTCGTGTTAAACGAGGCTTGACACCCTACAAATGCAGTGGTAAATGTAGATTCCTATTTGTCGGCCCATCAAAGTAATTTTTCTAGGTCTATATTCTCAAAATGAAATCAAACATTATATATAAGGCTAATTTATCACTTTGAGTGTCGCCTGTTTTTGTGTTTGGGGTTGCGAATGTGAACTATTATTATTTTGAGGTCGCTACTGCGAAAGTTTGAGAACCACTGGTCTAAACTAGGACCTGTCACCCCAGATGTTTATGCAAACTAGTTGCATGATACTCACTTGTAATTCACATATGCGAGCATGACTAGCATGCAGTAGACTGCAAGGATGGAACCAAACCTAATGTCATGCAAAAATGTATTTATAAGTAATGAAGACATCTGCCAAGGCTCCACTGCACGCACAGACACAAACAGCCATGCACGCACACATGCACGCACATAAAGGGTGTGTCCAGGTTCCTTCTGTATGATCCACTCATACCATGGCCCTTGTCATGTCTCCTCACTGTGAACTCTGCCAGGAGCCTGCACCTGGTGTGGTGGAAGGGAATTTGCCTGTGGATCTGGAGATTGCAGGGTTAAACCTCAGAGCAGACACTTGCGCATATCAATAGTTTCACTACTGCTTTCAAGTTTCAAGTGATGATGTGTATGAAAGCAGACACAAGTGGTCAGTTTGAGATGAGGGGCCTGTGGCTGCACCAAAGAACCTCCTCACACCTGTGTTTTTCTGGAGACACTGGCGACAATACTAAACGTGTCCCTTTTTATAAAAAAAAAGTCTTCTTATTTTGCATGTTTTATCATCATGTCACTGGCTATGACATCCTCTTACCCTCAGTAAACCAACAACGCACAATTATTCAGTAAAAAGCTATAGAGGCACTATGAAGGCTGTTTGCCATTTACTGAGGTTTTTTTTTTGGGCCCATAGGCTTTATTGGACAGGACAGTGCAGCATGAAATGAGATGAGGCTGAAATTGTTGGAGTCAGATTCAAACTCACGACGCTGTGGCTGAGGCCACTGAGTTTCTATTCAGTTTACAAGTTTCACATAAAGATTACAGGGAAGGCAAAGGGGTGGATATAGCCTCATGCTGGACCAGGTTAGGAAACAATCTGACAGCCTGCATGAATTACATTGGGGAAAGAGCAGATCTAATTTGAGGAAACTGGTGTGTTAGAATAACCAAATATTTTTTTCAAGAGCAGTTGTAGCATTAGTTACAAGTATCCTTTGAGGTTTGAACATGCAATCTGCTGATCCAGGGGCAGATTCTCTACCATGTTCAGAAGGGTCACACATGGTATGGATAGAAACATGATCATACAGGAGGCCCGGGTCCATGTAGGACACACCTCGCCGGAGCAGTGATCCACCACAGACACCACATAGGTACTATAGTGGCAAAATACTATTCTGGATTAGAACAAAACATTAAATATAGGCCTATAATTATGTGCATGAGTAATATTTATCCATAGAATAAATACTCCCAAAAATGTTGAATTTAATTCAGTCAAAATACGAATGTGTTGAAGGGAATTATGTAGGGTATGTTATATTTTCTTCAATAGACTTTATTACATTGTGATTAGGTGTGGGGCTGTTTTAACCCCTTGAAAAGAAAAAAAAAAGGTTACAAAATGACGACTGAATTATTACCAACAATTGGAGCTGTAAGGTCTGTCAGACGCTGGCCATGCCTGCTTGTCAAGGCCTGATCCTGTCAGATCTTGGAAGCTGAGCAGGTCGGGGCCTGGTTAGTCACTTCACCTAATGCTAATATGACAGTGGTGTCTGGGTGACAGTGGTGTCTGGGTGAATGATTGTTGGTGGTCAGAGAGGTAAATGACGCAGATTGGCAGCCTCACTTCTGTCAGTCTGCCCCAGGGCAGCTGTGCCTTCATATGTGGCTTACCATCACTCAGCGTGGAGGGAATGAATAATGACGACAGTCTAGTGCTTTAAGAGACCTCGACAAGTCTATAAAGCACATTACAAGTGTAAGGCATTACTGTACAATACATAAATAAATCTATAGCCTACAGTTGCTCTTAGGGTACTTTTTTAAACGGATGTGAAACTACTTTGTAAGTATGACCTGTATATCCAATCATGCTTCTTTCCTGTCATAAGCACTTATCTATTGTACTTTTGAAACCGCCACCTGCCTGACCCACTACACACCAGCGCGTCCCAGAGCGCACCAGAAAACATGACTCAGTGCAGCCAGTGCCGCTCGCTCCGCGGCCCCTCCTCGTCTCTCATTGGTCAGACTCTCCAGAGGCGCTCACGGCGGATATCATCGTCTCCTCCCGCAGTCTCCAACAGCTTCGGTGTGTGCCTGCCTTCCCTCTCTCAGTCCTCACACAGCAACACGGCGACGCACAGAGAACAGAATGCTGCGCCGGGAAACCGTTTGATCGTTGAACTGCAGAGAAGAAGCGTGCAAGAAGTGGAAGCCTGTTCCGCGCACTGATGTAGATTTTGCCTCTCGATTCGTGCAGCTGGTGTGAGATGCGCCACGTTTCGCTATGGCAAGAGCTCCGGTTCCGTGGGGGGTGTTCAGGAAGCCTCTGTACGTGCAGGTAAGCGGCGGGAAATCCCTCTCCAAAAAAAAGAAAAAAAGTCCAGCGAGGTGCGTAGACAAACTATAGTGCGCAACGCTGACTACGCTGATGCTTTTGGACCAAGTATTCCTCAGCGTGCGTTTTCATCACAGCTTAGATTTTGTGCACGACCATTCATTTCTGTCTAGTGTATAATTTTGTAACTTCCATGCGCATTAAACTTACGTGTCGGGATCAAACAGATTGGAAAATGTTGCCTAATGGATGTGCTGCGCGTGCAATGTATACGTCCATTTACGCGCCGCCTTTTTGGGTCTTTTTTATCCTCTGTGCAGTCTAACCTCTGTCATAAAGTCACTTGATGCTCGTCAGGAATAGACCCCTCACCCCCCCTGGGCACGTTTCCATAGCAACCCCATCCGTGATGCAGCAGCTGGCCAAATGAGTGCAGAACATCATCAAGGCTTTTTCTAAAACTTATAACTTTTCTTGTTGTTTGCGCTTGACTGCACAAGGGTTGCAGACCTTTAGTTGTTTGTTGTTGATTAATAGGTTGATATTGTCTTGGCCGACCGACATTCTTATTAGTTGACACATTTTGGAGGGGGGGATTTATACGATTTATGTTCACAACAGCAGAAATGAGAAGGCAGTGGTTCTCAAACTTTTCACACCAATTACTCAGAAAATATTTGTCCTTCTGAGTACCACCAGGTCTAAAGCAGACTGGATTATTCTGGTCTGAACTGTTGGCAAAACTAGGTCTAAAACAACTACACACCACTACAGTTCTAAACAAGGACTAACCCACTGGGGGACAAGCATGTAGACTAAATTTATTCCAAATTAAGCAATTATTTGAACTGCAGAGGATTCCACAGCACTGCTTTGGGTCTAGAATACAGCAGATGGAGAACCAAGACCTGCTACTTTCCTGTTTCTGTTTCAAGGGTTGTCAGTGAATCTGTCTGACCCGGTTTTGATCCTCTTGGTGCCAAAAAACTGTATGCTGTCTTTCTTCTTTCAATATATCTCTAAATGCCCTCTTTTCTAAACTCTGCAACAACAAAAAACAAGCTCTGCTGTGCATATCTGACAGCAGCTTAATTATGTTTACTGCCTAGCTCTAGACATTTACATGCATTTACTACAGTAGCAATTTACGTAGATGGACTAATTTGACTATAAGTCTTTGGACAGCAGGAGGAGGCCATTGAACTCACTGTGATGAAGTGTGCTTTGTGAGTTTTAGTCAAGTGGATTTGAAATTCAAATTTTGATACATTATCACCGGGCTTGTCTACTGAAACAAAACATGTTCTGAGCTCTTTTCCATAAGATTAAAGGTGTTTTACAATTGTGTGCATTAGAGAAAGATAGAAAAATACATCAGGCCTATTGCACTTCTCATCAGATCGACTGACAGCCTTGAATCTTCAGCACAGGCCAATATTTTGTTCAGTCTGACCAAATCTAGAGGGAAGATATAAAGCTTAAAGTTTAATTTTTATGTAATAAATACAAATTAGTTCTGCAACAGTACAGAAATAATGTAAAAGCATCTGAAAATAAGTCGACGCGCTCTCTGGATTATAGAGCAGTTTATTGTCCACATAGCAGGAACTGCGTTGTTAGCATAATTGTAAAAGAATTTAGATAATTTATGCGTCACTTGCATTTCTTAACTTAACATTGCCTCACAGGGGCCATATTTATACTATGATTTTTTCTTCCTTCTTACTACATTTTGGAATCATACTACATTGACTTTTCAAGTCCCCTCCAGGCTCGTGTGGTAAACTCCTTCTCCTTAAGACATCCGGTTGGCCTCCAGCCTTTTACTTCTGCCATTTCTTGGACAATCTGAAAATTTCTACGACAGCATTCTGGTAGTCACTGTGATGGCAAAACTCACTCTGAGAGCTTAAAGAGTTGTGGAAAGTGCTTACAAACTTATGATAATTAGGATGATAGGAGGGCAGGAGGTAAGGAGCAATACATGTGGACTATTTTAAAATTAAAAGTTTAAAATGAACTAGTTCTGCTTTTTATGCTTTTTAGATAGTAAAAATCAGATACAGCGCCTTTAATTGTATACTTAAGTGCACAAAATATGATTACACTGTACGGTAGGTAGAAAACAGTGTTGATGATGTCTCAAAATCATTTTTATTGAAATGACTTTCATTATTGTAGTTTTGTAGTCATGTAGTCATGTGAAACAGAGCATTATCAAAGTATCAAAATTGGTGCGACATATCGACCCAAACATTTTGGCAAAGCCAACACCGAAGATTGTAAAATAACGGTATTGGCACTGGCCAAGAAAAAAACAAAGACAAATTTGTCGATTTATAGTGTGCGTGACTGTGTCAGGCAGCTGCCCTGGAACAGAAGCAAGGCTGCCAAACTGTGCCATAAGCCTCTGTGACGGACACAGACCACAGTCCTTATCAGTGTGCTATTATTTTAAAGCAGAATTCTAGAAATTATTAAAACCTACCAACACCTGTGGGGTCAATTTTTAGGTCTGAATGAGTCAGGATGAGTAAGAGTTCTATTTGAAGCTCCAGAGGCTGAAAACATGAAACTATTACATATTCATTTCTGTGTTCAGTTGAATAAGAGTGAATTTAGGTGAAGTCCGAAGTTCTCATAATCATCAGTGTACCTTTTTTGCAAAGACTTAATTACAGAAAATACATTTCAGTTCCTCAAAGGTTTTTCAGAGAAGCCCCAACATATTTTTTATAAACTTGTGAATTCCCGCCTAACCCGTACAGTACAATGGCCAGTATTTTCAACCTTTTTTAAGTTGCTGCACACTTCTTTGTTTAAAAAGATTCTGCGGTACACCATCTCTTTAAACATTACCAAATTGCACCAAAAATGAAAATATTTTCTTCTGTTTTGCTTGTAATTTTGTAGTCCATTCACATTTGTCAGATACTTAAACCTCAACTAATACATTTAAAGACCAATGTTAACATATTTCTGTTGAATTGACAAGCAAGACTTAAACAAAACCGGGACTTAACCAGGTCTTCACCAAGTACTAAAACAGGACTAAACCAGAGATAAAATTAGGATTAATATCAGTAAAATAATTATCATTATCATTATTGGGATGTTCCAAAAAAGTATTGATATTATTTTTTGTTAATATAGCCCAGCCCTTAATCCAGATTTAGCCAAATAAGACAGGCTCATGGAGTTGACATCTTTTCTGAAGCCCTTTAAAATGTCAGTGCACAGACAACATTGATAATTTACGCTGGCAAAAAACAAAAAGAATTGTAATTGTGATGATTATGTAATATGATAATTTGATTAGATAATATGATCATTTTCACAGTTTATATAAATACCATAAGAGTCTCATGGTGGTAGAGCTAGTTCCTTGTACTCAATTCTTTCCAAAAAGCCTATGAAAATGAATAACAAAATGCTTAAAGGAGACATACAGTCCCAATCAAAAGTTTAAGACCAGTTGAATAAACATGAACATGAAACACGAAAAGGGAGTGAGACAAAAAAAAGTTTGAGTAAACATTTTATTGAAGACAACAATTAAATTGAAATAGGCTGTTCTGAGGACCGCACCTCAAAAAACAACCTGAAACCCCAGAGATTAAAGTCTCAAACATGAACTCAGTAATGAGTAGCGCAACTGTTATTGTTGATCACTGCAAAAATTCTTTATGGCATGCTGATGTAAGCATTTCCAGGAGGTGAGAGGGAACATTTCTCCAAGTGGTGAAGACAGCTATCTACTGTCTGGAACTGTGGTCCATTTTTATTAACTTCCCTTGCCATCCATCCCCAAAGTTGGATGTAGATCAGGGAAACACATAGGAGGGTCCAAAAGAGTGATGTTATTCTCCTGGAAGACGTTTTTGGAGCCCTTCACAGGACCGGTCCAGGTCGAGGATCGTCCAGTGTCTTGATGGACAGCCAATCAGATCCTCCGGCTGAGTACTGGTCTAAGTGTTTGGGTCTTCCACTTGACCTTTTTGTTCCATAACCCTAAGAAATTCAAAGTGACTGTCTTAATGTGTCCCACCTCAGCAGCGAGGACGCGCTGTGAGAGGCCCTGCTCATGCAGCTCAACAACCTGACCATTTTCAAAAAGAGAGCTTTTTTTTTGCCTTTGCCATCAGAACAAGATGAGTGTGAATACCTGACAGAAAATGACACTGAATCTGCATTTTTGCACAGATTTAGGCTTTTAAAGGCATGTGGTCCTAAACTTTTGATCAGCCTATTTCAGTTTAATTGCTGGTTTAAATCAAATGTTTACTTAAACGTTTTTTCTTTATCTCGCTCCCGTTTCTTGTTGTATATAATGAGTTCTACTTGGAACCTTGTTAAGATCCAACCATGCAAAATGTTACTTTTTTATTCAAGTGGTCTTATTTGATTGGGACTGTAATAGGCAAAAATCAACTTAAATTAGCTTTTAACCTTGTTACAACAGTGTTTCTTCATCATAAGTGTAGTGTCTTAAAGTTGTATTATATTGAATTATTGTAAGTTTAAGTATCCCTGCCCACATCCCTGTTGTTGCAAAGATTTGGTAGATGAAGACTTGAAGTTGTACATGCAGAGTTCTAAAATGTCTTGTGGCTAGTTTCAAAAGTAAAAACATGTAAATGACAATCTGCTGCTGGTTAAGGTGAAATGCCACTATGACGGGGCGGGGCTTATGAGTTCTGCAGTTCTGAACAGGAAGTCAATGCATCTGTTTTTTTTAATTACTGAGCTGTTTTAGATCAGTAACAAGATGCAAAACAATGATCCACGTATGCTATAGTTCAATGCTAAGTACCTGAAATGATTAATATATCTCCTTTAAATATTTCATTTCACAGTTATGCCTTGATGATGCACCTCTATCAAACCAGAAGAGACCCGTGCATTTCCTGTATCGTTTTATTTCGTTTGTTTACCGATTATAAAAGCTTTCATGTCACACTTATCTCCCCTTCCTTATCCTGCATGTTGCCTAAAATAGCCGTAGGTGTTTCTTCTCACTGTGGCTGGACAGTAGCAGGCCTTGGCGTTTCACACAGAGCTGTCAGATTCAGTGAAAACAGAAGAGACAGAGGGCTCTCCAGGGACCGCCACCAGCTCCGCGTTTTCTAGGCCACCTCCGCTTTCTCCCACTGACAGCTTCACAAGTGTCACTCATCTGCGCTGGAACAGAACACAGGCAAACCATCGGACAAATGAGGGATAAGAAACGCTATTGTAGTTAGTTATAACGATGGCGACTTGTAGGTTACTGTTGATATTAGTCCAGATAACCTTTTGTTTTCAATTTTTAGCCGATTGATCATTGTATCCCTACACAATTTTATTCCTTTTTTCATAATATACCTCTACAGTTTGTATTTCCATTCTAGTCCTTTTTGCAAAATGCGGTCTGACATTCGTACGTTGAACTGTGTTGTACATTGATTTGATTAGCCTAAACACAAGCGTCAATTAGTCTGTAATGCGAGAGAGCACTCAGCGTTGCTTTGAGAAAACACTTGGCAAAAATCAATTGAGTATAAAATGTCATCATACAGTTTTTGAAAATGGTTTATTTAATCTGTAAACACCACTTTTCTTCAATCTAAACAAACATTGTGTCCAGAGCATTAAGCTCCTCATCCGTTTGTGACAGAGTTTTTCTACCTCTATTGTGGATTCAGATCACAGTATATCTGGGAACCATTCAGCCAATCAAATGGCAGACACAAAGGCAATATGCCGTGGTGGAGGAAGTACTCAATTTTGTTACTTAAGTAAAAGTACAGATACATTAACATAAAAATTAAAAGTAGAATAGAAACAATCTATTTAAGAAAAAGTGTTAAAGCACCTGACTAAAAATGAAAAGAGTAAAAAGTAAAAGTATTTCACACAGATTTTCAGCATTAAATTTAGTTAATTTGATGAAGAATTTTGCAGATTTTTGGTCAACAGTAGCAATCAATGTCCAATTTTTTGAGTGGATTCTATTATGTATATATTTTTGTTTGATCAAAGCTTGAGAGCACAGAATGCAATCACGAACATGCTAAAAAGTAAGTCCAGTTAAAAAAATGTAGTGGACTAGAAAGTACCTGCTCTCAAATGTAGTGAAGTAAAAGTAAAGTTTGCACAGTAAAAATGATTTAGGTTGAATGTTTTACTTAAGCACAATTTGGGGTGCAACAAGTTAATCGATTAATCGCAACTAATCGATTATAGAAATGGTTGTCAACTAATGAAATAATCAAGTAATCATTAACTGGTTTCTACACAAACTCCATAACATTCTGTGTGCTGATAGAAGAGGTTGTATTACTTGGACAGAGCAGGAATGACACAAAAAACACACCGGAAACTTGTAAATTGTTCATCTATAAATATTTTCCACCAGGATGTCAGGGCGCTTTCACTTCAACTTTGTCTGGGTAAAATTGAGTAAAATCCATTCCAAGGGTCTTTCGGGCTGTAAACTACTAATCGATTAATAGACTAGACTAGGCTAGACTAACCGATTACTGAAATAATCGTTAGTTGTAGCCCAAAGCACAATACTTTTACTTTTTGTTCTTCATTACTTTCCACCACTGGCAATATGTAATGTCAGTTCTTTCAACTGAGCTACTACCTAAAAAGGTGACATTTGCTTTGATTTTAAACCCTTTTTTCTTTTAAACACAGATTATATAGAACAGGACCAGAGCGCAATCAACAAATCAGAAATGAAAATAAAAACTGTATAAAACATTCAATGAAACAAAAATGAAAAATTAAGGCACAAGTCCCATTCAGTCCAAATGTTATTCTTTCCATTTTTTTGACTGTCAGGCACAAGTCGCTTTGGTTTAATTTAAAGTGATGAAAGTGTGATTGACCGACAAACTAACTGTGAAAATCCCCTTTGAAGAGGTGGGTCTTTCAGTTCTGCAGTTTTGTCAATGAAACTGTTTCTGTTGCCGTTTTATTTTATGCCTGGTACAGCCCAAGTTTCACTCTGGTGGTACTAGAAAAGACACAAATTATTTTAGATTATATTTGACGTGAAAAGTTTTACAACTACTGATAGCTTTTTGTTGGAGGTTAATACTAAATATCCCCAAAAAGCATCACATGTCTTCTTTAAGTTTGGGGCTTCTCCTGGTTATGATTTTGTCCTTTTTTAGTAGGAAATCAAAAAATGTATAATATTGTGATTGTTGTTTTGGAGATATGTAAAATTAGAATATGGATTATGTAGTCTATGTAAGATAATGTTCCGGTTTTTAAGAGCGGGCTCGAGACATACCTTTTTAGCTTAGCTTTAATATTTAATTGGCATATATATTATATTTATTTATTTCTCCTATTTATTGCATTCACTTATTTTAGGTTTACTATTTTAGATGTATTTATTCATGTATTTATTTAGTTTTACTCTATTTCTACCCAATTGTTTACTTATTTCTTCATATTTATTTATCTATTCTTTTGTTTATTTTAGGCTCTCCAGTGTTTCCTCTGAGGGGCCCTCTGTACCAGAAGCAGTGGTGGGCTGTGCTGGGCCCTGGCTCACGGGCCCCTAATGGAGGTTTGGGGCCTTGTCTCTCCTCTGGGCCCCGAGTCTGTGTCCTGTGGCTGCGAACGACTCTGCTTCTTGTGCAGATGGCTCTTTGGTTGTGCTTCTTCAACTGGTGTATCTGTACTCAGTCTGTACTCAGTCACCCACACACACACCTTGTGTGTGGGTGTGTAAGTGTGTGTGTGCGAATGTACAGGTATATAAATGTGACTGTCTGTGGGGGGTTTGGTTGTGTGGGGTCAGGTGGTTGTGGGGAGGTTAGGAAGAAAACGGCATGCGGGAATGATTTTAATGCACTGTAAAGCATTTTGTGTTACATGTATGAAAAGCACTGTATAATTAAAGTTTGATTTGATTTAATAACAAAAAATATAAAAAATTGATTAATAATAAGAATAAAAATAATGAATTTTATTTATATTGCACTTTATATTGCACTTCCAAAAACAAATCTCAGAGTGCTACAGTCAGTCAAACACACATTAATAGAAACATGCATAAATCTGAGTAATCTCACAAACAAGGTTAGTAATATTTAAAGTAAAAATAATTTCACGATTTGTGCTAAACTTCAACATCAACCGAGACATTTTTGCACATTCCTGATGCACTGTTAAAACATCGTCTGAATATTGTTATTGAAATAATGCGAAAAGACTGAGATACTTATAGTACTGAGTGTGGGCAAGTTTGAGAAGCACTGTTAGCAAATCCTCCATGTGAAAGTACTTTACGAACCCAGAACAGTTGCATTACATGGTCACTGCTAAACAAAGCCCTTCTTGCTATTTGTGTATCCCTTATTCACCTGTCTCTTCTGCTCTCGTCTAACACTCGTCTCAGAGATGATTAGCTTCTGAATGACACTAATGGTTACGAGCCCTGACAGACTTAGCTGTTGACTCAACGGGGACATGTCCTCACTGTCCGCTGTCCTCTCTATTCTCGTGGTCAGTCCCTTGATCTGAATCAGCAGCTGGTACAGTACTCGTCTGGACAGTAGTGACTCGCCTCAGCTGGAAGTATATGATGTGGTTTCAAATCTTTCAAAGACAAAAGCTTTCAGCAGGGTCATCCAAATGTTTTCCCCTCAGAGGGCCAAAATGGAAATGTATTAGTGGACTAAGAGCCAAACGAGAGATGACATGCAAATAGATATAGTAAAACAGTACTACCTTCAAAACATTGTATTCATTTGTGTGTTTCAGACGTTCATTTTGTGGCTGAGTGGTTATTACTCTTAGGGTTATACAATTTGGGGAAAAATATGTAATTGCCATTTTTCTGACCAGTGTTGTGATTAGGATTAGATTTGCGATGTATGTGTTAAGAGTGGGATGTTGTTCAAAGTTCATATTTTAAACACAACAACAAGGAGAATTGACATAAAGACGGAAATAACTGATAGAGAATCAAGTGTTTCAGAACGTTTTTGTCACTTTTAGTTGCATTTTTGTCATTTTTAGTCATGTTTTTGTCACTTTTAGTCACATTTTTGTCAACTTTAGTCACATTTTTGTCACTTTGTTGCCTTTTTGTCTGTTTAGTCATGTTTAGTCATATTTAGTTGAATATTTGTCACTTTTAATTGTGCTTTTGAATCAGAATCAGAAAAGGTTTATTGCCATGCATTGTCAGTGAACAAAATTCACAACATAGGAACTTGCTTTGGTGCAACATATAACAATGAATAAAATAGTATCAAAATGTATAAAAGAAGGCATGCGTATATATGTTGAGCTCCAGGTTGTTGTCGCTGCACCAGGACACCAGCCGGTCCACCTCCCTCCTGTAGACAGACTCATCACCCATCCAAGATGAGTCCGATGAGGGTGGTGTCGTCCACAAACTTGGTCAGTTTTACAGAGTCGTGGCTGGAGGTGCAGCAGTTGGTGTACAGGGAGAAGAGCAGAGGAGAAAGTACACAGCCCTGTGGAGTTCCTGTGTTGATAGTCCGAGTCTCTGAGACATTCTTCCCCAGCCGCACGCACTGCCCCCGGTCCGTCAGGAAGTCAGTGATCCACCTGCAGATGAAGTCAGGCACGTTGAGCTGAGAGAGCTTGTCCTGGAGCAGAGCAGGGAGGATGGTGTTGAATGCAGAGCTGAAGTCCACAAACAGGACCCTGGCGTAGGTTCCCGGGGAGTCCAGATGCTGCAGGATGAAGTGGAGGGCCAGGTTGATAGCGTCGCCTATAGATCTGTTGGCTCTGTAGGCGAACTGCAGTGGGTCCAGGGCGGAGGAGGTGAAGGACTTGAGGAGGGGCAGGACCAGGCGCTCAAATGACCTCATGACGACAGGCGTTAGTGCCACAGGCCTGAAGTCATTAAGTCCAGTGATCCGGGGCTTCTTGGGGACAGGGACGATGATGGACGACTTGAAGCAGGCTGGGACATGGCATGACTCCAGGGAGGTGTTAAAAATGTCCATGAAGACAGGGGTCAGCTCATCCGCACAGTGTCTCAGGGTGGCGGGGGAGACACCGTCTGGTCCAGCAGCTTTTCGGGGTTGGACTTCCGAAACTGTCTCTTCACGTCTTGATCTTTGAACTGAGAGGCCAGTTGGGGAGGTGGGGGGGCCCGGGATGGGATTTGTCGCTTTTTGTCACTTTTAGTCACATTTTTGTCACCTTTAGTTGCATTTTTGCCAGTTTAGTGATGTTTTGTCACTTTTAGTCGGGTATTTGTCATTTTAGTCGCACTTTTCTTGCTTTTTGTTATATTTTTGTCACTTTATCACCTTTTTGCTAGTTAAGTCATGTTTTGTCAATTTTCGTCGCGTATTTGTCACTCTTAGTCACGTTTTTGTTGCTTTTTCTTTTGCTGTTTTTTGTCGCTGTACGTCATGTGGGTGTCACTTTTGTTGCGTGTTGTTTCTTTTTAAGCCATGTCTATGTCGCTTTTAGCCATGTATTTGGCGCTTTTGTCAAGTTCTTTTGCTTTTATTCTCGTTGTTTTTTTCAGACATGTTTTAACAAATCTAAATTACAGGATTAGCAGTTTTTAAGCAGAAGAACACAGTATATTTTGTTGTTTGGGGAGGAAATGATTGCACTTCAATAACTGCATGCTTTGCGATTTGCTATTTGCATCCATTCAAATTGTAATTCTGATTCGATTTCGATTGTGCAACCCTAGCTCCTGCCTCACAACAAGAGGGTATTGGGTTCTATTCCGTAATCATCACATGGGGCTCCTCAAAGTTAGCTTGCCCTCTCTGTATCGATTTTTTTTCTCCAAATCAGATATTTTTGGAGAGGCCATTAACATTTAAAATAAAATGTGACTCAATTCAGTTCTCCTGTCCGAACCCAAATAGCTCTGAAGTGTCTGATGTGGAGAAGAACACAACAAAACCAGGAGTCGAGCTGTCGTCACATTATGAGACAGACCATTTGTAAATACAAGCCTATAGCCAACTTTATCTTTTGTCTTAAATAGATAAGAGATAAATAGATATAAGTTGACAGTTTATCTTTGTCACACTTTGTCACAATTCAGTTTGAAACTTAACTTCTTTCCCTGCTGTGTCTGCAGGCCTTTGAATGTTTAATCTGTTAATTCCTGGTCTTTTGCAATGTAAAAAAAATGTGTCTCCAGTTTCCTTTCAATGCTGGAGAAGTCAGATTTATGTGATTTGTTCAAATTGCTGTCACTTTGCAAAAGTTCACATTCAAATCAGATTTAGTGCCACATTTGACCTGCTGTGTGAATGTAGCCTTAGAAGCCTATATGAGTTAAGCCTGTGCGGTTCTAAAAGCATCTAAAACATGAGCACACTGCAGAGCAGTTTGCTGGCAGAGCATTTAGCATTTTTGGAGTCACAATCCACTTAGATTGAATGTTGAGCAGGGGCGGATCGGAGCATAGAAGGGCTGGGGATTGATAGGGGAACCCCTCACAGAAAAAGTGTCTGACCGTCACACAAATTCAATACATTTAGTCAGCTCACGTTTAAAGTGTTTTGTTCATTTTTTATATATAGATTGACTTGATTGAAAATTAGTATTAAAAAACTGAATGTAGCTAGCTATAGTCTGCTCAATATCTAGCAATGACAATTCTACACATTTATTTCATTTTTTTCATATTCATTTATTTATTCTGAGCATGTCAATAAAGACTAATAATAAAGTATGGCTCCAAAACTCATGTCGTGAACACATTTAACAAAGAATTAGTTTCTTGTTTCAGCTTGAAAAGAAGAACGGGAAGAAGAAAACTTGCTGAATCCGACCCCCTGTCCCACACAACCTTCCAACATTTCTAGAACAGCTCTATATTTCAGTTCTAGATTTATAAGAGAATGAGACACACAACTTTGAATGAGTTCGAGTTCGGAGTTGTTCATACCGCCAACATAATTCTAAAACAATACAAATGGTGTTGCTTTATTCTCCAGCAGACTCCAGACCCCTCCAGTCTTTTGTTTCCACATATCTCGATGCAGCCCATTACCAGTGCCCTCTGAGGGGTGGCTTTATAATCATACATAATGGATGAATACAGACTGCAACAAACAAGTGTCAGAGTGGAAACATATGGCTCCTGATCAGTGCTGGGGTTGTTTTTCATCTTTGTAGTGATTAGAACAAGAGCCATGCAAGAAGTCATACAAAATTCTAAATATTGCTTCCTTGATTTGAAATTAAAAAGTACTATTTTGTGAACGCAGATATTAGAAGTATCTTGTTTTCATATTCTAATAAGCCATTGAAATAAAATAAAATAAAATCAAAATTTATTTGTATAGCACAATTCATACTAAAGTGCTTTACAGTCATAAAAACACATTAAAAATCACAATACAATCACAATAAGAGCATAAATAAATACATTAAAATGTACATGAAACAATAAAATACGGATCAAACTATCTTAGCATGTAATACATTTGGACATGAGCAACAGTATGAAAGAAGACATACTGTATAATACTTTTTTGGTACATACGTTGTGCAGCATTTTACATTCTTGTTTAATTTGTTTTTGTAAAATGCAATATTGATCCGACACGGCTTAGTAATAGAAAGGGACCAGTGACTTCCTGTTCAAAACTGCAAGTAGCAGATTTTCATTTCAGTTTTTATTTTTGAAGATTCACCTTTTCCCCATATACATGACTGAGTCTTACTTTTTCAAACAATCGTAACTAAGTGCAGTTGTGTGAGCACGCAAGCCTCAGTTGCCTGACAACAAAGGATTACTCAAACATGCATGAACCCATCGAAATACAACTTTGAACTTTGACAACTAATGAGGAAACAACACTGAAACATGGTTAAAAGAAGATATTTATTTCTAAACACAATAAAACTAATATTTAGCAGAGCTTGATTGAAAGACAAAGTAGGAAACCCTATCTCACAATGATACATTTATGATAAACACAATTTAAGAAGATTTAGTTCAGGGGTTAAGGCTCTGTGCATCAAATGAAGCAACCATATTTTACATTTCTTTACGGCTGACACCAAAAATAATAATTTTACACTATTATAGACAAGTATTTTGACACTAAACAAGTATTATGACACTAAACAAGTATTATGACACTAAACAAGTATTATGACACTAAACACTAAACTAAAATAGGATTTCCGGGGCAAATATTATCCTAGAGCTGAACAACATAGAGCAAAAGTATTGATATGACATAATTATCAATATTGCAACAAACTAAATATAGACATAGTAAAATCACAATAACACCAAGGTCCTACATCTGAAATGTTGTGTTTTATTCCTTATTTTCCTCATTCAGTCTAAATTATCCTTGATTTTGTCTCGGTTTTGTCTCTGTTAGCATTTTATTTTATTATAATTGAACTTATTGTTTATAGGGCTGCAACGACTATAAAAAAAAATGAGCATAGTTGTATTTTGTTAACCGTTATCTGGACAGACTCTAAAACTCATGCGAAAGACAAAGACAGTGGCATTATTATCAAAATGTCAAAAAACATTTTCAGATTTTCCTCAATAATACACTTCAGTCACAACATTTTTAACCATGTATTTTAAGTGTTAGTTAGTTAGTTTTAGTGAGTCAAAATGTATATTCAGATTTTGCAATAATATCAATATTGCAGTTCTAAACAGCAAAATCAATATAATTCTAATTTTTTATAGCCCCGTTACTACCATATATAAATGAAATGAAGTGAAACAGCAAGAAAATGTGTGTTAGTACATCTTTTGGCATTATAAAACGCAAGAATCATGATAAAGAAAGACAGCCCTTATTACATTGCACAACTTTGCACAGCCATCCACCGACAACAAACATTTTTCGTTCCTCGCTCTTTTACCAGACCTGAAGCTTACACATCCGCACTTCCCTCACCTCCGCCCAGGGTCAGACAGACTAACAGGCGTGTGGGTTGTTTCATAGGAAAAAACATGAGCAGTACCGAGACCGAGCGCTTTTGTTTTCCGCCCACCTCAGCATCAGCGCGCGGCCACAGCTCCCACTCAAGCCAATAATTAATAGCTGTCATGGCTGCCACGATCAATATCAACTCATTACGTGTGTTTGGATAAGCCCGCTTCTACTTCTTCAATATATATAGCCCAGAAATACATGGAAATGCTGAAACCACAGTTCTATCGATTGCAAAAAAAAAAAAAAAGTCTTATTACAGCTATGCATTTCTTGGCCGCCGGGAAGATTTCCATAATGCTTGTTGCGTTTTGATGCGTTTCACCTAGAGGGGGAAAAATCAATAAGAGGTAGGCAGGGCACTTAGTTGTGTGGTCATTGCTGTTAAAGCCGCGAGGTTGTATGGTCAGATTTGTAAGTGAATCGATCAATAAAAAAGAAAGCTGGAGAAAAGCGCTCTGCAAGTATTTGGTTCTCACAAGTCGTGGCGATAGGAAAAAGAAGGAAAGGCTTTGCTTCATTGCTAAGAAACGATATAAATTGATTGATATTGATTGTTAAATGTGGGGGGATGTAACACTATTGGCAATGTCAAGAATCATGCCGTGTCCTCAGGGATCAATTAAGTGAATGGCAAGCTCCTGAAAACTAAAATGCATCTTTTTTCTCCAGTGGTATGTTAAAAAAAAAAAAAAAAAAAACGATAACAAAAAGGGACAGCATATACCATGATACTTTCAGGACTTTCAAAATACACATGTCCAGCATAAAATGACAAAAGATACAGCATATAATACTGTATATACTAGTAATGAGATGAATATTGCCATAACTTTAAATTAAGACTTAATTGAGTGACTCTTTGAATGGATCTTGAGTTGTGTCTGAACTCCTGAAGGAAAGGGGGGACTGGGGTACCTCCACCAGAATAATTTGAAAGAAATAGATGTGCTTTTATGTATTTTTGGTGAAACAAATATAAATAAATCAGCAACCTTACATACAGTAGGTAAATTAAAAACACTGTATCTAATTTTACTGTCTGAAAAACATAAACTACACACTATACATACAATACATAAAGTGCATTTTTAAACTCTTTGCAGCAGTCCAAAGGTATTCCTATTAGCGTAGTTCACATTTTTGAGAGGGCAGAGTGAGTCACCATAAGAGCTGCTTTTATGATGTAACTGTGCTGGAGAAAAACACATTTTGATCAACTACATGGAAAATTATTTAATAGCAACTACATTTATGGCATAGTTGCCCACTTGGTCTTAATAAATGTTATCGGCTCTCTTCAGATCAAATAAATCACCCTGTGCTCCGCTCCTGCTCTCATGCCTCTGCACAGTACGCTCGCACACTGAGATGTGACAAAGAAAGCCTGAAAACATTTGTGTGAAGACTCCTGGCCTCATGGTTTATGTTGCATTTAAGTGCAAAAAATACCAAGGTTCTGACTTCCTGGACCTCCTTCCTGTGTATTTTTTGCTCCATTTCAAAACCGTTAACATGATAAAGCAGAACAAAACACTGTTACTAAATGCGTTGTTCATTAAGACATATAACAATGATTCTGCTAAATTACTTATCAAGTCATTTTAGATCAGTGGTTCTCAATCTGTGGTAATTGTACCATTTGCGAGCTCCTTGGTACGCAAATCCCTCAGTTCTAATGTTTGTTGAATTTAGAGTCAGTTTAATCTACATTTTGTTGTTGTGTATAATTTTATTACACAATTATATTTAAGCCTGTCATGATAATTACGTATCGTTCAATACAACATTTTTTGCACTCAATATTTATTGCGTGTTATTTGTGGAGAAATTGTGGCTATTTATGTGGTAAAAAGATAAACGGTTTTGATCTGCAGTAAATTGAATAACTAAGTGCTTCTGTGTGCTGTTTCTATTTCTTGTTTAGAAATAGAATCGTCCTGTTTTAGACCATTCCATAGATCTTGGAATGCCAAATATTTCCATAGGTGGTTACTGGTGTGAAAAGTTTGAGAACCACTGTTTTAGACTCGAGCAATTCCAAAGACTATTATATGATACGTGAAATGCTGTTCATTGTGTCAGGAGATTTGTCCCATCCTTTACTAAGCTGTGAACATTTGGGTGTTACATAACAAGTTGGCTTGTTTGTCTATTGTGGACAGTTGTGAAGAGTATTGTTGGATAGGACATTGTGTGAGAAATAGAGTGCCATATTGACACAGATTATGAGGACTACGGAGGTGTGAACTCCTGCCGGCAAAGACACAGCACGGGCCAAGAGATCAAGGCCACGGAGGAGGGAAAGAAATGCATTTATCTTGAAACAAAAGTGAGAGAATGTGTAACAATAACGTACTGCAAATTGGATGCAAATGCAACAATACAATTTTGAGTACTGTTTAGAAAATAGAAAGAAAATGCAGATAGGAAGCAGTGCATGCAGTAAAAAATACACTTCACTGAAAAGAAGAGTTCAGAGGTTGCCTTGACACTTGTCACAATTAGCTCTAATACTGAACTAAAGTATGCAAGGGATGTGTCTTGCTCAAAAAAACAACAATAGTGCGCACTTGGTTATGGTTTGAACTGGCTAGCTTCTTTTTGATGGGCCAACATCAACTCACTGAATATATCTTTATCACCAGTTCATCTAGTTGGAACCCAGTAGCAGAAGATTTTTCTTACGGTAGAAAGACACTTGCACGATTTAATGGAAATAGAAAATTAAAGCCATATTTTTGGACATTCTCCATGGCAATAGATACATTTTATGCTATACTGTGGAATATAATAACCAAAGGAACTATCCATGGAAACCATTGCTGTAGTCCTTTAGTCGATTAGTCAATTAGTCGGTCGATGGTATCTTAACCGACAAAAACGAGAAGATATGAAGTGAGTTAGCTGAAGATTTTGGAGTCTTTACGAATAAATATCTCCTAGTACTTTTCTGTATAAATTGTTGTTTTTTCAGGAACTCCTCTACATTTTTGTTCTTTTGAGTGCGGTTTGGTTGACATACATGGAAATACTTCACAGTTTTGATATATTTTTGCTACATCCCCTTTTACTCGACTAATCGGTTGATAGGGCTGGTCTTTAGTCGACCAAGAATTTCTTTAGTCGACTACCACCCTAATGGAAACAAGCAGAGATTTCTCCTGGTCAAATACCAGTCAGGTTTATTGACTAGACTTTATCATGTCTATTTTGTGACTAAAAAGTTACTCAAGTAAAAGTTCAGGTAAAGGAGCAAATAAATACTCAAATAAAAGTATCACATTAAGTAAAAATATTAAAGTACTCCTTTAAAAATATGAAGTGAGTAAAAGTATTTCACACAGATTTTTAGAAATACCAAAGCGTCAAATTGTGATCTTAAACAGGGTTCTAGAATGTCCTGATTTTTGGTCATTAGTAGCAGTTTTCCTGGTCATTTTCATCTTCATCTCATTGCCTATTTTTCTAGGACTTTGAACTCAACAAATGTAAGCAAGATGTTTCCATAACCATGCTAAAAAATACACAGCAGGTCTAAAAGCATGAGGAAAATACTTGTACTTTTCAGTCCAGTTAAAAATGTAGAGAGCAGAAAGTGCATATACCTGCTGAAAAAGTAAAAAGTATACACAATAAAGTAAAGTACAGATACCTAAATTACAGTACTTTTACCTCAGTACACCTTACTTTCCACCACTGCTTTATAGCACAGAATGAATTGAAGGTTTAAAATTTTTTCCTGAACCATTTAAGCTGTGTATCAATTAGCAACTAATTGAGACACTGTCGACTCTTTCCCCAGTGCTCTCTAAATAGCTTTAATTAACAGTAAACAGTGTTTGCGGTCAGGCTTTTCAGCAGCAACAGCAATAACAACAACAGCACAATACTTCAGCCCTCTCCAGTCTCATTAGTCCTGGTCTTTTCCCCAGTACAGTCTGTGCAGATCTATAATGCTTTGGCCTTATTGAAAAACATTAGTGCACCACTTTCCCAGTTATGAATGTTTTTTGCACCGAGCGTCTGACAGTGATGGACTCCCACTGCTGCAACCTCCAGACCCTTTCATTTATAACTCAGCTTTTAGCTCCAAACTACTTCAAATAACACTTTCTCTTTCTTCAGATCCATCCGCCTATTACGCTGCGAAAATGTCACTTGGGCCTGTCACCATTTGATGTGAGATCACGATTAACGATTACATTGAAACTACTTTTAGCCCCAGACAGTGACACAATGACCTTAAATCAGGATTACCCCCTTGTCTAAACATACATTATTGTCAAAAAACATGAATTGCAACAAATAATAGCAGAATTGCACATTTAAGCATTTATTTGGTATCTAAAAAGAGTCATAAACATTACTTATTCCACTCTCCACAGCTGAAATATTATCGTATTACACAAACATAATTATCATCTCCCCACTATTGCAAAGAAAATGTACACATGATAAATACTGAGGTCCAAAGTATATTGTCCTATCTATCATCTATTGAACGATAAGTTGATTTCATAATTGTCGTGGCAGGCCTACTAACATTAACGATTATTTTAGAAGGAGACGAGTCAAATGACTAATTCTATTGAACATTAAGACTTAAAATCAAATACATGCAGGTTAAAATATGTTGACTGAAGGTTTATAGATAGAGACGATGTGTAAATAAAGTGTAAAATTGATGAAAATGTTGACATTTTCATAATAATGCCATTGTGTTTGCTACAAAAAAGATCTTTTAGTATGTGTTTTGTGATATAAATATAACATATAGAGAGACAATTGAATATTATTGAAACCAGTCAAAAATACCTCTAAAAACATTGATCAAGACGTTGAAACAAGACAAAACTGAAATCAGAATAAATATTATCTTTTAATTCATGCATATTAAGTTTTTGCTAGGTAAAAATACAAAAAAAATCCTACCATTGCTCAAGTTTAAGTGGCGTAGTAATGTAGTTCACATACAGCTGTTGTAAATGCTTTTTACATCAGACAAAAGGCTTTCAGACCTGATCCATATGTCACTGTATCATCTTGTCTAATCTCATTTATCCCAGTGTAGTGATAATGATAATGCATTTCTCTCAGTGCCAGTCATAACAGTCCACATCCATAATGAAGGCTTGTAGCATTCACACTTTAGAGATTCAATGTGTGTATTTTTTTTTTTTAACTCTTACTTAAAGTATATTGTTTTGTCCAGTAAAATAAACTATGAAATTCAAACAGCCATCAAACTGCAGTACAAAACATCTACACTATTATAGGGTGAGATGTGTGTCATATTAATAAAGCAGCAAGAACAATTCATTCAAAATGCACACTTTTTTCACAATTTCTGACAGATTTAGGCATGTAAAGTCTAATTTGCATATACATGTGCATAGTATTTGTGAATTAAACGTATTTTTTGTTGGTGAATGGGGATGTCAAGTTATTTTTTGTTTAATCGATAATTGTGATCATTCCGGTCACAGTATAGTCGTAAGAACTAAAAATAATTGTGAGAATCGTAGGCAGCAATTTCAGTTTTATCTATACTCCAACAAAGCAAACTATGTGTAAAGTACTTTTTAATCAGGCTGTTTATGTGCCAATATCATACTTTTTCATTCATAAAGTTTTATTTCAAAACCTCACCAATAGTTAACAAATAAGCATTGTGAACGAAGACAAATTAAGGCTAAAGTAGTTTGATCATTGAGAAAACAAAACTAACAAAAAAACATAATTGTGATGTTTCCTCTTACAATGATTGTAACATTAAAATGTGTTATCGTGACACCCCTAATTGAGAATCTGTGCACTGCATGTGAGAGTTTGAATCTGAATTCATGGATCACCTAATTATGCAAACGTCCACATGAACAAAATGCATGATTTATGTGATTTACAAGTTCAGATCTAAGCTCGGCTTCAGATTTACTTTAAAAAGCACCACCGATTCACAAACAATAAATACTGTATGTTTTATTCACATATATATGCAAATTAGACTGCATAAATCCATACATGCAAGTCGGGCCTTGTGAAAAAGTCTGGGATTTTGAATGAATCATGCTTGCTGGATCTTTAAATTACTAAGACATATATTTCACCCCATTTATTGCTACATTTGTAGTTTTAAACAGTTTAAAATGTGCACATACCCATTTCCACTAAGTGTTGTAAATGACTAGACGGCATGCATTTGTATAACTCCAGGAGCTAAAAAATAGAATCTTTTGCATATTCACTTCTGCGTTCAGTCATAATTATGTCAGGTTGTTTCCACTGCTGAGAGAGTTCGGTTTGAAGTGAATTTAGGTGAAGTCCACAGTGACGTCTTCATAAGTAAAATTAAACTCCTCAAAGACGCACAGAGGACTGAGGAACCCAGATTTAGAGACAGATCAAGATGGCCCCAATTTAATTATAGTATAACTTGTAGTTAAGAAATACTGTGTAACTAAATCTTATGCGTTTAACAAGGCTTTTTTTCTAGTCAGCTGTGCGATTCAAAGAAGCACCTCATTGAAGCAACACAAAAATGTAATGGTTTAGAATTCATAATAATAAGTATGCTATTATACTATTCAGCATTTAAAATTGTCATGGCAGATGTAATTGATAAGGCTGTATACTATAAATGCTAATTTATTTAGTTTTCATGCATTAATAAGGAATGTTGTGTGTAAAAATTGTACATATTCATGACATATATCTGAAAAATAAATTGAGCCGAGTTTAAATGTCTTGGTTTACTTTGATAATATAACCTTTACAAAAATAAATAGAAATAAAAAAAGTAAAAAAATTCAGAAGGAATTTGGATATCTATATTTAGTTTCAGATTAAATTTGATCTTTATACATTTTGCCTCATTATATGAAGTGAAGATACCAGCAAATTTCACCTTTTTGTTGGCTTTGTGGTTATGTGACATTTTAGAACCTTAAATATATCATTCGGAGTCCAAATTGTTCAAAGAATGGCATCAGAGCACAGGGATGTGGATGGAGATAGGTGAAAACAGAAACTTTCTGAGCCGTCGAGCCTCAATTGCAGGACAGTACAGAATTAACTCAAACACGCATGCAGTATGAGGAAACACAGTTCTAACAGGGTTAATAACTCATTAAAGTTGATTTTGCATAATATGTCCCCTTTAATCAAATTTTTTTTTTATAGATTAATCATTAAGGACTCTACCAAAGTAGAGCTGCAGTTCAGTCCTTGTTGACACTTTGTTTAATTTCTGTCTCCATCCTCTGCACAACTCCAATACAGCGCTTCATGTATTTCCCTAACAGTAATGATAAAATGCAACTATTCCAACTTATTTGAATATGCATAGTCACCACATAGTCACGGTTGTGTCATGTTTCTGCCCATGAGCCGGTACTTGCACATGAAGTACCTGTTCTTCTCATGGCTCGCTGTGTTTGTGGGCCGCTGGATCGTCTACGTGGAGTATTCGTCCGACACAGAGCTCTGCAGGGGACACGACTGCAAAAACTTTATTGTGAGTATTTTTACATGATAAATTCAATTGATATGGTAATTTAATTGTGCTTTGTTCTTTTAGATTTGTTGCAGTGGTCTATACATGAATTTGATTTGAGTTTTGGAAATAATGTTTGTGGTCTGCTTGGTGTTTTCTTATGGTTTGCAGTGTGACAAATACAGAAAGGGCGTGATTGACGGCTCGGCTTGCAGCAGTCTTTGTGAGAAAGACACTCTGTACCTGGGAAAGTGTTTCACAGCCAAACCCAACAGCCAGGTAACAGAATACAGATCTAACAGCATTTAAATATTCACAATCACTATAGTAATATAATGGCTTTATTGAGGCCCTGTCCCTCTGAGATTATGAACGTGAATGCAACCTAATAAGCCATCGATACAGTTGGTCTCTGTGGGGGGAACATTCCATTCATTTTAAGGTGTCAAAGTCACCCATGGTTCACTGTTCACTAAGTGCAAATCCCAAGCTTTGGAATTGTATGGCGCCAAATACAGACACAAAGACATGGAGAAGAATGTAGTGATCAAATTACCTAAATTTGTGTAGTTATCAAAGAATGGTAACATTAGCGGCGGGCTAAATGCCACCGCGATGTCAGTGCAGCCTGCTGTGTTTCAACATCTACAGAACAAACTGTTATTTTTCTGAAACAACGCCAGGTCAGCAATGTCTGTTAAAAGTTTAGTTTCCTATTGAATCAGTTGAGTTTCCCCCATGGTTTTCCCCCACGGCAGACCATGGGCCCACTGTATCCGTTCACCTTATTCCAACCGCCCACTTTTGCCTCTTGCCACAGATCCTTCACGCGTAAAGGCACTTCCGGTTTGGCAAAAACCCCGTTCATGCAAATGGCAAACAAGTGAAAATAATAAAGTAATAATACAGTAAATTGCTTTGTCTAAAATGTTTAATGAACATGTGCAACATCAAGTCATAATGCACCGATTTCCTGGTCAGTCTGAAAACGTCTTTTTAGTTCGTGTAGAACTTATTTTCTGTTGAGCTCGTCTACCCCGTGTAAACTAATACAACGGAAACAAGACGGCGGCACGTAAGGCAACTTCCAGAATAATGGCTACATACATAGAATGTCAGTTGGGCTGTTTATTTTTAAATTGGCTTGCTGAGTATTTCCTGTTTATTAAATTCTATGGATTTTTTTCTAAAATGAATAAATCCTGACAGATCCTGCGGTGAACAGTGAGATGTGCTGGATCTCTCTAAAAACAGGTGAATAGTTCACCAAAGGACTTGTGTGTTAATAAAGGGGAATGTTTGTGTCTCAATGCTAATGTTAATGCATAACAATATAAAAATAGATAGCCCACCTGACGTTGCCAAATCGCCACACCAAAAGTCAAGGTTACTTTATTGTTCTCGTAGGCTGATTTG
>CM033623.1:23392778-23455040 GCA_019453435.1 Rhinogobius similis | reverse complement strand
TTTGAATCTGAATTCATGGATCACCTAATTATGCAAACGTCCACATGAACAAAATGCATGATTTATGTGATTTACAAGTTCAGATCTAAGCTCGGCTTCAGATTTACTTTAAAAAGCACCACCGATTCACAAACAATAAATACTGTATGTTTTATTCACATATATATGCAAATTAGACTGCATAAATCCATACATGCAAGTCGGGCCTTGTGAAAAAGTCTGGGATTTTGAATGAATCATGCTTGCTGGATCTTTAAATTACTAAGACATATATTTCACCCCATTTATTGCTACATTTGTAGTTTTAAACAGTTTAAAATGTGCACATACCCATTTCCACTAAGTGTTGTAAATGACTAGACGGCATGCATTTGTATAACTCCAGGAGCTAAAAAATAGAATCTTTTGCATATTCACTTCTGCGTTCAGTCATAATTATGTCAGGTTGTTTCCACTGCTGAGAGAGTTCGGTTTGAAGTGAATTTAGGTGAAGTCCACAGTGACGTCTTCATAAGTAAAATTAAACTCCTCAAAGACGCACAGAGGACTGAGGAACCCAGATTTAGAGACAGATCAAGATGGCCCCAATTTAATTAGAGTATAACTTGTAGTTAGAAATACTGTGTAACTAAATCTTTGGCGTTTTAACAAGGCTTTTTTCTAGACAGCTGTGCGATTCAAAGAAGCACTCATTGAAGCAACACAAAAATGTAATGGTTTAGAATTCATAATAAGTATGCTATTATACTATTCAGCATTTAAAATTGTCATGGCAGATGTAATTGATAAGGCTGTATACTATAAATGCTAATTTATTTAGTTTTCATGCATTAATAAGGAATGTTGTGTGTAAAAATTGTACATATTCATGACATATATCTGAAAAATAAATTGAGCCGAGTTTAAATGTCTTGGTTTACTTTGATAATATAACCTTTACAAAAATAAATAGAAATAAAAAAAGTAAAAAAATTCAGAAGGAATTTGGATATCTATATTTAGTTTCAGATTAAATTTGATCTTTATACATTTTGCCTCATTATATGAAGTGAAGATACCAGCAAATTTCACCTTTTTGTTGGCTTTGTGGTTATGTGACATTTTAGAACCTTAAATATATCATTCGGAGTCCAAATTGTTCAAAGAATGGCATCAGAGCACAGGGATGTGGATGGAGATAGGTGAAAACAGAAACTTTCTGAGCCGTCGAGCCTCAATTGCAGGACAGTACAGAATTAACTCAAACACGCATGCAGTATGAGGAAACACAGTTCTAACAGGGTTAATAACTCATTAAAGTTGATTTTGCATAATATGTCCCCTTTAATCAAATTTTTTTTTTATAGATTAATCATTAAGGACTCTACCAAAGTCAGCTGCAGTTCAGTCCTTGTTGACACTTTGTTTAATTTCTGTCTCCATCCTCTGCACAACTCCAATACAGCGCTTCATGTATTTCCCTAACAGTAATGATAAAATGCAACTATTCCAACTTATTTGAATATGCATAGTCACCACATAGTCACGGTTGTGTCATGTTTCTGCCCGCAGGCCCGGTACTTGCACATGAAGTACCTGTTCTTCTCATGGCTCGCTGTGTTTGTGGGCAGCTGGATCGTCTACGTGGAGTATTCGTCCTACACAGAGCTCTGCAGGGGACACGACTGCAAAAACTTTATTGTGAGTATTTTTTACATGATAAATTCAATTATATGGTAATTTAATTGTGCTTTGTTCTTTTAGATTTGTTGCAGTGGTCTATACATGAATTTGATTTGAGTTTTCGGAAATAATGTTTGTGGTCTGCTTGGTGTTTTCTTATGGTTTGCAGTGTGACAAATACAGAAAGGGCGTGATTGACGGCTCGGCTTGCAGCAGTCTTTGTGAGAAAGACACTCTGTACCTGGGAAAGTGTTTCACAGCCAAACCCAACAGCCAGGTAACAGAATACAGATCTAACGGCATTTAAATATTTACAATCAGTATAGTAATTTAATGGCTTTAGTGAGGCCCTGTCCCTCTGAGATTATGAACGTGAATGCAACCTAATAAGCCATCGATACAGTTGGTCTCTGTGGGGGGAACATTCCATTCATTTTAAGGTGTCAAAGTCACCCATGGTTCACTGTTCACTAAGTGCAAATCCCAAGCTTTGGAATTGTATGGCGCCAAATACAGACACAAAGACATGGAGAAGAATGTAGTGATCAAATTACCTAAATTTGTGTAGTTATCAAAGAATGGTAACATTAGCGGCGGGCTAAATGCCACCGCGATGTCAGTGCAGCCTGCTGTGTTTCAACATCTACAGAACAAACTGTTATTTTTCTGAAACAACGCCAGGTCAGCAATGTCTGTTAAAAGTTTAGTTTCCTATTGAATCAGTTGAGTTTCCCCCATGGTTTTCCCCCACGGCAGACCATGGGCCCACTGTATCCGTTCACCTTATTCCAACCGCCCACTTTTGCCTCTTGCCACAGATCCTTCACGCGTAAAGGCACTTCCGGTTTGGCAAAAACCCCGTTCATGCAAATGGCAAACAAGTGAAAATAATAAAGTAATACATAATAATACAGTAAATTGCTTTGTCTAAAATGTTTAATGAACATGTGCAACATCAAGTCATAATGCACCGATTTCCTGGTCAGTCTGAAAACGTCTTTTTAGTTCGTGTAGAACTTATTTTCTGTTGAGCTCGTCTACCCCGTGTAAACTAATACAACGGAAACAAGACGGCGGCACGTAAGGCAACTTCCAGAATAATGGCTACATACATAGAATGTCAGTTGGGCTGTTTATTTTTAAATTGGCTTGCTGAGTATTTCCTGTTTATTAAATTCTATGGATTTTTTTCTAAAATGAATAAATCCTGACAGATCCTGCGGTGAACAGTGAGATGTGCTGGATCTCTCTAAAAACAGGTGAATAGTTCACCAAAGGACTTGTGTGTTAATAAAGGGGAATGTTTGTGTCTCAATGCTAATGTTAATGCATAACAATATAAAAATAGATAGCCCACCTGACGTTGCCAAATCGCCACACCAAAAGTCAAGGTTACTTTATTGTTCTCGTAGGCTGATTTGTCCTCTACATTTGACCCATCGTTCTATGCTGCTATAGCCAGCCAACACTTGTCTGTCTAACCAATCAATGAAATGCATAGTCGGGACAAACATGGCAACTTACAAAAAATGTAAAAAGTTACATTTTTAAAAACAAAACAGATAAGCTCGAGCGCATTCCTGTATTCAAACTGGAAATCCCCTGCAGGTGTACTCTGGGAGCTGGGCCGACCTGGAGACGGTGATCAAGTGTCAGCTGGACGACGCCCCTCGATACGACTTAGAAAACGAGCCGAGGAGAGAGGCCGCATCCTTCGACACGCCGCCCAAAGGCACCTCAGTGGAGAAGTTCAGAGAGATGATCTACAACCACCTCAAGGTTTGGAGAGTGCCGCTCGTGTGGACAGCACATATGCATGCCGTGTGGGACAGGCCGCAGAGTCGTGAGCTTTGAACCTGTACTCTGACCACTTACTGCCGGTCATTGCCCAGTCTCATCCCCATTTCATGCTGAACTGTCCTGTCAAATAAAGCCAAACAAATCAGTTAACTTTATTATAGGTTGAATGTGGTTCCATTAAGCCAGGTCACTACTCCTGACCTAGACCCATTGACGGTGAATGATTTAATTATAAACAGCAGTTGTCTTTGGTTGCATTGGTCTCCCCTAACCCTGACCCGTGAAGGTTTTGTTAAAGGAGACATATTATGCTTAACCAGCTTTAATGAGCTTAACTGTTACAACAACGATTCGTCATCATTAGTTTACTCAAAGTTGTATTTTGATTTATTCCTTCCTGTTTGACTAATCCTGTATTGTCCTGCAACTGAGGCAAGTGCTCAGAAAATTCCTGTTCTTCTGTCCACATACCGCCTATCCCGTCCACATTCCTACACTTACTTGTTATTATTTGAAAAGTAAAGACTCTGAGTAATACATGTAGAGTTGTAAAATATGTAAATGTGGGCTCAGTTCTACAGGTTTGAAGTGGAAATCAATGCACCTGTTTCTTTTAGTAAACTGTTTTAGATCAAAATTACGGTTTACAATTAATAAAATGTATAATGATGATATACTTACAATATACTACTATGTTATAATTTATAAGAATAATATGTCTCCTTAAAAACATTGAACAACATTGAAAAAAAAAAAGACCAAAATCCCTTTGTCTAATTTAAGTATTTTCAATGTCCTCAGGCCAAAGTTGGAGACCAGGCCAACCTTTCGGACCTGGCGACCCAAGTCCTCTCCATCGCCGACGCCAACAAGGACGGACACATCTCTCTCCCCGAGGCCCGCTCCACCTGGGCCCTCCTCCAACTCAACGAATTCCTCCTGGCTTTGGTCCTACAAGACCTCGAACACACGCCAAAGTTACTGGGTTTCTGCGGAGACTTGTACGTTATGGAAAAGGTCCCGTACTCTCCTTTATACGGCATCACTTTACCTTGGATTTTCGAGGTCTGGATTCCCACAGGTCTGCGCAGACGCATGGATCAGTGGTTCACCCCGTCGTGGCCGCACAAGGCTAAAATCTCGATAGGTTTGCTCGAATTAGTTGAGGATGTCTTCCATGGAAATTTTGGCAGCTTTCTAATGTGCGATGTGAGCCCAGGCACTTTTGGCTACAACGAAAAACACGATTTTAAGGTGATAGACGCTCGCTACATTGTGCCAGAGAATATTTTCCAAGAAAGTATAAGACAGCAGAGGTGTGATAATGACAACGATTGCGTTTATGGAACAGACTGTGTGACGTCTTGTGATCTAACGAAGCATAGGTGCACGACAGATATAGCAAGACCAAATTTAGCCAAAGCTTGCGAAGCACTTAAAGACTATATACTTAGAGGAGTGCCATCAGATGTGAAAGAAGAGCTGGAAAAGCAATTGTACGCCTGTATTGCTCTCAAAGGGACCACTGAACAAATGGAGATAGAGCACTCGCTGATCCTCAACAATCTTAAAACGCTTCTGTGGAAGAAAATCTCGCACACTAAAGACTCCTAATGAAATATTTTGCACACGTTTCCCCATGTTTTCCAGGGCCAGAGACTTGTAACCACTGTGTATCGTTTGCTTATTTACAAAGGCCTATTTAAGTATATTTTAACTTAATTTAAGAATGCAAGTTTATATATATATATATATATATTAGAGACATAAACTTTATGTATTGTGATAAGTGCAATTTTTAAAACTGGAAAATAAAGATGTCTTCTTGCCTTAATCAATGTTTTCACTTCGAGTTATTCCCCTCTACTTCATTTTTCTCTAAGCCTTTCAATGGTTTACAAAAACGCATGGTTTGTCACGTGAATGCTTTTTTCTGCTTAAACTACAGGGCTTTTCCTCCTGTTACATTAATGCAGAGGCTGTGTGTCAAATTTGTAATATTTTCCAACCTTAATGCAACATTCAATTTCAGATTACCCATTCTTACCATTGTGCATGCTAAAGAATTTAGATGTCTAGTTTTAGTCATAAGATTGCCACCTTGTGGTCAATTTTGTAACAATCTTTTAGGTCTAACTCAACTAAGAATGGCTTTTTAATTTTACTCACAAAGTGTTAGATTTGGACATTTTAGAATGGTTTTTCTGCCTATAATTTCAGTGTGAAGTCATTTCAAACTAAATATAATTCTGAGCCCCATTGCCCTTTTAACTTGACACTTGAGTATTTTACCATCTTCATGTTTGGCAGGATAACCATAAACGACACACTTCTTAAAGGTTTCACAAAACTGCACTGTCATTACATTCATGAAGCTTTAACCATGGGATGTGGAGCCCATGTGAATCTCAAGTATGTCGGTGCAAACAGGAAAAGTACTGACAGCAGAAGTGGACTTTTCAATAGATTTATTAGAACAAATTCCATGTTTAGGACAGGAGCGGACTGAAGCCTCAGTCCTCCTCCTGTTCCTGAGCCCGGAGGAAGCTGGCCTTCTTCTGGGCGACACGGTCTTTCCTCTGCTGCAAGGACAGCTTGGCACGGTTCCACCTGCAAGTCACAATCAGACTTCATGAGACACACGTGACAATTTTTAGGAACTAGTTTATGTAAGCCCTCATTTGTTCAGGAGTGGTCCATGGTAGAAAAGTGGGAAAAAAAGTTGTCAACTGAACAATGTTTTTGAAATCGAGAATAAGAACACTCGTCAGCCTGAATATACTGTTCTAAGGAGTGAGAATTAGTCAATTGCTACCATAAAGAATTGTTTGTCAAAATGCTAAATGGCTGGTTCAATTTCTGTATTATGACAGTTTCATTTTGGGTTTCAAATAACATTCCAAAAGCCTCTATTTAATAGAATTGGGTTCAGGTAAAATGACTATGGTTCATCTGCAGATTCTTGTTTTAAACAAAAATATAAAAAGGCATGGTTACCAATGGAAAACAGTTTGAGTCTGGTTTCTGATTGTGGTCTGGCACAGATTTCTTACACAGAATGACCATATCAAAAACATTAACATCCATGCATAAAATCACGATCCATTTTAGAACACTAGTTTAGTCCTTACCTCTTCCTTTTGATTTCTTTGGGGGGCTTCTTTTCATGGACTGGGTTCTCGCGAATAGCAGCATGAGCCTTTTTGTACATCTCCTCGATCTGAAAGATGGTCGCATATTCAATCATTATTAAATTCCAAATGATTATCGGTTTAACTAGTCACTGGCTAAGACTTTATTCCTGGTCATTATTTATGGATCTGTTATTAAAAAACAGCAACATAAAGAGCACACAAAGCGGTGACCACACTTCTATTAATCAACGATAACTTTCAGAATTGCACGCTGTTCTCTTGTGAATTGTGTTACTAGTTTTGATAGCATTAGCAAGCTCCGTTAGAGATTAGAACGCCAACTCACCGAATCTGGGGTAACTCCGTTCTTGATGAAGCGAGAGAACTGCTTCTTGTAGGCGTCCTCGTCCTCCTCCATCAGGTAGCTCATGTACTCTGACACATTGATGCCCAGGATGTGTTTGCGATGAACCTCGGCATTGAACTCTTTGCTCTCCGTGTCGTACCCAGGGAACCGCTTAGTGCTGGGGAAACAAAAAGGCTCATGGTTAATAAGAATCAAAGTAGCAATGTTTGCAGTCATGGTTGGAAAAACATTTCAGTTCTTTTACTTTGCCCCAACAAAAAAGGAAAACATACAGTCCTCCATGCTAACAAAAAAAAAAAAAATAGAAATAGTCCTTCAAACCAATACAGGAATTTGAGCAGAGCTGACTAGAAAGACTTAAGAGGTAAGGTGTATTCAAAATTCTGCTGAAACAGTTTAGGAATCTAGTTTTTGAGCCAACATCATTCAATACGCGTGTGCCCTCAATTTGGCTCGTATACTCTTCATGTACACTTTGTGACTCATTTTGGCTTTAAATTGAAAAAGGTCCCTGCCTCTTCGCAGACACGGGAGGTAAACTGTTCTATAGAGGCTTATAGCTGCTGTTTGTTAGGAGGATGGGAGAGCGCTGTGAGACAGTTAACAAGGCAATAGGAAGAGGCTACAATCTGTCGCTGCTGAAGACAAGGCGGAGCAGGGCCGCCACACAGAAGAGTCATTATGAAATCAGATTTTTACATTTTGCTTATTAGAAAGAAAAAAAAAAGTTTACTTTATATTGCAACCTTATGTATCGAGAAACACAAGATTGTGACTAGATTAACATTAATAGGCACAGCTTGCATTTTCAGTTCATGTCAGACCTAATACAAAGACTCAAATAAAATACTGCCCAGTTCTGATACAAAAGCAAGCAACTCTCGAAATAAACTTTTGAGTTATTAAATTATTGAAATTACCCAGTTACATCTGATGTGCGTAAGCAGACTTACTAATTAACTAATGTGGCAAAGACAGAAATTTAAGAAAATGTTTGATTATAAAGCGTCTTTTAATTGTTTGTTTTCCAAATACAGCTTACTCTAAAAACCCAAACTGACCCAACACTGACGGTGTTTTGGATGATGAGCTTTCTTTGGTGCATGTAAACACATCAAAAATAAGATATTTATTAGTTTATGATTTCGGGTGCGGTGTTAAATGTCTCTGCCTTTGACAGAGCGTTACAGCTAACCTGTGTGGGATGGACAGGCCTCCGTCTACTGCTCCCTTCAGGGCCCCGAACACTTTGTTTCCGGTGGTGGTTCTGGCGAGACCAGCATCCAAGTAACAGGTGAAGGCACCGGGCTGACCATCAATGCTCTCCACGTTGAACTCATCTCCAGTCACCTCCACCTGGCCCTCGTACACCTTGTCCAGGCCGAACTTGTTCAGCAGCTGGAGACATAATAGACAAGCGTTCAGATGCAAGGAAATGAACCAATCTCAATCCATTTCCATATAACAGATCCAGCGAGCATCCTATTCTATACACCATCTCTATAAAATACATATTAAGTTCAGTGGTTGGAAGAAAAAAAACAAAAAAAAACCCAGGCACCCAGCATGTACATCCAGAAAAGTTGTAGAACAGAATATGTTGCCAAATTACAAGCTGAAAACCAGAGAAGTGGACGTTTTCTTTGGGGTTGTCAGAAGCATCAGATACAAAAACATCTAAATCAAAAGTATAGTATGTTACGATACAATAATATCACTATTTTGACACAAAGGAATAGGCTCGAAATTCATTACTGATTGACACCATAATGACACACCAAAAAACACTGCTCTGATAATGCTCAGGACCATTCTAAAACTGGTCAGTTTTGACCATTCTATTTTTAGTTTACAACCCTAATAGATGAAAAAAATGTTTTGTTTTTTTCCTAAACATTTAAAATGAGCTAAATCAGAATTGGTAAAAGACCACGTGGTAACAAAACACAACCATTGTTTGTTGAAAATGACTCCAATGTGCACAATGTAAAGCACTTTGGGTGACTTAAAAAGGTGCTATATCAATCCAAAGAATTATTATAAAAGAACGGTTTTCATCAGCGTACCAAAATTGGTAAAGCATAGCAGTAGGAGTTTGAAATATTATATAAATATAAGTATTGTGACAACACTGGTTTGCTCAGTATCTGAGACGTTATCCAAATGAGCTGGAATATTAGAGAACGCAGAGGCTTGCACCTAAAATCATTGATCTAACAACCATAGCATGTGCCATAGAAGAAGGTAAATAACCCAATTACTGTAAAGCTGACTTTAGAGTAAAACATGTTTTTAGACACATTTCTGGTGGACAGTATTTTAAAGATCAGGACTTACCCTGCGGGCCAGCAGCAGACCAGTGCAGTAAGCTGCTGCGTAGTTAGTCAAACCCACAGCGATGCCGTATTTGGGCAGCTCGTGAGAGTAGGCCGCACACACGATCACATCTCCTTCGATCTTTGCATAGGCAATCTGCAACGTAAAGGACAAATGCTTACACTCCTCATTGAGTGACTGCCTATGCATAGGCAGTCACTATTTGTTCTTGTATTTTCCGGTTTTTCGGCACGTTTCACAGACCACAGTTTTTAAATTCTTTTAATTTTTTTTGCATTTTTCAATAGTTCCTAGCCTTCTAATGTCTGCTATTACTTTTGGTACATGTACCTTTTGTAGTTTTTTCATAATTTGCCGAGCAGTTTTTCCCTATCTTTTACAGTGGGAGCCTTTCTGTTGGTCCTCTACAGGAAAGTTTGTTATGTTTAAACAGATTGTGGCAGGTGCACAGTGGCAGAGCGGCTAGAGCTTCTGTCTCCCAATAGGGAGGTCGTGGGTTCGAATCCCGGACCATACCAACATCACACGAATTCAATTGCGCAGTCACTCGCAATAGCTTCAGCTATTGCAACAGCATCTAGTTTAGATTGAAAGGTTAAGCTGACTTATTTGTAAATAGTATTTTTTTTTAATCTTCGCTCTTTACAGTATCACGGAAAAGTAGCTGTGCACTGTCTGCAACTAATATTTTATCCTTCATAGACCTTAAAGATCGGTAAACAATTGGCTGAGCTTTGGCGGTGCGCCCCAGTTTCAAGCTGCTTTCATGTGCATGTCAGGCAGTTCAAATTCCCCCAACGTGTGTTTAGGTGCTTTTGGTCGGATGCTGAGAACACTAGCTGTTTGTGACTTAATATTTTAGGGCAGATCGCTTACTGAAGATCTTCAAAGCTTATTGTTCATTCCATTAAAAAAAATTGCAATCTTTCAATGATGGGTCATCCATGCAATTTCCAGAATGCGTTCTTCCGACTAGTGCAAACAAATAAGAGCTGTGTTCATGAGTAACTTCAGGTCAGAAACTTGTATTTATAGTTTAGACACCACAGAAAAGCACCACCACTCCACCGAGATAAAGCAAATTTCTAAAGCCGCGTACACACCTGGCGATTAATGCATGTGAATATAAACAATGTGATTAAGAGTTGATTAAGTGATAAAGTAGCCTTATATCTAATGTTTGATATTATTTTGAGAATACAGACCTAGAAAAATGACTTTAATAGGCCGACAATAGGAATCTGCATTTACCACTGCATTTGAAGGGTGTCAAGCCTTGTTGAACACTATTGTATAAATTTTTCCCCATCATCTGGGGACCCCTGGAAATCATTTCGTGACACCCCTAGTTTGAGAACCACTGGGTTAAAGGGAGCATATCATGATAAATCACCTTAGTTCAAAGGTGATTAGATGTAAATGCATACTTTGTCCTTTCTCGGTTTTGAGAGTTGGGTACCCCACTGTTAAGCGAGGCATTTAAGCAATGCAAGGACAGATCTGCAGATTTACACAGAGCCTCCAGATGTTCTTACCTGGCAGACGATATCCCTGTTGGAGAAGCGCACAATCATGCGGTATTTGGGTGTGTTGTACTTGTTTTTGTCCTGGACCACCAGACGCTTACGAGCAAAAAAGTCGGTTTTGCCCTCTGGAAGAAAAAAAGCACCACCACACTATTGCACTGCACATAAGCTCAAATGGAACGAACACCAGTTTAGGGCTTACCTCTCCTCCTCCTGAATTTCACCTGATATCTCTTGAAGTAGGCCTTGTTCTTGACCACTTTTACAAACCCCTGAAATAGAACATACATGCGTTAATTTTAAGTATCAAGAATAGCATAAGTGAGTTATTGCACTTGTACTAGCGGTCAGTGTCAATTGAAAAGCTCTTATCAGTTGCATGCATAAGTCATTGATCTGAGCTTGTGTGACAGGCATTAGCATAGTGGCTAGCCGGTTTTCCCAGTCTAAACATTATATTTGCGATTTCAGTAGCGGGGAGAGTCTGGGAACAATAACGCTACTTCAGGACGTAGATATAAGGAAAGCAATATTCCCACAGTGCGGTTAACAAATAACAGGAAGCTGCGAGTTTATCTGGAGCCCATTTAGGCCACGTTAGTCAGTACCGGGTGAACATTAGCATGGAGCAATCTAACTTCATCTGAGCGATGTCAGCGTCTTTAGACATTTATTTCTCAGCAGGACAAACAGTACATGTCTTAGCATTGCATGGAGGTTCATATTGGGACAGATTACAAACCATTTTGCAGTCTTTTAGTCTCCTTATGAAGGAGCCCGGAGCCAAAGACTAGGGCTTGACTCCGCTGCACGGGAAAAAGGAAGGACGCCGTGCGCATGCGCCGTAAATACCGTGTGACAGGATGAGGCCGCGCTGCAGATTAGACAGCGCTCTGCCCACTAGCGGGCTGGAGCGGACACTGCAACAACAGACAAATCATTTTTATCCTGGACAGGTACTGTACTGTGCCCCCGCGACCCGGCCCCGGATAAGCGGAAGAAGATGGATGGATGGAGGTACTGTACTTGAATCTAGAGACTTGTTTTTTGTTGTGTTTCAATATCTTCTTGGTGGTACAGCCAAACATGAAAATCCATTACAAATTGTAGCTTAGCCATCACATGATATTTAAACATATTAATTTGTTGGTTAAAGGGAACATATCATGCTAAATCACCTTAGTTCACTTTTAAACTTGTTACAGCAGTGTGTACTCAAAGTCTATTGTGATTGATTCATGTGTGTTTGAGCAATCCTGTATTGTCCTCCCTCCACATGAGGCTTACATACTCAGAAAACTCTTGTCCCTTTACATGCCCACAGTATTTAGTTCCAATTATTTGCCAAAATGTCATGCAGCCACTTAAAAATTAAATACATAAAACATGTAGCTTAAATGACATGCTATGATGAAATGTCACTTATCAGTTCCGCAGTTTTGAACAGGAAGTCAATGGACCTGTGTCTTTTACTAAGCTGTTTTAGATCAATATTGCAGTTTACAGTGAACAAAATGTAAAATGATGATCTACTTATGTTATAGCAGATGTTATGTTATATGGAGCTAATCATTCCCACACAAATTCACTAAGATTGTGTTGACTGGCTTGGGAAATATTCTAACGTCCTACTTCCTGAGGTTTAGTTTAGTTCATTTTTTATTCATATGATTTATCATTTGAAAAAGTAATAATTGACAAGTTAATATTTTTTCCAGGCAAAATGTGACGTTAAACTCTTTCTAAATAAATAATTTAGGCCTATTTACTTAAGTTTGCTTGCCTCTACTGATAACTTTTCGTATTATGCATGTTTTTTCACTTTTTATTTTCAGAGCGGCTTCAAAATCATCTGACATAAAGTTCAGCCTTATCCCTTTGTATTGTCCCTGACTGATGGTAGTCACAGTCATCTCAGTCTGGTTTGTATTTCACCTTCTAATTATTTTTTATCACAGCTGCTCATCTAAATATGTAATTGTTTTGACAGAGCCCGCAGTCACCATGCCACCCTTTAACGTCACAGATCCAGACACAGCTGATATAATACGCGCAGAGGAGTGTCCCACAAAAGGTCTGCGTCACCGCCTCGAGGTCCAACCTGAAAAGTAGGTTTGTGACTGACTGGTATGTGATTCAACGCTCACGGCTTAGACACTTTTCATTGGGCTTTGCTACAGTTTCTATTGAGAAAGCCAAGAATAGTGCTGACGCTCTTTTTGTTGATCTCTCTGTCTCTCTGGCCACCACAGTTTTCATTAACATCATAAGAAGTTACTGATTTTATTCAATGAAAAATATTTGGGATATTTTAATTGAGGATAATTTAAAAAGGCTATGAATTTCAGGTAAGCGTTTTACATTATAAAGCATTGTTGTAAAATGAGCTATGGTCTTGTTAACAGTATTTTGCTTAAATTGTCATCCGTCTATCATCTATTTAATTGGGCGCCCTATTCAAGTTTCCTTTGGAACCTCATTTACCTCTTGGGGTTACACTTGAATTATTTATCTTGATTTCTGGAAGCAGATTTAAGAATAAGAGACATTTAACACTTAAAATATCAGTATAATAAGATCACATTGAAAGTACCTGATTAGTTGAACTGAATGAATGAGAATGACTAAGAGAAAACAAATATTTATTCAACACTACCACACAAAACACTGATAGACCAACACAATTTCCTATGATTAAAGCAGCAGTGTGTAAGATTCATGGTGGCGCCACTTGCATGACTCCATGGAGACAGATAAGGCTAAAACCAAACTTTGGATTCTTCTGTATTTAGATAGATCCATTTTATGATATTTATGCTATATGTTCAATCCAAAGATCCCTGATAATAGTTTTCACTCTATTCAAACAAATATATAATGTTTTTCCTTTTGAATTTAAGACTGTATAGGCATAGAACATAATTTAAATAGTACATTAAAAATATATATATTTTGTTAAAGTTGATTTCAAACTTGGGACAATGTTGCAGGTCCTCTGGGAACTACTGCTCTAAATAATTGCAGTCTTTTTGATTTAATAATTGCGGTGTCAACTCAGATTGTGATATTGGTTTGTTTTATAGCAATATATTCTGCCAACCTTAGGTAGTGGGCGGTATTGACAATTATGAATATCTCCATTCTTTTTTGAAGTACCCCTTATATTATGTCAATCCATAAGTGTTAAAAATATCTTCATCTAAGTTTAAGTAAGACAAATGGAAACCCCCAAAACAATAAAATATCACTGTATACAGGGCTCTCAAGTCTCACGCATTGACCGTGAGACACACGCATTTGGGTATGTTCACACGCTCACACGCCACACTTCATATTTCTCACGCTCAAAACTAAAGACGCCATAAAATAAAATAAGGCCATGCTCCGTATTCTGATTCAAAGTCCGCACTGTTACATTGCACTTTATGATGAGCGGGACTCAACGCTCCGAGAGTGAGGCGCGAGAGCGTGCGCTCTGTGCTGGAGGCTCGTGCGCTCAGACAACGAGCCTCGTCCGTTCCGTGCGCTGGGCTCGGACGCTCCGTGCGCGGGTCTGGTGCAATCGGCGAGTCATTCAAGCCCGCCTCAGCGCTTCTGCTGCGCTCAGCGCCTTTTCCATGCGCTCCCTGTCCACATCCTCCAGACAGTTCAGAGAAAAGTCCCACCTGAGGCTGGGCCTCATGGCTCCGTGTCGGTCCACGCCTTTTTTTCTCTCTCTCTTCACAAAATCGCAGAGTGCTCTGGCTCACTGCAGAGCCGAGAAGGGCTCAACCTCTAACTCATCCAAACTAATTCATCCTAACTAATTCGTCCTAACTAATTTGTCCTAGACAAGGACCGAGATGTGTCCAATATTAATTTTCTCTATAACCTGCGCAGCCTCAAAACTGCAACTGCACCTCCAGTTTTATGTACATTCAAAGTGTTTTAGTTAATGTACATTCTAAGTGTATAGTTGACATTGAAATCTGTCAAATGCAGAGATAAGGCAGTCAAAACCCACCGTCCCTGATCAGGGACAGTATCAGAGTTTTTACATACATCATACATACATACACATACGTCATTCATTAAAAACTAATGTTTTCAATACAGACATGTTACATGTCATTTGAAAGCTTAGAGTCACCACTAAACGAACTAAAATGTTCAATCCTCGCTAAATCACCTCACAAAATACTTGTAAGCTATCAAACTGTAACATAACCAAACTGTTCATCTCACATTTCTTACCTTTAGGTTGGCTCCTCCAGACGCATAAACAAAATCCAATCCAGAAGTGTGTGCACTCTTTCTGCCCATCACAGTCCACAAAATAAGAATATCTAGTTGTTATTTCAAATAATATAATCCATTTGTTGATATCCACCGAACGCATATTCTTCATTTGACAGTAACACAAAAGCAATAAAAACATAACTTTTGCGCATCACTTTGCAGAGATATCTTCGGCTTGAGCGGTTCGGCTTAAGTATGATCGTTTTCCTCTCAGTCTTGTCTTCAAAACGAGCCTATCCGTGCAATTTTCCGTCGAGTACTTCTAGAGGGAGAGCCCTTAGAACAAAGCGAACGAATCCATTTTGACACGAGAGGAGCGTCAGCTCCGCGTGCGTAAAGGTGTCACAGCCTGGAATGCCATTGGTGATTCATTAAGTCAATCACAAATTCTTTCTGGCCAATCACCAGAGCTTTCAAATGAGGGTGGGACTTGCAGGTTCATTGAGTGCAGGAGCTGGTTTTCCGTGCGTAAAGAGGCGAAGGCACCATTTTACGCATCATTTACTTGCTGTGAAGGTCTTTACGCACGACCTGCCTTTGATTTAAGGAAGTTTATGAAAAAAATAATCTATGAGGGATATTTATAGTCACCAAAATGACCAAATGTGGTTTTCAGGGTCATTAGAGTGGCAAAATGCATGAAAAGCAGTTTGGCACATTTGGCACAGAGAAGGACCTCCTGTTCGGATTAGGGTTATTTCATACAAAAAGCTGCTCAAAATCAAAATGGTTGGACCTAGAAGTCAGAAATTTCACACAGTTGTTGTCAACAAGGTGGACAGCTGCTGTGGGGGGTTTCAATAGCACAGCATGAAGTATGTCTTCAGGAAGACATTTTTGTTGTCTCTTTTTTTTTCCAAGACCAAAAAACGACTTTTGCGTTGTGTTTGAACAGGTGTACTGCCGGTTGTGTTTCACTCAGACAAAGCACAGCTTCTGAAACTAGAAGGTCTTAGCTTTCAAATGACACATTATACAAGCCTATAGACTGTAAGTTAGCCATACAATAAGCTTTTTCATTTGGGTATGTACTTTTCGAGAAAAACTGCCAAAATGAGGTGGGTCTTAACAGGTTAAGTGCAAGTGAAAGTTAGTTTACTGCAGCGGTATCCGTGCTTCTTCAGGGACCGTCAGCAAATTACTGCACAGTGAGGTAAAGAAAAAAAATCCTACAGTGCATTTTTTGTTGTTGTTGTAGACATTTGACCCAGTGACCCCAAAACCGCCTTAATAATATGACTTTATATTTGGTTAGTGGTTCTCAAACTATGGGTGAGGTTCAAAAAGTTTCAAAAAGTATAAAATTCATTCATTCATTCATTTTCTACCGCTTATTCCCGTTAGGGGTCGCGGAGTGACTGGAGCCTATCCCAGCGACTTTGGGCCTTAAGCGGGGTACACCTGGACAGTGGCCAACTCGTCGCAGGGCTGAGGGTATAAAATAAAATATAAAATAATATTTACTAATTTGTTCTTAATCCAATGAAACATGTGCAATTTAATAAAATGCAGTGGGTGACCAGCTCCGTGATAATTGGAAAAATCTGTAAATTTAAAAATTATGAAGAAAATTGGGAACCTAAGTTGGGTGACTTTCTTCTTTTTTTTTTTCATTGTGGGACAGTAATATTATAATACAAATATATCAGGTGTTTTGCTCTTACAATCTTACAATTTTTACTTTTGTGTTTTAAATTCTATCCATCTATCTATAATACATTGTATTTATTTATTTTTTAAACACAGGTTGACGAACATTAAACATAACTAGATAATAGACCAGTTTGCAAAGATGAAATCCAGAAGGTACAATCTCATGGTCCCACCTTCTCACAAGTAACAGTTTAACAAGTAACACAATGACAGTCAACGAGTTCAAAACAATAATTGTTGTTTTGTAATAAAGACTCATGTGTGCCTAGAAAAAGCGTTTATTTTTAGTTGCTCAAAACCTCTTAAATGCACCAGAATACAAGAAATAAGTCTCCCTTGGGAAAAAAAAATTCTGAGGGGAACCCCCAGACCCCCGTCAGGATATCGCGTGATGACTTAAAGAACACACCGGCTAAGCCCTGCATCTCAGCAAATCCTAGAAAGCGCCCCTGGTCTTTATTACGTTTTGAAAACATGAATGCTGCCAAGCTAATGGTCGTGTTGCCTGCCTCCTTGTCATTTGATTCGTTTTGAAGCGAAAATCCCAAATCCGAGAGTCAGCCATTATTTACTTTCACCCTGTAAATCAGAATTATTTGCCACTTTTTCTCGGGTAGCTATTTAGTAGTTATTAGTAAATTAGTCATGTTAAATGAAGATGTTAAAATATATATGACAGGTTAGACTACATATTTCACTAAAATGTAGTGAACATTATTATATTTATGGTGGGACACTACAGGTGAATTGGAAAAAACCTTACATTTAAGATATCAATTGTAAACTTGTAAACTGTAGTAGTCTACATAAATGTAAGGAAAAATGTATTACAAGTTTTCATTGTAATGTTTTCATGTAGAAATAAGATATTTTATGTGTAAAAATGGCTAAAATTACACATTTTTGTCTTTCAGTGTTCTTTTTGATTTATTACCCTATTGTTCGGGTAAGTTAGATCATGCAGAAAAAACGAAGAGTCTGTTCTATGCTCCAAGATACTTTTCAACTCACTTTACCCCGCCTCCGGCCAAAATCTCACTCTAAGCTCTGATCAAAACTTGAGAGCCCTGGTATATATCCTTAATTTAAAGTTTACGAATTAACTCCATATTTAAAATGTGCATATCTTCAAAACAACATTCACGATATTATCCCCATTTCAATATAACGCCCACCTCTACCTCTACACGTACCACCCGCGCTTTGAGACGTAAAGAGTGCAGGTCCACACGTTTGTACCAGTTTGCACATGTTTACATTGAACTCTACGTGGCACTGTCGCTCCATTAGCTTCCCTCTGGCGCATGCGCAGTGGGATGTAAACAGTGCTAGGCCTCGCTCCTTCGTCGCCGCTTCTCCTCGGTCTCCTCTCTCTCCCCGCGGCTCTGTGGACACGTATTACGGCTCTGCATGGGCTGGACCCCCGGCAAACCCTCCGCTGGAAACCTCTAAAGTGGACTTACTACCAAGAGGATGCTGAATACCACTTTGTTTGTCGATTAGTTTGAGTCTAGCTCGGGGGAAATACAGTTTTCGTGCATGGGAAGCGGACGACCAAGGCTGTGGCTGCTTAAACTCGATTCAAGGTAATGGATGTGGCTGGGCTTTGTCGGGCGCCGTCTAATTGCTGCAGCTATAGTAGTTTTACACTGTTGCTTTTTGCACTTAGACAATACATTTGCAGTTCTAAATTCGATTTTTCAACTTTTGCGTGTCGCCCTTAGTGTTGATTTTTGTTTTCTGATCGTTTCTTGAACTTGTTATCCTACTTGACCATGAATGCTTCAGTATTTCAAGTGTAAAACCATATAAAGTCCGGTATTTTTTGGTCGATACTTGCAATCAGCACAAAAAAAGTTAAGTTTTTCTTGTTTTGAGAAGTTGAGACGTTTCTGGAACACTTCACACTGTTGCATTGGTCGGCTTACATCTCTATTTTGGCACAAGGCAAGAAAGCAAGCCATAAAAGGAACTTAATCTTCTCCTTTTATCGTGTGTTTCAGTGAAATTCGGTCTAAAGAATGCCTTCAAATGTGATTTTCATATAGCTATGACATTGACAATGACTTCTAGGATATATTTAAACTCCCCAAAGGTTGCTTGCAATGTCAGTGGTAAGTAAATTCGACTAAGTTCATGTTTTAAATGCATAAGCTGATATGTAACTTTATCTGTGAGTTAAGTGGTGTGCACTTCTCTATTGTATCATATTCATAGTACTATTTGTTGTTCCCACAGTGTCATCCACACCCACCATTGAAGTAAACACATTGGAATATAATAATGCAATACAAAAGCAGTACGTGCATTCAAAAAGGTTAATTTAATATCAGCCAATCAATCACAAGTTATCTTTGTAGCGATTGGAAGATGTATTTTCATTGTTTAAAAATGAGATAAAACAATGTTGAAGAGAACATATTGATATTAGCCCTTTTAAAAGTTTAACAAAGGCATTCTTAATTCTGGGTTGGAGGCAAAAGTAAAGTAGAACATTGGATTGGCCTCAGAATATATCAAAAACTGAAAAATCTATACAATTTTGGAAAATTAAAAGCAGTTGTGAGTGATATCAGAGCCTGGTTTAAAGACATTTACTATTGTATTTTGTATTATTTGTTCATTAAAATGTATATTATGACAGGCACTGAGGATTTTTGATGGAGGCGTAAATCAGATTGTTAGATTTTACTGGACAAATACTTACAGGAATATTGACCCTGCAATAATTTATCATTGTATCTACTTAATCTTTAAAGGATATGCTAAAATACAATCATGAAGGTAGATAATTGTTTTGTTTTGTCATCCTTTTGTAATGAAAAAGCAAACTAATTGACATTTCTACCCTGAATTTTGAAAATGTTTGCTATTTTGTTCTTGTGCTTCTATATTTGGAATTGTTCATATTATAACTTACTGTGCCTGTCTCTTTCTGCGAGCACCAAAGCGGAATTCCTTTATTGATCCCTGGGGGTAAATTCTTCTTTTTTCAAGGCACATTTTGGATCATTATGGTCTAAGCAAACCAAAACTCTCTATTCAAAATTAGGGATTGTACGATGTGGATTTGTTTGAGCTGACATCGATATTTGTGTTGTTGTAGTGGATAAATATTTGCTGATACCGCTACTGAGTTTTCAGTATCCATAGCAAGGACCACCCATTTATGTTTGAGGAAAGTTAACGAAGTAACTCTTCGCTTTTGTAAAAACAACAAAATGTCTCTATAAAGGATATAAAATGATTTGTCGCACAATTATGTAAACACATTTTCCAATTTTTTTCCCCCTTTTTTTCCCTCAAAAAGACAGAATAAACATCGGTCCCAAATATTTTCAGTATCGACCGATACCGATTAGGCCTGTGCGATACTGACAGAAATGCATATATCTCTGTTTCTTTTGATTACTCCGAGAACAATAGCCAGACGATATTATGTCAATCCAACAGAAATGTGTTAAAACATGTCTTTAAATGTAGTGAGGTTTATTTATCAGACAGATGTGAAATCTGGAAAATAATCGCTAAAGTGCAGAAATATCACCTTTTTAATATCATTATTTAAAAGTTTTTTTTTTTTTTTAATCAGCTCTTTTTGTTTTGTTTTTTTGTTTTGTTTTTTGCTTAAATGATACATTTTACATATCTTCAAAGCATCATTCACTACATTATCTAAATTTCGAGACACTGCCAATGCTCACCTTTAATACCAATATCTTGGAAAACTCATAGATAACACAACAACCCATTCAAAATCTGTTTATAGTAACTGATGCCATGCCATGATTTCATCTGCTTAGCCCTGTCCAGAGTCTTATTTCTTGTGGTCACCAAGTTAAATGCATTAATTCTGCTCATGCCTTGGTTAATCTGAACTCACTGAACCTCGCTGCTTCACAGACCTTAGTAGGCAGAGTACCATAGACACCTACACAGTAACTGGAGGAATGCAGCGTCTTCAAGGCGTCTAATGACCTGTAATTTTCTCCATGACCTCATTTAAGCTTCACTGATACAACTTGTACCTACAACATTAAATTACTGCTCAGACGAGTACGTTCCCTGCCCAGGTAGGTCTTATAGAGATCTACAACGACTTTATTTGGCCTTTTACAATAGCATAACAATGTTTTATACAAGAAAGACTGTAGATAAGGATGTCACTATATAAAAATGTTAGTGTTGCGTCTGTTAGAAGAAACATTGTGATTTAATGATTATTCACGATGTTGGCACTCTGACAAAACGGTGAAAAAGTAATGATGTTGTCACATAAACTGCCTGACAAAACATGCTTTACATGCAGTTTGACTTTTTTCGGAGAATGGCTTGAGCAGAAATGACTGTGTTGCTGCCTACGTTTCTTAGTTCTTACGATAATAACTGATTGTTCAGGTCACAATATAGATCATCATGGCATCCTTATATACAGTGATGTTGTTGTTGATTCCATAATTGTTACGTAGTAGCAGCCATATTGTAAACAAGGGCCTGCCATAACAAGGATAACACTACAAATTACACAATATTTATGATTTGACAAATAATGCCTGATAACACCTTTATTTTGTTAATTAATTGTTAAACTGTCAGAAAGAATGGTGTCTGTTATGCGTAAATTGTCCCTGTATTTTGGATAGAATGTCGCCTATTGATGACATCACAGCGATTCAGTTTTAGAGCTCAGCACTACTTCCTGTAATTTTCGACTTTTATTTCTCTATTTTTCTTCACAAACTGCAACTTGACTGATGCAAAGCTGTGATAAATATTTACCACAGGAACTAAACCGCCAAACTAAGTAATAATTAGAAAAGCATAAGAACATATGTCATATGCACTTTAACACCCCAAAAATGAAGCAAAGTGAGAATTCTTTGCTGAAATATTCTGCCAAATTTAGTAATTTATTGTATCTGATATGTATAAAACAAGAAATTTAAACCAGGCTTTGCCCATTTTTCAGATTTGTCCTAATAGGTGCCATTGTAGCTGTTCTTACTCTTAAAATATGTCATTTAGACTTGTAGTGCAGTGCCCTCTTCCATGATAGATTTTTGTTAATTGGACATTTTTACAAGCAATCTGTAACTAAATATAGGCCTGCTGTGTTCTTTTTCACAATATTCTTATATATATCTTAAACACAATATCTTATCCATTATTACCGATCCATTGCAAAGCTAAACTCTCAACAGCATTGAATGTTGGAACCTTCCTGTCGTTTCATCTTATATCCACTAAATCCATACTATTTTGAGACTGTCGTGTATCTTTTCTAGTATTGGTTTCGTGGTCCAAACAAAGCCTCAGCATTTTGGAGACTGGAGCTGTGCTGAGCCATTGAAATGCTGATGGTAAGACTGGGAAATCCTGAGAGCTCTTACAGGGCCTCTTCCCCGCCGCATGTGGGTGGTGCAGTGTTGATGTAGCCAGTTCTCAGCCTGCAAAGACGGACAGTATGCTTTCAATGTTTTTATTTTTAAGGCTGAAGAGAGAAAATCTACAAAACGTTTTGAAGTTATTTTAAATACTGTGCTAAAGACAGTTTTAAGTGGGGCTGGGCGATATGGACAAAAATGAATATCTCTATTTAATTATTTTTTTTCTTTGGCATTACCTTGATCCAAAAATTTTGATTCATCAGGTTTGTGCTAAAATGTGTGAGTTAATGTCTCGGTTGAGGTTTAAAGGTCCCATAACATGCAAAATCGACTTTTCAGAGGTTTTAACCTTCCTACAGTGCTATTTGGGCCTCGTATGTGTGCCCAAAGTGGTTTTTTGATTGATTCCCGCATGCTTTCGCTAGAGAACTGTCTTTTTTGTCCCCCTCGGCTGAGCAGCAGACGGGGGCTCATCCCATGGATGACGCGGCTTCCCATGGATGACGCGGTGTTTAAGCCATGCCTCCGGGAAGCGCGCAGCCGCAGAATAAAAACAGCTAATGCTAATGCTACACAGTAATTACACGATGGATACGACAGATCGAAGAGTTAGCTTGTTATTTACCAAACGGCAACGTCCGTCGTCGAGGCCCTGGAGCACGTCAAACTCCAGGTCAGACGTAGGACGTAGGACTCAGCACGACGCACCGTCAGGACAGATAAAATGTTTATTCCAGTGTTTGTGTATCGCTGTTTACTGGAGCACACGGCGCATGTGCTCTATCTCCGCTCTAGGCTTCGGCACGAGTTGGGCGGGGGAGGCGTGCAAGTTGGGCGGGGGAGGCAGCCTGCTCTCTGTTCGGGGGGGTCAGATCTCAGAGTGAGCCGTTTGCTTTTGCAAGGAGGGGGGCCAGTCCAAGAAATGGGTGTTTTTTGGAAACTGTTATGTTATGGATATTGCACAACGCAAAATTTTATCAACAAAGCCCTTAGAATAGACTGTGTAAAGGGGAAAATAGCAGAATATGGGACCTTTAAGTATCGCACAAAACGTGAATGGACCATAAAATTAACCACAGAAGTGCAGAAATTTCATTTAATACTTTTGTTTGGAACTTTACATTAGGCATTTGTGTTTATCTTTGTGTTTTTTAATTGTTAACATTTTTTCATATCTCCAAAACATTAATTGTGATATTTTCCTTTTTTCGATTTATCTCCTACCTGTAATTGTGCATGAACATAGTAAGGAGTGTCTACTAACACATATACACTAAAATGTGAAGAAAAAAAGTCTTTTTTTTTTTTTCAGAAGAATTGAAAATTAGGTAATTTCCCACAGTGCAGAACAACTTCACCAAAATATCATATCTTTTGAAAGGGAAATGTTAAATTTATTAGGAAGCTGAACCCCATAAATAGTTTTGTCTTTAACCAGACTGGGTGAAGTTCGTAACCTTGGTTTGAACCTGACACTGTATCCTAGAATGTCCATTTCATTTTCTAACAACAAGCTCATAGGAAAGGATGTAATGTGTTGAGTTAGCTCTGGATTCAAACATTACTTGCCAAGTCATATAGTATTCATATGGGACTAAACTAGGGCTAAACGGGATTGAGTCGGAGAAAACTAAACCACCAAACCTGGACTCAACCCATGACTTAACCAAGACTAAATGAGGAGTACTAAACCAGAACTATTTTCTGTTTCTATGTTCTCAACTTTAAACAAGAGCTGAACAACAGTTAGCTTTGTGAAACTAAATTGAAACATGAACTTTACCTTCACTGGGTGGCTAAAAAATGAAAAATGTATGTGAACATAACCAAGACTCAGAAATTGCCTTATGTATTCCTCCAAACCATATGCTTTTACTGACAGACAACCACTGCTTTCTCAGTTTTTCTACAGGCTTTCAGTTTATAGTCTTTCAAACTTGGCCCTCTGCTCCTCGACTTGCCATGAGCTTCATTAGCCATTTGTGTCGCGTCTCAGTGCCCCCTCAGTCGAACAAAAGCACCAAATCTCCCCATCCAAGATTTTTGGAGGGAGGCACCTCTTCTGGACGACAGTGCTTTGTGTTTGAAACATGTTCAGTCTGAGTCTGGTCCCCTCAGAGCATGACCAATGTGATTATATCTAAAGATATTTTGTTTTAGATAACTTTACTTCAATCTTTTGGTGAAATTGTCTATTCTCCTTTTAGAATAGAACAACAAGGCGTTTCAAAAAGTCCCTATTTATTTAGTGGAACCTCACAGCCCCACAGCGCTAGTGGCTGAAAACTAGCTTTAAAATTGGCATAGTGTGGAACATTCAAATATTTAATGAAGTGGGTGTAGGGAATTTTCCCCCATTCATCTTACTCCTTCCTAGCACTACAAACCAAACAAACTGAGGGTTAGACCTACGTTCCCCAGTACAGTATGTGTGCTTGTCTTGTGATCATTTTTACTCTCGCCAGTGTCGATAACAGTGCGGCTTGTGATCCGATACTCCAATTAGCCATTTTGAGAACACAAACATATTTTTACCAACTTCAACTCAGTCAATGTATTATGTGACACCTCCATTTATTATTTTTAAAGGGTTTTTTGTCCCGTAGGCCCCATCCGAGTCATATAGGAGTGCTGCGCGAAATGGGGGTGAGACTGGGGACGGACATGCGGCAAATTGTCAGAGCATTTTAAAGCTCAAAACCTACAAAATTCTGTCACTGAGTTAATTTCACAATGTGTTGCTGTTGTTGTTACTGTAAGTAACTGTTAAGGGCTGTCACTAACTATTATTTTGGTCGTTGACAAGTCAGCGATTACTTTCTCGAATTGTTGACTAGACTTTCTAAATCCATTATCAACATAATAAAGGCTGAAATATGGTGACTGAAAGCTGCTAGATACACAATATGTATATTAAAGTGTATCATGGAGGAAAGCCCAATATTAACTTAACAATGCTTTGTTATTATAAAAAAGTCTTTTCGTATGTGTTTTAGAGTCTGTATAGTCCAGATAACAATAACAATGATCAAAATACAACTACAATTATTTATTTTTTAAAGCTGACTAGTCACAATTAGTTAAATCATTGCAACCCTAAATACCAGATTAATATGATATCCATTCTTTGGTACTTCTTATTGTTCTTAGCCACACTACAAGTCACTCATGACTCAGTCCTATTTTAGTACCTGTGCATGCTCTGTAACCGTATCCAGCAGTGGCTATACAGGTGTAGTTTGTTTTTAGCCTCACAGTTTGCACAATGTTGTGTCTTTAGAAACACGCTGTGGCTTTGTATTGATTTAGCTGCTGTTCAGGAACAAGCTGTTGAAAGGAAAACAGTGGCTTTCTGCTCCAGCTTCCTGCTTCACTCCATTAGTGCAGTAACTTGATACTCCGCGGGAATACGTTCAAATCAAGTGTATCCGTATGACAAGACACAAAATAAATGACCAGATATAAGATTTGCAACGTTAAAATCTATACCATGTATTGGGTCCGGTTCAAGATTCTGAAAGAAGGATCTCGGGATCGAATGTCAAAACCTTAACATTACTGGCCAGAAGTGTGAAAGAGATGTTTCGTAATAAACACTACAAAGTAAACAAAAAAGCCACAGATCATACTGATACGCCCTGTGTGCTTATGCTGCAGTCCAGTTTACAAGCATATGGACACTGGGAGTTGTAGATCAGCCACCTTCCTCTTGATGGTTCTGGTCCAAGTGGATGTGTCAGTCCTGGTCCATCTGCAGTCTGTCTGTCCATGGGAGTAGGATCTCTCCTTCACTGTGGTTCTTTTTTCCCACAGGGTTTTTTGTAGTTTTTCCTTGCCGAGAAAGAGGGTCAAGGACAGGGGATGCTCCGGGACATTTATCCACTAAATTCTATTGAACATTGTTTAATTGAACTGCTTTCTACCTGTGGCCCAATGTGATTTTGGGCTCTAAAAAAAATTAATTGAATTGAATTGAACTGAATCGAAAGTTGTGTGTCACGGCGCATTGGCTGACCTCCTGGTTCAGTCTTGTATGCAGGGTTAGACCTGGTTTAGTCAGGCTTTAGTCCTGCTGTAGAGATGATTCCGTCTTAAGCTCTGCCACTGGCTTGTTTACAGCTACACTGACTATTAGACGCGGCACTGTCCTTGTGTAGCCGGCTACTCAATGTTATGATAAGCTTTACCCCAACACTTAAGAGCAAATCAAACAAAATGTACATGTCGGAGTTACAAAGTCACTAAGTTAGTAATTAAAGATCAGATCACTAAGCATGTGCAATCCTACAAGTACTTTTGGAACCATCATTGACCTCAAATTGAACTTTGTGAAGAGAACAGCGAGATGATGTGCAAGGGGGACCAGCGACTATATTTTGGAAACTTTTTTTTTTTTGGAAACTGACACATTTTCACATTGGTAGAATAATGACTATGTTTTTACATGCTTGTACTGAAACAGTTATACCTTTTTTAGTGTTGTAGTTTGGCCAGTCTACTCTGAAACAAATCTTTTGCCTCATTGTGAAATGGTCCAGTCTTGTGCTTTGTCCACCACACACAGCCCAGCATACATCTGATGTTGCATTTTGTCTGGTTGTGTGATGTTTGTGTGGGATGCACACTGCAGAACAAATCCACCCAAGGGTACAACAAATGACCTTGAATAACAGAGGGCTCTCTTCATGGATCACAGGAACGATCCCAGAGTGCACCTCTCCTCAGACGGTACTTGTATATTATCCCCATGATGACGGTTCTGTGTTGGGGTTTCATGCGATAAGGATCTCTAAAAATGTCCTTATATACTGCTTTTGTTACTTTTCTGAGGTGACATAGATCCATTGACTAATCTGAGACTCCAGTTGCTGCAGCAGATTCTGTGTTCTGCTGCTGCCGTTCTGATTCCACTTGCAGGACTGCTGTCTGCCGTACTCCTGCTTGTCCTGTGGTAGTGAGGCACCTTGAACTCTGCAGCTCTGTCATTGTAACTGAAATATTATCAGTGTGAACCTTGAAAATTAGAAGTAGTAGAGATATCCCCCATTTGCCAGTAACTGTTAAATATCACTAGTCTTAATATCATATCATCACATACTTTACTCCACTAAGCACTTTTACCAAAAGTAGTATATTTTACTGCATAACAATGTAAATACAAACAGCCCTAGGTTCGCTGTGCTTAATATCGTGTGTATTATAATTCAGAGCAGACTTCCTGCTCTGGCTGGAGGCTGCAGACGGTGGATTTGTTCTGGAGTCTGAATATTTAAAGCTCCGGTGAACTGACAACAGAGCAGAGTTTACAGAGGGGCATAAATGCTTTAGATTTTTGGACATATTTGATACTTTATATGGTACAACAAATACAGGTTATTTTCAGGACTTAATATAATGCTTTGGTGTTTTATTTCAATTCTGACTAAGTTTTATATTAGTGCCATGTTGCTAATAACTTCTGACTGTTTCTCACTTATTGACCTACACAGTATTGCTCTGAGCTGATGCCCCACCTTCTCCTCAAGGAAATAATAGTTTAACGAAATTGTGATTTCAATTATGATTTAAATAATCGTGATTATTATTTTCTCCATAATCGAACAGCCCTAAAAGCTATATGTGGTATATCTTATACTTAATGTCAATACCCCTGGATGTGTCTAAAATGTGCCTTGTGAATAAAATCTTAATGGGGCTGTACCATATTTTTTTTAGATTTCAAAGTAATATTAGTTTTTCCCCAGTACAAATATATTGTAAAACTAGCTCTTATGGTCAAAATGAAAATGCTGTGTCTGCTGTCTGCGTCTAATTATCCCTCGTGCTCTCTTCGTTTGAGCTATGCACCTTTGGTCAATGAGCAATATACTTTCTCATATCAGAAAAAAATACTTATCTTACATTTTAAAAATTGCATAAATTGTATGTTGAGTGATGTTTGGGACAACCATGAAAGTTTCATAGTGATGAAATAAAAAATAATGTAAAAAATCTAGACCAGTTAAATATGACCCAAAGATAATACGAGGACTATAAAGTTTTTTTTTTAACGCAGTAAGAAGTAGCACTGATGCACTATTTGCATGCTAGGTGTTATTAACACAAACAACAAAACGCCGCTCTAGCGTCTTGTGAAATGCACTTATAAACTCACCACAGTGAATAATTAGGAATGCGAGAACAAAGTGAGAAATAAGTTTGGACCAGAAACCATTTAAAATGAACTAGTTCTGCTTTTCACTTACAAACATAAATTGCAAATTCATCATAAAATCGCAATACTTGACTAAATTGTACAGCCTTAGTCCAGTTTCATCCCAGCTGTGACACACTCCTGGTCTCTTCCTGTGATGGGACAGTTCGGACACAGTAATGTCTCTAACTGTGAACTTTGACCTCTGCGTCAGTGTGATCGCCATATGACTCAGACTGGATCAAGGTTCAGGAGCGGCTATGGCTAAGGAAACCTACTGTAACTCCTGTTTTTATTTATGAGAAAATACTCACTGGACATTTTGTATGGATTATGGAAACAATCTGATGAAAGTGTTTGGGACGGCAGGTAGAGCCACAATATCTTACACTCAAGACTTTGCTTTCCTTGCTGGTGTATTTGTCACCTAATGCTAAAAATTGTTAAGTCATTACTGCTCCAAGAAACTTTCGTCTGGGAATATCAATTGTCTATCTATGTCTATCATCTATCAACACATATCTTCTGTTTTCTTTCAATTGTGCATGGTAGAGTAATCCAGTTTTGCATATTAACTAAACTGGTTTTGGTTTGAGCCTCATTTAGTCCTGATCTAAACTTGGTTTGGTTCTGTTCGAGTTTTCGTTTAGTCTTGGTCTAGTTCAGGTTTAGTGGTAATCAAGAATTGCTGCTCAGTGTTTTAAAGGTCTTCACCTTCATAATTTGTTCTTAGAATTGGAACTGTTGTTTGGTTTTTTTTTTTTTTTGCATAATTCTTCATCCCAGGATAAGCGGAACTCCATTATAAAATCATGATTAAAATTTACAAACCTCATTACAAAAATGGATTTTGCCACGTCAAATGCAATGCTTCGCAATGCTGGTTTAGGCTATTTTTCAGTGTTAAAACTAAAACATGAAACTGAGCAGGTAAGGCCTTGGTAATTTACTGCTTCTCTTTTCTTCTAAACATTTTGTTTGTTATTGTCTTGAAAAAAAACATTGCACAATTATGATGCAATGTTGTGTGTTTCTTGCAGGTGGCGACAGACCGAGTTGCGGGAAAGCTGAGTTCAACTCTCTCATGGGTGAAGCAGTCGGTCAGTCACATGGCTAGCACAGTGGCCACGCCCATGTCCCTCCCGAGCTCCTCCTCCTCAGCGCCCCTGTCCTCCCCTGGACTGTCCCCTTCCACTCCGGGCCAGCTCAGCCCCGACGATGTGGAGCTACTCGCCAAGCTGGAGGAGCAGAACAGGTAAAGAAGTGATGGAGGCCGGCTGCTCCCTACAGGACTTAAGCTGATATTTGTTGTGGCCCTCCTTGTGTCTCGATTCTGTTACCAATATTTGTCGGGTCGCAGCTCCAGAACCTCAAAGTAGAAGATTCCAACTCATTTGTTGCTTGTGATTAACTTCACAACAGCTAGACAGTATATTACTGTAGAAATAGTGGACAAGATCAAGCACAGTTTAATCAATTTGTTTGTTCATTTTTAAGACAAGATTGGTTGTTTTTACCTGACATGTTATGGTGAGAATCTGTCACCTTCCTCAGACTGCTGTGACGTAGCACAGTGGCAAAGTGGCCAATCTGACGGACCTGAAAGGTCTGCCAGACTGGCCACGCCTCCTGCCGCCTGGTGGGTCATGGACAAGAGTGTCCTAGACGTGTGGGAGCATGAACGCTCTGTTGTCTCTGTTCATTGTTGTGCTTCGTTTCCTGATCTCAATAGCCTCTCCTATCCAGTGTTTACTAGTACTTCTGTACAAATTATTTTTGTGTTGTCCCAATGAATCTCTCATTTGCAGTGGTCCGTGATAGCTGATTTTAGGTTTTCCTGGTGTGCTCTCCAATTTTCTGCTCTTGTTAGCCTTCTTGGTAGTTCGTTTGCTATTCCGATTTCTTTTGATGTTTCTTGTGCTGAAACTCCTCCCTGTTTCCCCGATGTATGATTTATTGAAAGTTTTGCATGATATTTTGTATAATATGTTTGAGCTGGTTATATTTTGTCCTCGGATTGTACGAGCAGCTGGTCTAGCTTTGTGTGTGGTTTCACTTTGGGGATGGTGTATTCTATTAGTTGTGCAGTGGGAATAATTATTTTACAATTTCAAATCGTATGTTCTGCAAATTACAAGACCAAACCAGACAAAATCATTGACTATAGGCGGCAGAATAAAGCTGTTCTCACACATGTTTGTGTGCGACACTGGTGATGGTAGTCATGGTCATGGCACACACAGACCAAGGCACAGACAGCAGCCGGAGAGAAGTGTCTTGGTAATATTAAGTTTATCCAATTTGCCTCGTGAGACGAAGATTGCAAACGAGAAACTATGCAGCGCCTGTTCATACAAACATATGTAATTTAAGATTTATTGATCCATTTCCAAGCACTTTCCAAGGTGAAAGCAGGTTGACCCTATGTTGACCCCACACAGCAAAATAGCTTTTATAATTCAAATTATTGCTCAGTTCATGTTATCATAATTAATTAAATGGTATTTTCCATTTTGGTCTGTTGACATGGACTTTGGGCTGCTCTCTTCTGCCCCCTCATAGAGCTGTGTGTTTTAAAGAGCCCTTTGTACTCAGGACAGATAAACATTTCAGCATTTGTCCAGTGTCTGACACGAGGAATGAGCTCCAATCTGAGAATCTGAAATGCTCTGAATTCACAGAGATCAGGTGTGAAAAGGGAACCATGAGCTTAAACTGGTAAGACTTTTTCATTGTCTTTGGTTGCTGTGGTTAGGGTTATCAACTAATTCAGATTTTTGGAAAAAAAAATAAGTGGAGATTTAAATCTGATGGTATTCCTTGAGCGTGGTATACTATGCATTCTCTGTAAAATGATTTATCAACCAGAACACATATGAATAACATATAACTAGGTTAGTAGGTTAATGATAATATCATGAGTTGAGTTGAGTTCAGTTTGAACAGCAGAATGAAAATTCATTTCAATTTAGTCTATACAGAAAAAGATGTTTTGTTTGTCTGGTAGTCTCATCAATCTATTTGAATAAAAGTAAATAATTGACTCACCGTAATCATTGTGATAGAGGGCGATTATTGGCAAAAATCTAATTTTAGGGGGATATCAATATTGAGATGATATTTTGTCAATCCAACAAAAATCTGACAAAGCAGGTTATTATTGAAGGGTTAGTATTTTATATAAATCCCTCCTCTAATCCCTAACACTAAATTGTATTATCATAACATCCCTATATATAAGGTACTGAATATATGAAGTAACACTATGATTATGGATTGTTGCAACTTCTAACTCTGTATTGTGTTGCATGGATTTCTTTTTACCCACATTTCAGCAGATGTTTGACCACTGGTAAATTATTAGCAGAGCTACAATCATCCAAGGTGAACCAGGTTTAGTTCTTAGATATTTTTTCTTATTTGAGAAGACCTTGACACAGAGTAAGTCAGTTTTTAAGTTACATTAACCACATAGTGAAAAACGAATGTATGCATGCTTGTGATCAGTTTTAAAAAGGCTTTAAATTTTGTCATTCTAATTGATGATCAGCCTGGGTCTTTTTATTAATAAGTCTACAACCAATTCTCTGTTGGTAAAAGCATTTGGTTTGGAACAGAGATCAGACAGAGGAAGACATCTTACTATTTTTTGGTGTTAAATGGCACTGATTTAATAGAGAGCAAAAAAGCACAAAGCAAAAAAATAAATAAATGTTTGAGCACTTGCAGAGCCCCTACAGTTAGTGTTTAAATTGCTTCCCTGTATATATCATACATAGGCTATACCGTAGATCTGATATTAATATTGAAAGCTATTTATATTACTTTTTGACAAACTGAAATCTAATTTTAAAAAAATGTTTGCCCATCCCTAAACCATGAGTCGTTTGGTTTCGTTTTCAGTTATGCATGGATTGAGTTTAAGATTAATACTGTTCTTTTAATTTTGTTGCTTTATTTTACATTCATTTATGAGACTATATTTGCTTAGGATAATTAAGGACATCTTGTAGTTCTAAATGTGACAGAACCTCTTTCCTCCTTGACTGCATTGGTTTCATATCCATTTGTTCGACATCAGTGCTGATGCTGTCACCAGTCTGCTGGGTGCCCTGTATTTAATCACCTCCCACACCACACAAATCTGTCTGAACGCTGTAACCCAATGCCGTCAGCAGCAGAGTGACGCGGAGGGGCAGAGCGTTTTCCGAGATCCAGTGTCTGTAGGCCATTGTGCGTCTGTCCTGATCTGCTCCAGATCAGGTTTGGTCCGCTCTGGCTCCGGTGACAAGCTGATACAACTACTATCCAAGAAACCGCTGAGTCTGTGCAAGAGCGCAACTTTAAGCAAATGCATATTGACCTGTTACATAGTTGTTTTGGCAGCTTAGATTTAAAGCATAGATTTTTAATGTAGAAACTAGGGATGCCCCAATACCAGTATTAGGTGTCGGAGCCATAATGTGGAACCAATACCACCGATACCACTTAACTGCCCCGTGTCTAATTAGACACTTTTAGCAGTGAGCAGCGAGGAGTTGGCCATAAAGAGGCACCTGAACTGCCAACGCCACATTCAGCTCAGGTTTCTGACAGACTGCTTAAATCAAATGTGACAGTCCTAAATATTGTCAAGGTTCACACAGGATATGAGAGTGAACCATGTGCTCAGTGCTTGTTGTTACATTGATAAGTGATGCTGATGATTCTTTGCTTGTGCATGCAGGGAACTCAACTGCCCGCCCACTATGAAGTTTGCCGTGATTCCGGAAGTAATTTCTCGTTCATTTTTGCCATAGAGGTTTTGAAATATTAAAATATTAAGAGTTACAAGGCATGACGCAGGCTAAAAGCACGAATGGAGCTCAGACAGTGTGGTGGTGCTGCTGCGATCTGGGCCATGTGCAGTCTGAGTGCGGCGTTTTTGTCACAACAAACCCACACACTGACTATAGCGGGATCTAAGGTTTCAAGTAAAGTATAACATGTACATATTGGTCAAACTGTGACCGTGGTTAATGTAAGATAATACTTCTTTTTATGCTAGTGGCTCCCAAGCAGTACGCGTGGTGTGCATGTAAATTAAAGGTACCTCTAAACAATATAGCCTATGAAGTTTACCTTACTAAAAAAATTTAAACAGCCTTTCAAGTAAGTGTTCTAAAGGCTATATTATACAAATCCTATGAAATTAATTAGATGTAATACTGTCAAAATCATGCCTGGTATCGGTACGATCAACTCAAAAGGAAGTACAAATTTGTAATTTTTTTTTTTTTTTAATGAGAAAAAGTGGTGGGTGCATCCGTGGTAGAACCCTAATCTTCTCAAATCTTGATTCTGCAATTTAATAGAAGTATGTGGCTTAACTATGTGGACTGGTGACATATTTGGATTACGCCTACACCACACTGAGTCACTCTTGTATTTGACTTTTAATGATTTGTTATCTATATGGACCAAAAGTCGTTTCTAGATTTATTGTATACATTAGATTAGTAGTTGTAGTAATGACATGTTTTTTTCAGTCATGTACCCTCCATCAAAGTGGACTCTTCAACCACAACTCTTCGCACTAGGGCGATATCAAGATTCAGTAACTTCTAATCATAAATGATCCGCCTGGGGCTTTTTAAACTTTCACTGAATAAAATTGAAAATTGTCATCCATCAATTTGAGGTCTTTTTAATTTTTTTGTCAGGCCTAAGTCACAGCCTTTTCACTTGACCACAGTCCAGTCGAGGCAAGGTGGGTGGGTTAATGTTGAGTAGCTCAATATATTCGAAATTTTCCTTACCTTTTGTACAATTATTTCAATTTTAGGGCTTTGTTTTATGATGGCTGCATTCCTCGGGTAAGCTGATTTTTTGGAAGACTCACTACTCACTTGCCTTTTTTGGTCGAGCATTGCTTTTAGATTCCTCTTATGTAATTTACTGATCCCCTTCACAACCAGACTGTCTATTTTTAGTCTAGTCGTCCTAAATATAACGTCTTTGATCAAGTCTGAATGGATGTGTTCGCCTCATTTCGAGTGTGTCTTTGGTGAGTTTAGCCGACTCATCCTGTGTTTTTTCTGTAGTGAAGCAACTTGTTTTGGTTGTTCTTTTTTCTGTTGGCAGCAGGCACAGTGTAATATAGTAGGACAGTTCTCCCCCAAAAATAAAACTTTGTGTGTTTTCGTAACAGGTTCAGATAGCTTTCGTCTTTTTAGACTTATTTCAGTATAATAAACAAGGGATGGAGGCAAGTATTTGGGTACTTAACTTTGTGGATAAAACACCTTTTTTTCCCGTCCTTCGATGTGACACACTTTTGTATCAAAATACACAAATGATTCACAAAAATGGCCATGTCAAAAAACTGTTTACTATTACTCTGTATGTCAAGTTAGTTACACAATCATATAACTGTGCCAACAATTACAATTATATTGTTGTTAGGAAATAAAGCTTGTGCACATTTAAAGTGTATTCAGAAAAGTAGGACTTTACAATAGTTAATAATATAAAATACTTTACTTATACTACTATAAGTAACTACTACTACTGTATCTTAAACCATGAACCGCAGTGCTTGTCCTGGAGCATAAATGACAAATGAGCTGCATCAGTTTTTTTGTGTAACAGGGTTTTAAACGTGCCATGACATGATTTTTCATGTAACATTGTAAGACACCTTTTGGATTACAACATTAACTTTTTAAGATTTAAAATAAGTATGACCATGTAATTTTATTAAAGATGTATGTATTCTTATCTTTAGGCCAACACCTTTTATTCACTCGTAGAATTGCAAAAAGGAAAAGTGTTGCAAAAAACGAAACCGAACCATCTTCTAAACCTTTGTGTACTTTACCAAATGTATCATTGGATTTAAATAGCGACCCTCAAGACGAGCGCTTTACGGTGCATTATTTACTCGCTATTGTAGCCACAACTGCCCTGGGGCAGATTGACTGAAGGACTTAATAGAACACATTTCTGTGATATAATATAATAATAATGAGTAAAAACGGCAAACAACAGCGTGCAATTCAAGTTATTGGACAACTGTCCACTATGGGGATATCTAAATATGTTTTGAATCAATATTTAACTCATACTATTATTCAGAATGTTGCTGGTGACATACAGAAGGAGTGGTAATGTATTAGACTAGTGTTTCTCAAACTGCCACATGTACTTCTGGTGGTACGTGAGCCGGTATGTGTTAGACCTGGTTTAGCCCTTTTTTAGAGAGCGATAGACTGCTCTTAATCTTCATGGAGGTATCAGTCATGCTTCACAGACAACAAAGCCACAATCTTTTGTATCAAAGTAACGGCATCATGACGGTTTATATTCCGCAAGATTTCCTGAAATAAGCTATTGTGCAAAACCTTGCAACATACATTCCGACATGAACTGTTCTTTTTTTTAAAATTATTTAAATCAGTCTTTTTTGGACTATTTTGGTACTCTTTTATTATGTTCGTAAATTTCCTCAAAGTCAAGTTTATATCGGCACTACATGAAGAGTATCTTTAGTCATGGTTGGGAGCACAGCAAGGACATGTCATGCACGGTGAGGGCTGTTTTCCCCTCAAAAAGTGTCAGAGTGTCACCAAAAAACAAACTTGACAAATATGAGCGGCAACAAATTTGTTTAAACTCCCTGAAATTAAATGTGTGTTGTTAGCAGAGAACCTTGTCCTCCATTGATGAAGAAGTATTGACTGCACAAAAATGGTCACTGGTCCACCGCTTATTTGGACACAATTTGTCAGTTGTGAATAATCGTTAAATCGCGATGCTTTTTCTCACAATAACTTTAATGCCACGTTTTTTATATTCCCTATATTCCCTATATCCCTAGTCCCCAATATTAACTATGCCTTTGTTATAGTTTCAACCCCACAAATTAAAGTGTATTTAATTATCTACTTAAAAATGATAATGAATGAATAAATATCCCTGTGTCTCTTTGTCTCAGGCTGCTGGAGACTGACAGTAAGTCGCTGCGCTCGATGAACGGCTCTCGGAGGAACAGCGGCTCGTCCCTGGTCTCCTCCTCCTCCGCCTCCTCCAACCTGTCCCACCTGGAGGAGGACACCTGGATCATGTGGGGCCGCATCGTCAACGAGTGGGAGGAGGTGCGCAAGAAGAAGGAGAAGCAGCTGAAGGTGAGGGCACAGCGCACACACAAGCCCCGTGGTGAAGCGCTTAAAAGATTACAAACATACGTATTAAGAGCTTAAAGAGGCACTTATGACCTGTCTGCTGGAGAAAGGGAAAGTAAGGGAACTGTGCTGTTTGTGGACGAGATATATAAAGTGTACATTTTTGTGTTTGAAGGTACGCAAAATGTAAGTGTCAAAAAGAGAACTGAAACTCGCAGCGTAATCTTCCGAACAATGGTCTAAAATGGCTTTTTTGTGCAATTCTTCTTTATAAGACGATGCATCACATTTTCTTTCTCAAATTAGTAAAACCAAATCAATAAAAATACTACCACAAAAAGTCCGTAATGAGAATTTGAATGATGTTTTTGTGTTGCAGGAAAGTGTAGTAATTTCCTGTGGGTATGGGAACAAAAGAGCAAAAAGACATGCCCTTATATGACCTTTTTTTGAAAGGTCTGTGCCGTCTTTGAAATTTCCAATAATTACAGCCTGGTTAGTTTGACAAAGCTTTGAGAGCATGCTTCAGACCACATTGGCTGCAGATAGGCACATGTAAACAAACAACAAAATACTTAATAGATGAGAAAATTAATTGCGATCAAAGAAAGTCTGTTTTTGTTTAAAACTTGTTTGTTAGTTTAATTCTGCAAATAGGAAAACGGCTGAAATTAAAACCTTGACGTCTATAACAATATACATCTATACGAATGTACTAAGTAATACAAATACTTTTACAAATACATTTTTCCTTGATTTATTGATGATGAAAGCATGTATGAAAGCATGAAAAGAAAAAAGAAAAAACAGTTAAAAAAAAAACAAAAAAAAACAACATATCCCACAACATAAAAACCGATACAGTATCACAATTCCTATGGCATTGTGATATTTAGGTGAATAGATTTTTCCAACCAATGAATATTAAAGGTCCCATATCATGCAAAATCGACTTTTCAGAGGTTTTAACCTTCCTACAGTGCTATTTGGGCCTCGTATGTGTGCCCAAAGTGGTTTTTTGATTGATTCCCGCATGCTTTCGCTAGAGAACTGTCTTTTCCGCCCCCCTCGGCTGAGCAGGCAGACGGGGGCTCCTTACTAAGATGACGTGGCTTCACTAGGATGACGCGGCGCTCAAGCCACGCCTCCAGGAAGTGCACAGCCGCACTGTAAACAAACCCCTCTGGCGCTACAGTAACCGTGTCTGTTTAGCATCACTTCGCTTTGAGTACTACTTCTTTAGTTCCAGCGCTGCTACTGCTAACACAACGGTTCGTTACTAGCTATGTTGTCTCTCAGAAAATCTGTGTTCGGTTGTAAATACGTCTCTAGACTATTTTATTTGCCGAGAGACGAAACAGTACATGGAAAGTGGATGAACAGAACTATTAAATCTTCATTGTTCACTTCAAAATATTGTGTTTAATTTATTTTTGAACCAGTTCAACAACACATAGTCCAACTGTGTAACATAATGGCTTACATACTGTAAGGTACGGTAAGAAAAGTATAAGCCATATCCACAAACATCTGAGTTATGATCTGTTTTCCCCCAGTTTGCAACTCTAATTCACGACAAGATACACACACTTGCCTTCGGAATTTCTCGACAGCATACGTTCTCCGTTTCTGTGGCCACAGTCCTACAACTCCGGCTAATACACCTAAAACGAATGAAAATAGCTAATGCTACTGCTACACAGTAATTATGCGTGCATGTCAAACTCCAGATCAGATCCAGGACGTAGGACTCAGCACGACGCACTGTCATGACAGATAAAATGTTTATTCCAGTGTTCGTATATCGCTGTTTACTGGACCACGCCACACACGCGCACTATCTCCGCTCTAGGCTACGTCACGGGTTGGGAGGGGGAGGCGCGCAGGTTGGGCGGGGGAGGCAGCCTGCTCTCTGTTCGGGGGGGTCAGATCTCAGAGTGAGCCGTTTGCTTTTGCAAGGAGGGGGGCCAGTCCAAGAAATGGGTGTTTTTTGGAAACTGTTATGTTATGGATATTGCACAACGCAAAAATGTATCAACAAAGCACTTAGAATAGACTGTGTAAAGGGGAAAATAGCAGAATATGGGTCCTTTAATAACATTTTAAAACTGTCATCTATTTTAATTATACGTTTCAGAACATATTTGGCCAAATTTCTATAACTGAGCTAGCAGTTCTATGCAGAATAAGACGCAATTATTTTGTTCTTTATGATAGTGACACAAAATTTCAATAACATCACTTGCCTACATAGCAATGAAAACAAACAAAAAACAATCGATCTACCATATAAAATACTATATATAAAATAAAAATTAAAACTTTATCCCACAACATAAAAACTACTAAAAATGCACGTTCATATCTAGAGTGTATGTTTTGGGCCTTACGAATTTGTACTGCTCTACCTCCACAAAAGCCTATGTGTGGAACTGTTTACTTGTTCCAGAAATAAAATCTTTGCCCCCAGGTGACCCCCACGGTGTTGCCCCTCACGCTGTTATTTCACTTCCTGACATTTGGAGCTAAAATTAGCCTGCCGCTGCTGCTGCTTCACTCACACTCTGGTCAAGATAACAGAAGTCCAAGTTACAAGTAAAAACATGTACTCAAGTAGTAGTAATATTCTACAAATGCCAGTTGTCCTGTTACTACTGCACTCTTTTAGTAAAATGCTGCTTGTTAAATGTACTTTCCATTGTGCACTTTCATTGTGCTGAGTCAGTGTGGACTTTTTCAATCGATGTGCAGCTATAAATATTTGGAAAAGGTCGGTTTCCTGCAGCTAAAAATGTCCCCTTTTGATCTCTGCTTATTTTAGCACGCTTAACACTTTCCATTCAGATGCAAAACTTGTATGGGTCATTGGGCCTGCTGTCAGCTTTGCATCAAGTCATCATCATGCAGATGTTATTTACTTCTGCTATTTAAGAAGTCCTTAGCAGCTGGAAAAAACATCTTTTATGGACAAAAAATTGAAATTATTATCTTTTGAACATTTGAACGTGGTTCCAGTGATTAAAAACATCTGAAAGATCACATGATTATTGCATTTTAAAGCACCTGCAATTCCATTAGAGCAAACATGATACTTTTTTTGTTGAATTTGAATTTATCCATAATAAAAGAGTTGTGAAATCTACTCCCGATGAATACAACTAACACATTATATTGTCAGTTTGAACACTAACTCAAGTAGGTAGCATCATGAAATCTCTATGGGTTTTGCTATTATAATGACTTTGAGTTTGTTTCTGGTTTGACGTTGCAGTTTTATTGCGCAAAAACAAAAAGCAAAACAGAGGCACAAAGTCGCACAATTCAACGGTCCTTGGCTTGGCTTTCTTCCACACATTTACTCTCCGTTCTAGAGCTGAACAATGTGAGAAAAATATCTCATTTCTGACAAGGATTGCAACTGCGATTTGGATTTTGGATTTTAAATGTGCCAAGGAGACAAAACGACTGAAATATGAATTGGCCAGTGAATTTCAGAACATATTTGCACAGATCTCTGCTACAGGTTTAGCAGTTTTATGCAGAATAAGATAAAGGATATTTTGTTGTCTGTGGAGAAATTATTGTAGTTCAGCGTTTGCGATTTTGCTAATTGCTTCCATTCAAATTGCAGTTTCAATTCGATTGCAGTTAATCTTGCAGCCCTACAGTGTATCTGACATTTTGAGTTAAATTTACCCCAGTTCGACACATGTATTCTTGTTGACATCCCATCTTAATATTTCATTAAACTACTGCTACTACTTAAACATCTAAGTTCCTTGTATTTCCCTTTACAACTTCTCAGAACCTGTCATTGCATCGTAACGACAGGAGTATTATGTAACTTCAGCTGATGGTAGCAGCTGTTTTAGAGATATTAATCATAACAGTTCCACAAAATTGACATATGTTTCCCTTTGACTGCGAGGAAGGAACCGGCAGTGTTCATCTCAGTCAGCAGAACTGGTCTGAAACGTTTTCTAAAACCCATAGATCATCAAGAATCACATGTTTTGCAAAGTAAAAAGCACAGAGTAGAAATTATGTAAAAGACAAATTGCAGACTTGTTGTAGTGATTCATTCTGGAAAACCTGCATCATAGTCATTTGACTTATGCCCTGTGTTAAACAAGTGTCTGTCTTGTTTTTTTTTTGGTTTTTTTTATGTAGACCACCCTAATAGATTACAGATGTGAAAGCCTCAGAGTTTGGTATGCACAGCTTGTTCTAACAAAATGAATCTTCAAAAATGGCATATGTTTTTCTTTCACTCTATCAGACCTGTTAATGCACTCTTTGATTACATTTTATGAATTGTTGCAGCACAAATTTCAGTTCATTAAAATGTTTTACTAAAGCCAACTAAAATACAATTAATACATAGGTAAATAAATATAAAAAGAAACATCTGAATCAAGATTATCGTACAGTTGCTTATACAAGTCATTATATTATTTTTAGTACTTTTGCCTGTTTGTTCTTTACGAATGTGCTTGCTGAACTGCCGTGACCGTGTAATTTCCCTTATTTAAATAAATATAGCTTTACATTTTTTTCCGTAATCATTAAGGGAGATATATTGCATTTTCTTCTGGGTATTTGGTAACATATGGGATCATTATTTTACATTTTGTTCATTGTAAACTGCATATTGATCTTAAACGCCTTAGTGACAAAAGAAGAACCTGATAAGCCCCGCCTCGTCATAGTGGCATTTTACCATAACTAGCAGCAGATTGTTATTTATGTTGAAAATTTGCCATGTGACATTTTAGGACCCTAAATTATAAGACAGGGTCATACATTATTATTATTATTATTATTATTATTATTTTTAATCCCAAGCAAGGATAGAGAAGTAGGACATAGGGAGTTGGTGAAAACAGACATTTTCTGAGCACTCAAGCATGAATCAATCGAATTACAACTTTGAGTAAGATAATTATGGGGAAAAACAGTTATAATATGGTTAAAAGCTTAAGTTTTTCTTTTTCATAATATGTCCCATTTAGTAGTACAGTGCTGTTTAACACAAAAAATTGTCAAATTGAAGCTCGATCTCTATTAGAACCGAGTTATAAAGCTGAATTGTGTACATGGAAACACCTGTCACTATGTCGTGCTAAATAAAGCAGTATGGACAGATAGTGCTAGCAGCTTTGTCCCCCTCCTTCCTCACCTCCTCACTGAAGAACCACAGTATTGTTCTGGCACAGGGCTGCTTTGTCTCCAGCCGTGTGTTTGTGGGGCGACCTCTGCTCCAGATGCACCCTGCGCTCGTCCAGATGTGCGCCGGGTTCAAACGGCTGGACTCAGGAAACGCATTCATGCCATTTTAACAACAGCTAGATCAGCGCTAAGTGTCTCTGTGGGAATATATAAAAGAGTTGGCAGCAGAAAGTTTATTGTTGTGAAAAGAAAAACAAAAATCATTGCCATAGGGAGGAGCATGATATGCCGTGGATCTCACAAAAGAAACGTTTCATAAGATTATGTACTGTTGATATTATCGTGGCATTTGAATTAATCGTATAATAAGTGTGTTTAAGGTCTGAATAATAGTGCTTTTATTTTTTGTTCAAACATGTATTGGAATTGCGATTAGATTGGACATTTTTGACAGTGCATTAGATCAGTGTTTCCCAACCAGGGATCGGGGACGGGGTACGTGAGGAATTACCAGGGGGCACTTGGAATGATTTCAGGCTTTAAAAGAAAATGAAATGTACTTTTACTGCATAAACAGTCTCATTAGTTGTACATTTAGCTTCTTTTTGGAGTATCTTGGACCATAAATATAATTAAACATACAATATAATTGTACTAATTGACAATGTGACTACTAAGCCTATTTATTTGCCTGAAACTCAAGTTAAGGGATACTCTGTGTGTGAGACAAAGCTTAGGGGCACTCAAGACTAAAAAGGTTGGGAACCACTGCATTAGATAAAGCCCATCTTTTATTTTTTTAGTGTTAAAACAAACATTTTAGAACGTGTTTGTACAGGGTTAGCAGATTTTTATTTATATATATATATATATATATGTAGATGTGGTTAACCTGTATAACATTTGTATTTATTACATTATTACAATTGTTTAAATTTAATTTTAATCCATCTGCAATGAATCATATTAAACATTTTTTATTTTTGTTTTGGGGCCAACAAATATGGAAATAACCTAGGAGATCTATACAACTATTTCTACTACATTCATTTTGAGTCATTTTGCGTTGAGTAATGGACCTCCCTTGTGTTCATTGATTCCAGTATTGATTTGGCATTAGTTTTTCATTTACGGAGGATGCTCTAGACACAGCCCATTTTAGTTTCTTCCTTGCTTGTTTTATAAACTATAAAACAAATGTAGTTTACAAACACCAAAATTGCTTATTGATATTTTTCAGATGTAATTTTTTTATGTATTGTTTTATTTAATTTTCATTCATTCTTCTTGTAGTTTAAGTCTTGTAGTTGTGTGGCCAAGTTGTTTTATAGTGTGTCATAAATTGAGTTCTAATTATTTATCAGTTAGTTGAATAATAAATCTCCTCTCTGTCCAGGATCTGGTGAGAAAGGGGATTCCTCACCACTTCCGGGCGATCGTGTGGCAGCTGCTGTGTAACGCCCAGAACATGCCCATCAAAGATCAGTACTCGGAGCTGCTCAAGTTGACATCTCCTAGCGAAAAACTGATCCGCCGGGACATCGCACGCACTTATCCAGAGCACGAGTTCTTTAAGGAGAAGGACAGTCTGGGCCAGGAGGTGCTCTTTAACGTCATGAAGGTAACACGGATGGTTTTCCTTAAATCTTCATTTGAAATTATCAGTGCATAAACAACCATCAGAAAAGTAAATAACAGTACATTGCTGAATTAAACTAAAATACTTAGTTCATTAACTGTGTATGTCCATTATTTCATATTTGTTGTAAGCATATATATAGTTAAATGCACTTTTTTCCTTTCCTAGGCGTACTCTTTGGTCGATCGTGAGGTGGGATATTGTCAAGGAAGTGCCTTCATTGTAGGACTGCTCCTCATGCAGGTAAGTGGCATTTTGGTAAATACATTTTATTTAAAAAGTACTGATTAGTTTCACCATTTGTAATACTTTTGTTATTTCTCCAGATGCCAGAAGAGGAGGCGTTCTGTGTGTTTGTGAAGTTAATGCAAGAGTACAGGTTACGAGAGCTCTTCAAACCCAGTATGGCTGAGCTGGGACTCTGCATGTACCAGTTTGAGAGCATGATACAAGTAGGTGGACGTGTAAAATAAGGTCTGATATATTCTCCCTATAGTAGCATTTTATAACAGTTGTAGTTGCAGCTCTCAAAGTGTGGGACTGTGCTTAACAAATACAAAACAATATTTTACCTTTTAAATTGTGAAATGTGTTCTAAATGGCACCTATAAATTGGTTCTAGATATGAAGACTATTGAATATCGAAGGGGTATCAGACTTTACTTCACATAAAATACAACATACAATTCACAGACGATGAATAAACACAAACATATTTTATTAGGATCCAAAATTCAGAACATTTGCTAGCAAATTAGCGGAAACAATGAAAAGACTAAAATGGTGTGACAATAAAAATCAAGTGTGTTTGTTTGCGTCTCAGGAGCAGCTCCCGGAGCTGCACATACATTTCCAGGCTCAGAGCTTCCATACCTCCATGTACGCCTCGTCCTGGTTCCTCACCATCTTCCTCACCTCATTTCCTCTGCCTGTGGCCACCAGGATCTTTGATATCTTCATGTGTGAGGTATGTTCAACTATCTTTAACTCGTCTTGTCTCTCTCTGGCCACAAGAGTGCTCAATATGTAAGATCTAGCGATGAAAAGACTATTAAATTAATCAATATTTCCCATTATTCAGGTCACAATATAATCGTAAGAAAAAAATATATATAATTGTGAAAAATTTTAAGCTAAATTAATTATTTATGAATCAGTCTAGATGCAAAAAATAGATCAAAATGTAAAGTACCGTTTCAATCTGGCTGTTTTTGTCATTCAGAAAGTTCCATTTCATAAAGCTGGTCACGGACTAGTAACGTGTGTACAGGTATTTCATTTCAAATTTGCTTTTCTGACACAATTAAGTAAAATATAGTGAAAACAATTATTGTATGTAAAAAAAAAACACACACACACACATTTGAATAGATATAGCTAATTATTTAGAAATCACAGACTGCAACAAATATATTTTTATTGTAAACTTTATATTGAGATGTTTACAACTTTAATCTGGAAATTATGTGGAAAATCTTTTACCTCCTTCTAAAATGTATACAAAAGGTATTGCTTAACATAAATTCCCCATTTCTGTTGGGCTTGACTTGCTTAAAGTTTTGTAATAACTTACTGCCATCTGGTGGTGACAAACTATACTGCTGATTTCTCTCCATTCCTTTCCTGGTCCCACTAACATTGTTCTTTTATTCATAAAAAATAAAACATTGCATTTGTGTCCAGGGTCTGGAGATTGTGTTTCGCGTGGGACTGGCCATTTTGCAGATGAACCAGGCTGAACTCATCCAGCTCGACATGGAGGGAATGTTACAGGTACAAATCCATGTCCAGTTTCACCCCACTGTGAAACTGTGTTCATATAAAGTGGACAGTACAGCGCTGATGCAGAGTATTCATCGTCAGCCAACATTCAAGCAGCTCTGATGTGCCGTTAGTACCTGCAGGGAGGGAACACGCCACACCCAGTTAATGATACCCCACAGACGCTTTCGACCCACGAGTGCACCGCTCTGAAGGACACACACACCTGTTTTCAGACACTGCCATGAGTCAAACGTAGTGACTTTACGGGCGTGTGTCTGTTTTCTGCTTTCTACCCCAGCACTTTCAGAAGGTCATCCCTCACCAGCTCGACAGCGGACCGGACAAGGTGATACAAGCAGCATACCAAGTCAAATACAACGCCAAGAAGATGAAGAAGTGAGAGCAGTGTTTTGTTTTTTTTTTTCTCCATCTAAACTAAAATTGGCTTTTTATATTTTCAAAAACACTTGTCAATAACCATAGGAAATGATTCTCTGAGAGTAAAATGAGAGACTTGGTGACATTACCACAAAAAAAAAAAATCTATTGACATAAAAGATTTCAGTAACACTTTCAATGAATGTTTCTTAGTAAACTATTTATAAGGCGTTTATAAGCACTAGTTATTTGTCTATAAGGCATTTACTAACCTTTGTAGATGGCTAGTAAATATCCAATATCTATAAATGTTAATAACCCATCAGCCACAACGTGTAAACCCTGAACAGTGTTAATAAGAGCATTAATAAGCTTCTTATTCAACTGTTTATAATAACCAAGTGTTTAAAATGTCTTATAAGCTCTTACAAATAGCTTGTGCTTATTAATGCATTATAAATAGTTTACTAAGTAACCTTATTTTAATGCGTTACCGAGGTTTCTCAGCAGGATTAATGCATGTTGGAAATGCTGCCAAAAATGATAGCAATTCATGGGTATCAAAATGATAAGAAATTAGGACTGTTGCTATAGCGATCAACAATTTAAGATTTTATGCTATTTGAATGAGGAAAAAGTCCTGCTGAAAACCATAAATAAATCAATAATGAGTAATAAATCAACAAACTACAGTGATTTGTGTACTTATAACTGTCTGCATTTATAAATCTAGTGTTTGCTGTGTATAAGTATATCAATAATATATCATTTTTTCATTAATTAATTAATTAATTAATTCATTCATTCATTCATTTTCTACCGCTTATTCCCGTTAGGGGTCGCGGGTGACTGGAGCCCATCCCAGTGACTTTGGGCCTTAGGCGGGGTACACCCTGGACAGTGGCCATATATCATTTTAATAATATATATTCAATGTAACTATCCAGCTCCCTTTCTATGAGTGCTCCAACAATTAATAAATGAATCATGACTAGTCGACTGCACAAAATAATTAAAAGAGAAACTTGTTTTTGATCATTATAATTATCTGGACAAAAGTATCACATGCAACAGTATGTTTTATAACAAAGAAACTGGCATTATTGAATCAAAATGTCATAAAATAAATAATACATTTCGGATTTTAATCTTTATCACACTTTGTTCGTAAATATTCTCTATCTAGAAGCCTTCACCTTTATTTGGTTAAATCAAAATATACAGTTGACTACTTGACTACTAAAATAATAAAATAATCTTTAGTGACAGCCTTACTTTCTATTCACTGAAAGAGATCAAAATAATGTTATCACTTTTGTATTACACACACTTTAATCAATTGTTTATCCCCCTTTTTACAACACTTATGACTTAATAAACACTTGCCAAAAAACACTGCCAAACTACATCGAAACTGAAACTGCTTATGGGTTTTAGGTTGGAGAAGGAGTACACTACAATCAAAACTAAGGAGATGGAGGAGCAGGTCGAGATCAAGGTAAGTTCATATCCATATCCAGGGTATTTTCCCCCCTAATTTCTACATTTATTCTGCAGAGACTACGCACAGAGAACAGACTCCTGAAGCAGAGGATAGACACATTAGAAAAGGTGAGTTCGCATCACGGTTTGTCAAAATTAACCCATCAGCATGACACTACACCATCGAGCTTGTGTTTGCTCATGTCATGCTCATCTCAACAAGGCAAACTTTACGAAAAAAGTCTTGCCTTTCACTAACCGCCTGCGTTCGCAACAACCCAGGCATTCAAAACCATCCATTTATCACTACATTTTACCAGAAAATGTATTACTCGGGCCTTGCGTTGTATGTGTAAAAACGTCTGCTTGGTGTTGTTTTAATGCTACACAAAGCACTGCATGTCCGGACAAAGAGATGACGAGAAACATGCATGCACAAACGACGGGGAAAGCAAACGGTATCCACTGCAAAGAAGACTACCACAACTTCAAAATATTAAAATGCTTGCTGCCGCCTCAACGCCAACTAAAACCAAGTCCCATTCATTTAACCCATAGCGCACCTTAAAGCCACTACTGTACTGTCTCAACTTTAACTCTTTTTCTCTGCATTTCAGTTAAACTAACTCACTTTGACACTTTTATTTTTAAGTTATGCACGTTTTTTTCTGCACCACTTCTGCATGCAATGTTCCCTTTTTACGTCTAAGCACATCCACAGTCTGTTTTAAAGTGTTTCTAGTGGAAATTGAACATTACACTTCTTTCTAAATCTTGTGTGTGCTTTAAACTGCCTTCTGGTTCTCTCTCCTGTCTTGATATTTGTGTTTTGTAGGAAAGTGCTTCCTTGGCAGATAGATTGATCCAGGTATTATATTTTCTCTATATTAAGTTATGTCTTTCCTTTCTGCTCCTTTATCCTGCATGCTTCTAGTCAGCACCAAGTACAGTTATTAATTAACTAAGATTAAAAACTCATTTTGTATAATTAGCCTGGTCAGCCATTCAAGAACTTTACCTCTACAAGAATACAAACCCCAAAACGGCACCAGACAATGCTGTGTCTGTGGGTACAACAGAATGGATCTCTGAATCAGAGAAATGTTGGGTTTTAGTTTTAATGATTTCAACACAATTTCCACTAACTGAAAATCGTTTCCGCAAAGGCCAGAAGGTGAAGGTCTTATAATTTCTGTTTGAGGTAGACAACAATTTCAAACTTGATGCTAAGGAACTTGATATCTCAGTTTTCTTTAGAGAATAAATGTGATTTTCAACACAAACTGCTTTTACTTTCTTCATGTTTCCATGTGGTATTACACTAGTTTTGATAAAGCGCAAGATAATTCTAAAACTCTTGAGGAAAGATCATTTTGTCCTGTGTAGGTGATTTTTTTTTTCTTCCCCCTAGTATCAGTACTCGGTCAAATCTAGTTTCTGTTGTAGGTTTAGTATAGATTTGTTTCAGATTTTCGATACTTTTGACAACCCTAATCTGAAGCATATCCAGTGAAAATCTTGCATTATTTGTTCTTGTGGCTATTACTGTAGACATTTCTATTTACGGGTACATGATGTAATGCCCATTTTTTATGTTATCACTTTAAATTACTTTCTTGGCCATGTTTTTCTCCCTCCCAAATTCAACTAAAAATGTCTTCAGTAAAGTACACATAGCTTTGAAAACACAAAAATGTGTGACAGTGATATATATATATATTTTTTTTTTTTTCTAGAATGAGTCCTTTGGCAGCTTTAAATCTGCTTTAAATATAAAAAAATGATGTAACAAGTTTGGTATGGTGTAATCCTGCAGGGTGACAGGAAAAATCCTATATTGTAAAAGACAGTTACACATAAACCAGAAGGCGCTCATCAGTCATTTACGCTCCAGGACAAACTCTGGGGTTCAGGGTTTATACTAAAAGTTGTTTTTGATAAATCCTGCTTTTTTTTAACAACTTGCGCCTGTTTCATATCTTGCGGTGTGACAGGTGTACTTCCTGAAAACAATTTTGAGACAATTCCAATACTTTAAAAATGTATTTAATATGTTTTTTAACAGCTAATTTGTAGTGAATGTGCTGCAGTGTGAGAAGAAATATCTCCGGACATAATAAAATATCTAAAACGAATAAATTCACAAAATGATCTAAAGCTTGTGTATAGGGGTGTATAGTTGGAGATCTGCTTTTGTTTGTTGTTTTTAAATTATGTATGTATTTAGCTACAAAGATCACTTTGCAGGACAAACAAAGTACCCATATAAGAAAGAAAGTTACTTGATGAAGGATCAATGTGGTTGACCAGGCTAAAAACATTACAAGTGAGTTTAAATGAATCAAAGCTGCATGAATTCAACATTTGGCATAAATCCCTTTTGAAATCAGGGTGTCAGAAGAATAAAGTAGCTCCACTATAAGTCACTATAAGGTTGTAGTCGAGAACATGCCCCTAGACACCCCCCTCCCGAGGGACTCTGACCCACTGCTGGATGTCATAAAGGGGCAGGTGACGCGTGCTCAGGAGGCCGAGGAGAACTACCTGGTCAAACGGGAGCTGGCTACAGTCAAACAGCAGAGTGAGGATGCGGCGGCGCAGCTCGAGCAGGCCTGGAAAACCATCAACCAACTGCAGGAACAGCAGCAGCCTCATGTGGTAAGAGAGGACCAGCGCGCCCTCTAGTGGTGCAACCAGGCCCAACAGCATCGCCTTATGCCAGTCAAACAAACAACAAAACATTCCTGCTTTCCCCTACAGAATGTAAAAAAAAGTATTTTTATTTTGTCTTTCTATGTGTGATTTAAAACAATGTAGGCTTTTATTTTTTGGAGATGTGATTACATTTGAAATAATTTAAAGGAGATATGCTTTTTTTCAGGTAGTTAATACTAAAGGTACTAAAACTGCGTATTAAAAGAAACCGGTGCATTGACTTCCTGTTCAAAACGGCAGCAACAAGCAGCAGATTTTCATTTACATGTTTTAGTTTTGAATTAATCACAACTAAGTACAGGGACGTGGATCTGGAATTTTCTGAGCACTCAAGCTTCAGTTGCAGGACAATACAGGATTACTCAAACGTGCAAGAATCTATCAAAATACAACTTTGAGTAAACTAATGATGAGGAAACACTGTTCAGAATACAATTGGGAGAGCATCCAGCATAATTACTTGCAGAATTACCGAGCAACATGTTGACTGTGACTGTATTGTATATTTCATATTTGTCAATATCTAGTAAATATTTAAATTTTATTCTTGATAAATGTTATGTGTATGATATTATTATTTATTACTGATTGTTACACCAAACAGACAAATGTTTTCCCCTTCTCACTTTGGTGTGTTTTGCTATGCATGAATTCAAATTGAGACATGGGCTGTTTACATTTCCACAATCACAACTGCTTTTTCTACAGTCTAGTCTCCGGCATCTCACGGGCCGTTTGTGCTAGACACTCAGCAGCAGCATAATGTGGTGTTGTGTTAAATATTCATGTTGAGATCCTCATGATTATGTGCACCAAGTACCTTGCTTTACATAATTTGCCATTATGTTTCACCAAGAGCAATTTTGAATTATTTATTAAGACAAGACGAATAAAATGCTTTCTGTCAGTTGATATTTCAGTGCTGGAACAGGTTAATTTGAATATTAGTGATGGGTGGATTGATACTCAAATATCAATGTTTTAATTCTTATTTAAAAAGCTTTAAAATAAGGTTCCTTTGTCAAGTATTTCTGCATTATAAGCATTAAGTTATTTGTTTATAAGCACAATCGACAATTTCTAGCATTTGTAGATAACTCATAATACTTTTATAATAAATGTTAATAAGCCATAAACCAGAAGCAGTAACAATAACTAAGTGATTAATGCAAGTAAGTGCCCTATAAGAGCTTAAAAACAAATAACTAATGCAAATAGTTTACCAAAGAACTTTATTATAGTTACCTTAGTTTCTCTTCAAGTGTTCTTGAAATTTAAAATGGAACTACTAGGTCTATAACAAGCTGCAACAAGTTAATTAATTAATAGCAACTAATTGATTATTGAAATGATCGTCAACTAATTAAATAATCGAATAATCGTTAACTGGCCAATGCAGAGGTTCCAAAACATGCTATGAGCTGAGAAAATAAGTTTTATGACTCAAATTAAGCAGCAAGTGCATGAAAATGACACAGAAAATGTGTAAATTAAGTGTATTTGATGAAAACACTCCTTTGTCAATAGTTCAGCTTCATCTGGGTCAAATTTACTAAAAAATCCTTTCATCGCGTCACCTTTACGTTCTAAACAACTAATCAATTAATCGAAAGGATAATCTCTAGAGTAATCGATTAGCAAAATGATCGTTAATTGCAGCTGTAGTTTATATTTAGTATCCTTCCACTTTTCACATTGCATACACATTGAAATGTTCTTCTCCTCCGTTACAGAAGGGGGTCCCTCGGTACTCAGAGGAGACCATGCTGCAGTTGGAGAGGGAGTTGGTCCAGGCTCGACTGAAGGAGGCGGAGTCTCAATGTGCGCTCAAAGAGATGCAGGACAAGATCCTCGACATGGAAAAGGTGAGAGACACTGTGTTATTCAGAAGTTTCTATGTGTTCATTTTTTTCTCTTTTCTAGTTTGTGTGAAAGTATTGCAGCAATTACCAAGTATACAAGTAAGACAAGTATAATCCAGTGTTTCTCTTGTCTCCAGAGGAACACGTCTCTGCCTGATGACACTAACGTAGCTCGACTCCAGGAGGAGCTGATCGGAGTGAAGATCCGAGAGGCAGAGGCTCTGACAGGTCTGAAGGAGCTGAGGCAACAGGTCCGCGACCTGGAGGACCACTGGCAGGTCAGGAAACACTGGGTCAGGACATGATTGAAGACTGTTCATCTACACATGTACTGACAGTGTTGCGTTGTTCAGCGTCACTTAGCTCGCACGGCTGGGCGCTGGAAGGACACTCCTAAGAAGAACGCAGTGGCTGAGCTGCAGGACGAGCTGATGAGTGTGAGGCTGAGGGAGGCAGAGGCTCAAGCTGAGCTCAGGGAAACCAGGCAGAGGATGCTCGAGCTGGAGACACAGGTGACACCTCACAAATCCAACTCTCCACTAAGCCATGAGCCTGCTTTTTTCCACATCTGTACTAATACTGGTTCTTGATAAATGACTGAAGTATAACCCAAGGACATTTTTTTCTTTAAAAAATTAAAATAAAAGGTGTATTGTGATATTTCTGCACTTTTGTGCAGATTAATTTTACAGACATTTCACATTTGTCTCATAATTAAACCTCAACTAATGTGTTTAAAGACATGTTTAACACATTTCTGTTGGACTGACATAATATGACTGACTACTGTTAACGCGATACTCCCCCCAAAAAATCAACTGTCTATATCACCCACACCTAAGTTATCTATTTTTTCGTATTGGAGCAACAATTTCGGCATTTTATTACCAGTAAATAATACTGTACTGTAACAGTAGGATAAGCAAAACAATATTGAAACATCATATGCACATGGACCAATTTGTGTACAAAACAAACTGCATGATTGTTGAAATATCGCAAATTTGCTCTAGAGGGCAGTACATACACTTATCTGTTTTTTTTTAACTTGTTTTTATTTGTTTACAGAATCAGATCCACAGTAACCAGCTGCGGAGAGCGGAGCAAGAGAGTCGCTGTTTGAACGACAGAGTCCAGGCCCTGACCTCTCAAAACAAAGATCTACATTCACAGCTGCAGGAGATAAAGCGCAGACAGGCCGAGATCGAGTGCAAGGTACAACACATGGAGTACTTCAAGGCTGAGTTATAGTATTTCTATGGACATCAGTCTATGAAACAAGCACTGAGTACCTTTAATGTGGGGAATGCCCAATGACCTGTGGTTTTGGTGCTTTTTTCATGGTTAGCTGTAGTGTATCGCTATAAGCCTTTCAAGTCAATATATTCAGAGCGACATGGTAAATAGTAACGTCACTCATCATTACAAAGTGGAGCACTAATGCATCATGCTGCAGAATCCCAACAACCAAAAATAAGGTATTTTTAACATTGGTTTATATAATCCCCAGTACATAATTTCAAATTCAACAAATAATCAGTTGTGTCCCCCTTTTTTTATGAAGAGAACAATTTGCTGAATGTCTCATCCACTTACACTTAAACTTTATTTAATTCATTTTTTTAAATCAAAAATGTTCTTTTGTAGAATAGCATACAAGAATTGTATTCTTACTTGTAAAAGCAAAACTTTGTGACAAAAATTAGGCTGCCACATGCTGTCTTTATTTTATTAGAAAATAGAAAATGATCTTCCATCTGAAAAAAACATTCTAAATCTGTTATTTGCATCTGCACATATTGTGATTGTGCCAAAGGTCTGTCAGTGCTAGACAGATCTAGTATAGATGCTTCCTTACCTACTTACAGATGCTTACTTCCTCCTTCATGGTTTGAAAATTGGGTGCTTCAGTTATAAATCTGCTCAATTAAACCTATAACCTGAACAAATGTAATATATAAAGATTGCTCATGCATGTCGGTCTAGCCTCTTACTGTCGTTTAGAAAAGACAGTAGCTGTACAAGACTAATTATTTCCATATGTGTATTGCTTTATTGACCTTCAGAACCAGTTGCCTCTCTCTGACCCTTTGATCTGTTTCAGAGTAAGGAGGAGGTGATGGCTGTACGGCTCCGAGAGGCTGACAACATCGCTGCGATGGCTGAACTCCAGCAGCAGATCTCAGAGCTCGAGATACAGGTCAAACACTTTAGACTTTTGTAATACGTTTACACACAATTGGACTACACATTTTACTAATATATTGTTCTAGGTAAACAATTTTGGTGACGTTTATAACGTTACTATAATGTAATTGTTTCCAAGCAACCACAAAGTAAAAGATGACCAAAACTCATCTAAATTACACAATAGTTATGATTTGATAACGTTTGATAAACAATAACTATAACTCAGAGGTTCTCAAACTTTTTTACCCCAAGTACCACCAAAGAAAAGATCTGGCTTTTTACCAACAAATCTAAATTGGGTCTGTTTCAGGTCTAAGTTAGGAATAAACCAGATCTTAATTAGAAATACACCATTGTCACAGTAGTTTTAACAAGAAATTTACTAAAAGATGGGCAAAAAATGTGAATAAAATGTACTCTGAATGAAGTAAACATTACAATTGAAGAGACGTCCACGTACCACCAGAAGAAGTTTGTGTACAACTAGTGGTACACGTACCACAGTTTGAGAAACACTGCTATAACTAATAATTTATTTTTCCTGTCAGAAAAATGTGTTCCTTGTGTTTACATTTTTCCTTTATTTTGGGTGGAATGTTATGCATTGATGACATAGGGCAGGTGTTGGCAAACCCAGGCACGCAAAGCAAAATCTTCAGAAGGAAAATAATCTGTCCAGCTGCGCTCATTGACGCATATTATGTTGATAACTGCCACGCTCACGCTCCCGCAGCTAGGAGCAGCAGCTTCTGTAGCGACATTGTGACTGTCCGCGTTCATTCAGCCTCGGTCCCACCAGAGGTTTGCTGTCTTTCCCCTGGTGTGCGCACAGGAACCATGAGCAGAGGTTTAACGTGGCGCGCTGTGCTCTTAAGCGGCGGAGGAGCTGCGTGTCTCATGTGATCGAGTGGGCCTTTGCATCTCCACATCTCGCTTTCTGTCCTTATAATGAACCACTTGTGCAAAATGTGCCGTGTTGTCATGACATTATTCTGGACATGTAAAAGGTTACGGTGAAACGGTAACGCTGCGGCGCTGTGTGTCATCAAAGTATCGTTAACAGCAGCCAAACTCTTCACTGGATCCTTTCAAAATGAATAATTGTCTGTATTCTAGCTGCTAGTGCCTTATTGTGAAAAAGCCTGACAGGGACAGCATTAAACACAATGACATTGACAAGAAGCAGGTAAAGCTGGGTTCACCTCATAAGGTGGTGGTGATGATGATGATTATGATGATGATTTTTATTTATAGAGCACTTTTCCACCTAACATGATCATAATACTAAGTTTAAACTACAAGGAATAAAAATGATTATATTCTGAAGTAATTAAGTACCCAAATTTAAGGAGGAAATGTTTTAGTAGTATGTAGTATTATGAGGAATACATTATGGGGAGTAAGCCAGCAGCTGAGAACATCAAATATAAGCAAAAAAGCACTGGAATGCAGGGATTTACCTCAGTTTACTGTAAAATTTCTTGGAGGAAATTCCCCCCACCAAACCCCTTCTTCATTTAATTACAGAACAAATTGGGAATCCCCCCACATAAAGTAATAATTAGAAAAACTTGAAAACCTGTCATATGTGCTTTAAAAATTATCCTGCACAATACATGGGTTTCTAATTGATCGATAATCGATAATTGTGATTATTCAGGTCGCAATATAAATGTAAAAACAAAAAATAACCATGACAATCATTGACAACAATGAGTCATTTCAGTTTATTCTATACTTCTATACCAAAACGTTTTTTATCTGGCTGTTTATGACAATATCATTACTTTTTCATTCCAAAAGTTTGATTTCATAAAGATAGTGGTGAATCCACGAGAATTTTGAATAAAAATGAATCACAGATTTCACTGTTTGGTCACAGTGGCAACAATAATAATAATCGTAAAATCATGATGTTTCGTCTGACAATTATCATAACACAAACATTTTAATTGTGACATCCCTAGTTTCAATTGATTCCTTATTAATTTGAAGTTTTTTATGACGACCTTTTCCGCTTTCAAAAGATATATGGCCATCGAGGAGCTTGAAACTCATGAATCATATGTATTTCGCTGATTGAATTGATCTTAACAGGCTTGTCTTAAAATAGTTAAGTGTTCATAACCTTAAAAATGGTAGTAAATGTTTCCATATAAGTGCCCACTATGGAGATTTAAACTATTATATGTACTGCGATTTAAATAAAAATATTTATTTTTGGCTCACACATTTCAAACCCCCTATCTGTCAATGTTGACATCAGTCCCAAACTTCTGTCTCTATCAGGCTCTAGTATATAGACATGCAACGGGACTGTGACTGTGACTGTGTGAAAATTGCAAAAAATCTCAAACATGCGAGATCAGTCAAAGATACGTGTTGGTTTCCTTTTAGCAGATCAAATCTGATCTTTTGGCTTTGACGCTAAAATCGGCCGTTTACAACATCAAGACTCAGTTTAAGTTTTAAAACCTGGTTTAAACTAATATCGAACGGAACAGACCAACACATCACTAAACTCTGGGCATGAACCGGTCTGAACTAGAGAGCGCAGAGAAGAATGTTTATGTGCAAACAAATGCAACGTCACACACACAACGAGGGTGACCACAATAAAAACAGGCTGCTCCTCCAGGAGAGAGTGAAGATGAAAGATTACAGAGTTTGTTTACGGTGAGGCCATTCACTCTCTTAACTTGGCACACAAACAGATTTAAGCCTTGAATATGTCACTAATTTATCGTTATTTGCATTTGTGCAAAACCCACCAGTGGTAGTTTTGAAGGAAGGTTTCAGATCTGTTGCCTTTTCCGTACGGAAGGTTCAGTTTATATTCATTATTTATTTGCTTGGTCAAAATAAACCAGGTATTTGTTTATTATTTACTTTACAGAAATTAAAGATACATTAAAATCACAATACAGGTGCATTAAAATCACCATAAAATCATCATAATTACAATACAGCACTGTTCTATTATGGCAATAATCAGGATCACGATTATTTGGTTTAGCCCAAATTTAGACCTGGAAAAGTCGTGCTGATTTGTATCTGGTGGTACTCGACAGCTCAGATCTGTTCTTATTCAATGTACACAAAAAAAAAAAAAATATTTTTGTATTTTTTATTTGAACCTTTTTGTTTCATTAGAGTAATACTAGACATCATGATTGTAAATTCGATTAGTTGTCCAGCCCTAATACAAAAAAAAGTATAAACAGTTCTGTGCAGCTGAAAAAAAAAAAAAAAAAAACATAATTGGCATACATGAGTTCTAGTCTGTGACCAGTAATACAAATTAAGTCCACATATGTAATAAACTGAAATTGTAAATGTAAGAAAAAACATTAAAAATACAAATTTAAAACACATTTGTTCCTTCTTTCTAATATTATGGATATAAACTTGCTGTTGTATCGTTGCTACTCTTTGACATAATTCTGAGGGCCGTGGAGTGGGCTTTGGTGGCTTTTTATAACATATTTCTGAGCAGGTTTGGAGGTAGCTGAGTGTATTTTTAACCGTTTCCTCTGCCCCCATCTCTATAACATGTGTGGTTTGAGGTTTGGTTTCTACGTGCTGAACTGTTAACACTACCGCCCTTCTACTTCTAAAATCTGCATCTTGAAATCTTTGCAAAAGCCCCTCACTAAAGAGTTGAAAAGGTGTGAGTTTGATGCCCTTTTTTTGTTTTGTTTTTTTTTCTAAATCATTGAGCTGTTTTGCAAGAGCTTTTGAGGTAAAATCACTGTGGCTCGACTGGTTGATGGTTTGTGGTTTGGTTTACCTGCTCCAGTTGTGGCTGAAAGCTTCAATTACAAGAAAATGCCCCAAAAAACACTTTTATCTTGAGAGTGAGTCAGTCGCCTAAAACCCATCCGTGGCTCTGTGGACTGTGCCACAGGCGAAAGGGAGCTTTCATACGTGTAGTTTATAGAGACCAGACATATACTGCTTGTCTTTGGTAAAATGCAAACACCCAATTAATTTTAATGCAGCAAATAAGAAACTGTAATTTTGCCATTTTCAGACAGCGGAGACACGTTGTTTAAATGTTCATCAGATTTGCCAATGAGTTATAAATGTCAATATCTAACTTCAACCTCTAATTTGTAAAGTTTACTCACTTGCTTGTGGCACTTGTGACACAAAACAAAAAACTTCTGTCAAACTGTTGTGGCCCGCTTTATTTTTGGTGCATTCTTGTCCAGAATAACGTTAGATGCTACATGCTAATTGCTAACGGCACCGATCTACACATTGCTTTGTTGTTGTCTTGGTGATGGTAGAAAGACGTCGCACGTGCCAGTCTGTCCTGCCTCTGCTGCTCTGGCTCTGCACTTCGCTTGACAGTCGAGAAACCACTTCCTCCAGATTCACAAGTTCAGAGCTTCACTATCACTGATTTATACTTAAACCAGTCAAGATAGCTTTGATCACTTAGTCATACAAATAATTAAATGACCGAATAATATGGATATTGGGGATTTAGGATGTTTAATTTTTCAAACACATACAATGCAAAACAGGACCAAAAAGCAGATAACAAAAAAAAAAAAAAAAAAAAAAAATTTTGTCCCAAGTCTGTAAAAGTATCTGTTCTTTTTTCTGTGAATCTATTCATCATAAAATCCCAAAAGGCCAGTGAATACAATCTTTTAGTAAATTTTGAACCTCATTAAGTTTGAACTATAGCATTGATGGGACATTCACAAAAACGAACGTTTTTCATCAAAACTAAAAATGTGCCGTTTTGTATACTTCTTATACTTTGTTTAGAAAACAACTTATTCAAACGAGTAAAGCATGTATTTGTCTGTTCTTTAGGTAAGTTACTTGTGGAGGTTATGAGCAGTTACATTAATTCATAATTTTGACTGTTCTTGTACCGTTAAACTTTGCCTCTTGGGATATAAAAAATGTTTTTGTCACAATCTGCCAGCTGCAGCTGAGCCCCAGGAAACTCCTAACTGCCCCAAACTGACGAGTGTCTCTAAACACAAAAATAGCTTTATCAGAATTGGCTCCTCGCGCGCTCTGACTTCTCACAATAGTAGTATTTTGGTGTCTCGGTCTCACCTTTCTTGCTGTGTGTGCGCTGTGTATGTGTTTTTCGTGTTTCCCGTCTGCTGCCTGTAGTGTTGAATTAACAAGTCTAACCTCAACAGCTACAGGTTTAATTTGACTGTAGAAGATTTAGATTTGTTTTGGATTTTATCTTTTTAGCAGTTTACCCTCAAATAGTCTTTTTCACTTTTTTCAACATTTCCAAAGCTGCATATATAAGCAAAAAACAAGAAGTATGTGGCGTGCTATACAAGTCCAATGTGTTAGTTCAAAGAAAAGTGTTATGTGCTTAGAAACTTCATGTACTTTTGTAAAAATTGAGTTCTTGTTTTTCTGCTCCACAGAAGGAAGAGGGGAAGGTGCAGGGCCAGCTGAACCACACAGACTCCAGTCAGTACATCAGGGAGCTGCAGGACCAGATCGTGGAGCTCAGACAAGAGGTGAGTGGCACAGAGACTCTAGATCTTGGTCAGGAGGATTTTACCAGTGATAATGTTTTAGGTTGATGGGGTACCAGAGTGCCCAGACGCAGGGAGAGGAAAAAAAAATAAAAAAATCAGAACCTGAAAAGAGTCAAAATCCTGTTTCCCCCGAACACAAACCCTCAGCAGATTTCGACTTGTTGATCTGAGCTCAAACAGATCAGTGTTAACTCCACCCAGAGACTTCCTGTGTGGAGCGGAACACGACTGCTGCAAACAACTCACTGACAGAAGCCCCGTTTGTACAGTTCAAGGGGTCATAAAATATATAACACTACTATATAATTCACTATTCATAACATACTATTTATAATACGCAGTAGTTATGTTTAAAGATGCACTCATAACTTTTCTGTAGAGGGGTCTGCACCTGCTTTTCTCCTATGGCAATAAACTTAATCTCTTGAAATTGATAATAACTGCAATAACATCTCCATGGAGACGAGCAAGTGGTGGACCTCCATCAGAAAATGGACATTGTGCACTTTTAGAATAACCAATACTTTTTAATATGATAAGTATACATTTTATTGTTAAAATATATTTTTAACAGTTTCAGTATGGTCTATGGTCAAATGAAGGTCAAGGTATCCACAGTTATTAGTAGATTGTTAGTAAATTATTACCTAATTACAGCAACTGATGATTCCCATTATTATTTCTTCACTACTTCCCTATTTGTTTTTATTAATCAATTTCTTAGCCAATGAATTTGTTTTGACGTTTTAGTTCTATCGGACAGTATTTAATCTTATGACATCAAACCAAATTCTGACAAACAAATCATCCCGACTTGACTACGTGCTTTTCAAGACAGTGCCACGTCTCCCTCCCCCTCCTCTGACTTATTTTAGACTTTCCCCTCAGTTGCTGCCGTCAGTACCTTAGTAGCAGGTAAATGTAGGCTCCAGGTCTCGAACTATTTAAAGAGGTGCATTTTGTCCCTCCCACATGCCTGGCTGTGGTGCAGGCTGTACCAGGTATGTCACCAAACTGCCCGTCATTTCAGTCTCTTTTTGTTGCCCCCTCCTTCTCCGTGCCTACATTTAAATGTGTTGACGATGGCAAGAAATTCCCATCTGCATGCCTCCCCCACACACATGCCCAGAGTAACTGCACAGACGTCTGACACCCACCACATTAATGAGAATAAACAGAAGATGATTGATACAATTATACATTTTAGGTCCAATTCTTAAGTTTTTGCTATTGATTTTCTACAACCCCAACCATTTCATGTTTTTTCCCCCTGTGTTTTGTAAGCTGGCTATTTACCCATTTAACTTGGCTGTTATATTAATGCTAGAGTGCTGTTACACGTATAGTCTGAACAATGCTGCACAAGGGTTATTGAGTCAACGGTGAAACACTCACATAAAACAATGTTCTCTGAAACTGAAACATGACAAAAGGATATAATTGAAGCATTTGCCATAAGAAAAGAGATTTCCTTTCAGAGCCATTCAAGGGAAGATTATGAACTTTCACAACAACTAAGACTATAAACGTGATAAGTTGAAGGCATCTTATTTCAAAAGGACCTCTTGAGTCATTTTATGCAAACTTTTAATCAAATTAGAATTGTTTTCCCTTCAACTCAAAGTTGTAATGAGAACGATGCATGCATGATTGAGTAATCTATATTCTCCTACATTCAAGGCACCATTGCTCTGACTGTCCCTCGATACACACCACTGCTCTGTACTCACCTTGTTCTCTGTTATTATTTTTAACCCGTGGATGTGCTTACTCATTGTTGTATAAATTGAGATGTCCCTTTTGTTTATATCATTTGTTTTTGCAAAATCACTGCATGTCCATCAGCAAGTCCCTATTCCAGTTTTCTTCTGTTTTTGAATGTTAAAAAAAAAACAAAAAAGGGAAAGTTTTGGTAAGAGACATTAAAACTAGTCCGGTCACGATAATATGTTTTACAATGCGATATTTAGTTGAAGAAAAATATAGACAATAAATAAATTATAATATAAAAACAATTGACAACAACTGACACAGTAACCCTACAGCAGGATAAAAAAGGTTCTAAATGTGCAATATAATAAAAAAAAATAAAGACATGAGCTGCAATAAATAAACAGCAGTATGAAATACTTTAGTTAGTATCTTTAATCCATCAAGTTATTTTTTCCAAATGGTTTGCTGCTCAAATCTTTATTCTTAAAACAGAAAAGTGACCAACAACAAAAAACAATCACCACTAGTACAAAAGAAAAAATTCCCATGATAAATCTTGAGCCCAAAAATGATCGCTCCATCTGTCATTAATGGAACAATGAGGTGATCAAGTAATAACTGTGACATGGCAAGTTAAAAAATAAGTCTCTGTACATTGCTCCGGGCAGATCTGTGTCACTCAATTTTATGCCCCCATTCCTGTCCATCGTAAAATGTGTTTGATTTTTTGTAAAGCAGCTCTCTTAGTGTCAACGTGAGACCACACCACTTTCTCCGCATCCAGTTATAAAGCATTTTATTCTCAGAAGCAGGAAGTGAGCTGTTAGCATGCTAATGTGTGTTAGCTTTAGTGATGGTAAACTGAAAAGCACTTTATAAACTCTTCACAGTGAATATTTAGGATGCTAGGAATGCGTTAGGTAAGTTAGCGATAAATTTGGGACGTCTGGAAAGTTTTTGAATTAACTCATTCTGTTTTACACACACAGCACCTTTAATTTCCTGAGTTCATGTGATGCTTTAAAAATAATTTACAGTAAACTAAACTACAAAAAGAGCACAAGTATCACTGTATGCACTTATTTAAGATTACACAACACTAGTTTTAATCAGAAATCACAGTTTTAATCAGAAATCAGAGTTTCTAAAATTACTGACAGACCGGTTATTTCAAATTTCCCAAATCTTCCAGACAACAGCTGATCTTGAATCATCCGAAACCCTAATAGTTTTGCCCTTTCAGATCTGCTGTCTCAAAGGCCAAAGGGGCATATCCAACCAGTCCACATTTGACGGCATCCACTTGGTCAACCACTTCGG
>CM033623.1:22001583-22173116 GCA_019453435.1 Rhinogobius similis | reverse complement strand
ACAGACAATTCTTCTGCAGAGGCTCTGCTCACACAATCGGGAACGACAGGGAAACTCTGCCTGATCCACGTCGCACAAACAAACATGGGAGCAGGCCTTCAGCAGTGTTTGGATTCATTCTTTGTGCCTCACGTGTGCACAACCTGCCGCACATATGCGCAACCTGCACCATATGTGCGCAACATGTTTCAATTTGAAGAGACGCTAGAAGTCCAAGCCAATTGCAAGTCCACAATCCCCGTCGAACCAGACTGTCTGCAGCAAACGGAACAATACACCAACACTATTTAACTTGAAAATGTATAAGGGTATTATATCTTTATAGTGTTTTTTTTTTTTTTTTTTTACTTTGGATTGTTTAAATCAAGCACTTTATAGCAGCTCTGATCCACGTCTGATTGTAGTGTGTTTTAGATCACAACTATAAATTGCTAACTGCTTTCACCTCACTGTACATAATTGTATTTTGCGTAGATTTCCATCCTTTTACAAGCCTAGTTTTACCTCAGCGGGGATCATGATTTGTCTTCAGTTACATTGCCTGCACATCTTTATGTTCCGTGCTGTGTGTGCCACCTGCGTGCCCTCCTGTCTGCACTTTGCTCCTGCAGATCAGGTCAGGTCGGGAGGAGCAGGGATCGGTACAGTGCTGTTGAACAGAATGCTTCGATGTGTTGAGCCTTGTAGCTGCCTGCCAGGGAATCCCTCTGGATCCTCTTCAAACGAGGCTTTGATCAGCTGCTGTGATGGTGTGGGGGCAACCCGGGCATAGTGTGTGCTGTCTGCGGGTGAGGGCTGCAGCCTGGCTCCTCCAGGTTTATCAACATGGATGTTTGATGTGGAGAGGTCCTCACCAGGAGGTTGCCAATAGGACAGGGCTCCCAAAGTATTACAAACGGTCTGTCGCCAAAGGTGCCGGAGGTGACTCCATCAAGAAATCAAAGTCTTTTTATGATTTTGAAGTACAGTGTATACTAGAAAATCAAAATAGTAGGTCAGTGTCAACTTTAAAGTCTACATGACAGGTTAAGCTACATATTTCACTAAAACACAGTGAACATGATCATATTTAAGATTTTATAAAACATTTTGCCTATTTGTCCCCAAGTTGTAATTGTTTGTAATGTTTATAATGTTACTTGAAAACAAGGGCCAAAATCCATATTCGTCTACATCATACGCTCCACAGGAAATACATGGACTAAAAAGCCGTTTTCAAGCCACCCATGAAATTGGGGCGTTGCTGACTTGTACGTGTACATTAAACATTTTACATTTTAATCAATCTACTTTATATAACATTTTAGTAGCCAGACCTTTCCCTCGTTGGCCATTAGCTTTAACAGAATTCTCGTCAAACGGAAGTGCGTTTACAACAGGAGTGCGGATCTGTGGCAAAAAGAGGCAAAAGTGGGCTGGGTTGGAATAAGGTGAATTAATTACAAAATAGTTATGATTTGACAAATATTATCTGATAACACCTTTATTTTGTTGAATGACCGTTTAAACTGTAAAAATAATGTGTCAGTTATGTGTAAATTGTCTCTTTATTTTCAGTGACATGTCATTTTTTGATGACGTAGGTGGAGGGATTCCGTTATAGAAGTCAGCACTACTTCCAGTAATTTTTAACTTTTCACAAACTGCAACTTCACAGATGTAAAATCATAATAAACAGCAAAAGCATGTCCCAGAATTTACACCAAGAGCTACAGCAACAAGGCAAAGATGCATTCACACAGATATTTAAGCATCAAATTACACCAGAGACGTCAGAGCTGATCGTGTAATGCTAGTAATGATAGTTTCTCTGGACAATATCACTGTAGCCCCCAGCTCTACTGTAAGAAACCTTGGGGTCCTATTTGACCAAGATCTCTCGTTCAAAGCTCATATAAATCAAGCCTGTAAAACAGCCTACTTTCATTTGCGTAACATAGCCAAAATTAGAAAAATCCTGCCCAGAGATGATGCCGAAAAACTCATCCATGCATTTGTCACATCCAGATTAGACTATTGTAACGCCCTGCTTGCAGCGTGTCCTAAAAGCTCTATAAGAAGCTTTCAACTGGTTCAAAATGCAGCAGCAAGATTATTAACAGGTACTAGAAAAAGAGATCATATTTCACCAGTGTTGGAGTCTCTTCACTGGCTTCCTGTTGAGTTTAGAATCAAATTTAAAATCCTCCTCCTGACTTATAAAGCTTTAAACAATATGGCCCCATCCTACCTCAAAGATGCAATAGTAGCGTACCATCCAAACAGAGCTCTTGTTCTCAAAATGCTGGACTATTGTTAGTCCCCAGAGTCTCTAAAAGCACAGTAGGAGGTCAGAGCATTTTAGCTACCAAGCTCCTATGTTATGGAACCAGCTCCCTGTTCATGTAAAAGAGGCCGACACAGTCTCTACATTTAAGACCAGGCTCAAAACGTTCCTCTTTGACATAGCTTATGGTCAGGCCAGTTAGGAACAGAAATAAAAACCTACAGTTTTAGCTACGCTGCCCTTGGAGCAATTCTGCTGGGGGAAGTATGGCAGCTTGAACACTATCCTCTGGTTCTTCCTACTTTACCTATCAACAATATTTAATATTACTTCAACTGTAGTCTGTTCATTGCTGTTCATAGGTTTCTCTTTCTCTCCACTTCCCAGGTGTGGAGACTGTTTCAGACACTGCGGCGGCTGCTCCAGTGACGACCCCCCCACCCCCACCTGTCTGGACGATCTATGCGCCACCCACCTGGACAGCTGGATTAGCCACACCTCGTCTGCCTAGACGAACTCCTTCTACTTTAGATGAACTGTTCCTCATCTCCTGCTGGAGGATCTCTCTACACTGGTGGACTGCACCTCGTCCGCCTGGAGGAACTCTTTAAAGCCACCTCCCTCTTGAGTGGTTCTGGCTCCACAGTCCAAGTGGATGCGTCAGTCCTAGTTAATCTGCAGCCTGTCCGTCCGTGGGAGTAGGATCTCTCCTTCACTGTGGTTCTCCCCGAGGTTTCTACTTTTTCCCATGGGGTTTTTTGTAGTTTTTCCTCGCCGCGAAGGAGGGTCAAAGGACAGGGGCATTCTGGGACAGTTATCTGAACTGCTTTTACCTGTGGCCCATCGAGGCAACTGTTGTTGTGTTGTTTGGGCATTACAAAAATAAATTGATTTGATTTGATTTGATTTAGTCTGTCTTCTCACCAACTAAATTGTTTTCTATTAGGTTAAAGTATTAAATGTTCATGTTCAGGTCAGATGAAGTAGGTTTTATTAATAGTATGCAATAGTTTTCAAGAGGAACAATACTATGGCAGAAACAAGCTGTGGCTGCCATGCCGTTGCATTAAATAATTACCATCAATGTTTCGGCTATTTCAAGTCACGCCTTGCTCTTGCAAAATGTATATTTGACGAGATAATGTGTATTCTTTCATTTTACTTCAGCAATAAATCCTTAAAAAGTTCATCTCAAGAGGTTTATCCTCCAAATAAAAACTTTTGAAATTTAATCAAATTAAGCTACTTTAATTCATTATTACAATTAAATGCAGGACAGTATAACTCCATATGTCATAACTCCTTGTGCCAGACCCCAGCCTGGATAAATAGCAAGAATAAGTAATAACAGTTCAAATCCACAAATAACCATGCACCTCCAATTGGGAAATACATAAATAATTACATTTCCTCACAGTATTTAAATGTATTCCTCTCTACTTACGTCTAAAACTGTTACCATAAATGTTTTTTCTAAATGTTCCTGCCAATTGTGACACACATATCAAGTCCAGACTGGAAGTGGGTGAGTCAGAGAGACCATCTTGTAATAAGGCGCTGTTAGTCATGAAGTGATTGTATTTCTGTTGTAGTTTAAAGATGTCTTCAAACACAAGCATTCTTAAAATAATTCCCCACTGAGTCACAGTGTGTGTGTGTGCGTGTTTTTGTGTGTTTGTGTGTTTGTGCATGTTGGGAGCAGCCGTCCGGAGGTGGGCCATGCACTCATTTAACAAAATGAATAGCTCTTGGACTAAATTAAATTTCGTCTGGAATTAAATGATGGGAAGTGGTCTCTGTGTGCTACCAGATCGCCGTGGGAGGCCAATATTGCTAAAAGGCTTTTACAGGATTAATTCAAGGTTTTTTTTGTGTGTGTGTGTGTGTGTTTTTTTTCTTCTCTTCTTTTTTCTGTCTTTGTTCAGCAGGTAGTCATAAACCACAGTATTCCCTCTGCATTGACATTTAGTATCTGGAGAATGGCACGGAGCCAGCCAACAGGGCGCTGCATCCACAGAGGAGGGCTGTCGCTATGTGGTCTGGGTATCCGGGGAGAGGTGACAGAAGAAAACGCTAAATGTGAAAGTGTACTTGTTTTGTTGGAGCGGCGCAGAGAGCAGGTAGCATGCTGTGGATTCAGTTTTTTGGTGAATAGGTGAACATAGCAGCTTTGACCAATGTATCAGAAGCCAACTCCAGGGAATGCTCTTAGCAAATGCACCCGCTGCTCCAGCACCATGGCATGAAGCGCCAACTAAAAACATTTACAATACGCTCACACACACTGATGAGCGAGGGGGACATGCTTCAATGGCGTTAGAAAGTCAAATGTTCCATACCTTAAAAACAAGTTCATCTGATGTGAACTGCCTGGTAGTCTCTGCAAGTCTTTCCCAAAATCAAAACGTCAAAGCACACAAAGTTATTTTTAAATGCCGTGTGGGGACATTCCATTGACTTACATTTATTTCCTTGAGACTGATCCAAACATTAGCCATATTTACTCCACTAACCTCGACCTAAATTAACTCATCTTGAAATATTGATCTATTATCAAAACAATTACTTCGTCTTTGGTCCATAAGCAAAAGGTCATCATGACATGACTGTGGTTAGATTTCAGTCCCCACAATGTGAGGAAAACCCCTCGTTGCTTGCGCTAACTCTAATCCAGCCAAACCACATTACACTGAACTATTGTTTCATTTTAAAACAGCCTTTTCCTCCCCTGTTCAACATTGCAAAATAATGACTTTTTCAGTAGTGTAACGTGTGACTGCAAGTTCAAGAAGAAATGACCAAGCTTAAAAGTGCATATGACGGGTTAGACTACACATATTTGAGATTTTGCCTATTTGTACCCAGTTTGACACAACCACAACAAGCAACCATAGTGTAAACAAGGGCAGAAATACACATGAATGAATTACACACTAGTCAGAAATTGGCCATAAACAATACTTGATAACACCTTTATTTGGTTGAATGGTTGTTTAAAAATGTTGTTAGTTGGTGTGAAAATTGTCCCTGTAGTGGTATGCTGTATATTGATGACTACATTTCTTCAGTAAGTGCAATTTTAATGATGTACAACTATTTGCCACAGCAACTATCCCACCAAACAATTATCTAGTCTAAAATTAAACATGAGAAACTTTCAAGAGACTTTAAAGTTGCAGTACCCAACTTTTCCCCCCTCGTAATTAGTACATTTTGTTTTTCCCCCCGTAATTTGTATTGTAAAGCAGAACTTTGTGTTAAAAAATCAGACGAGTACACACTACCTTAATCTTATTATTAAATATTTTATCTTTACCAAACTGTAAGAAAGAGCCATGTGAGTCACTGACACTTTGGGATGAGAGCTGATTGGCTGTGAAAGGGTGGTCCACCCTGCTTCACTTTTGTATCTAAAAATGCTGCTCTAAAGCTGTAGAAGTGCCCTCAGAATCCATGCATGTGAATCCTAGCAATGTGCCAATAAGTTAGGGTTTAAATATCTTAACTTATTTCACCGTTTCAAAATAAGGAACTCCTGCTTTAATACTGCCATTGTGTCCTTGAACTACACACTTCTTCAAACTTGTATTTAGTAATGAGCAATGTGAGCGTTTGAATAACAACAGGTCCTTCGAGTGTCAATGAAAACTGTATAAATGTGATGTGTAAGAAAACGGCGTGTCAGGTTAAAATGACAGAGTGAAGATGAATGAAGAGCGCTTTGCTCAGTCGTGTTGTGGTGACCCGTGTGGAGTCAGATGATTGTGGTAATGATGCTGCCATAGTGATGGATCACCACGGTTACTGTTTCATCAGGCGCATCCACCAGCACTGACAGTAATTAAGCTCAAGATTTTAATGGATTTGATATTGTTTTTGCATATTCAGCACATATCCCAAAATCAACTTGTGTTAGTAAGACTTGAACTACTATTTATAAACTCTATCTTTTTAATGCGTTGAATGCACACTAACAGTATGTAGTGCACTAATGCATTAGAATACAGTCAGAATACAAAATACAGTCAGAATAATGAGGAAGTTAAGCTCAAACACAACAATGTTCGTACACTATTTGGGACATGGCAATTTTTTATTAATTTTGTTTTATGTAAAAAGAATGATCATTTTAACAATAACTCTGTCTGCTACTTTCACTGCATCAAAATATCCTCTTTGGTCTCTCTTTCATCTCCAAAACATAACATAATTCACATTTGGCTCTTAATTGCTGTATTATGAGGTCACCATAAGTAAACAGAAGTAAACCGTTTACTCGTTCCTTTCAATATGTCATTTTTTGCTCCAACAAAAAAAAAATATGGACAGAGCAGGAATTGGACTACTCATTTTATAATTACCGTAAATGATTGATGGCCTCAACCTCCTGTCACAAAATATGAAAAGAATTAGAGACATCTATTATGGTTTTCTATTCTAAATATGTTCAAAGTACTCGAAGTCCCTCAATTGTTTTCATTATTTAAAAAAAAAAGATTAAAAAGTTAAAAGGTCACAAAATCGTGTTAATATGCAAATAAATGCATAACCTTCAAAACGGTGCTTCATATTTATTGTTTATCAGATCCAATTTACCAACAAAACCAACAGATAAAGTTATTGCCATTGTCACAGTGGCTAAATAAATACAGCAAAGCAGTAGAGCAGCTCATGGCTCCCACACAATCACACTAATTACACGCACTTTGAAAAGTTTGGATTCGCTGCAGTGATTAGTGCTAGCCTGTCTCGTCACAGAGAGAAGGAGGAGGAGAGGCTAATCAAAGATAATTGCAGCAAATCAATGCAATGTTTTAATTGTGCACCTGTGTTAGTCTGTTTGTTGTCGACTCGAGCAGAAAAGGCAGAAGTGTTCAGACATCAGCTGTTTACATTGCTTTTATTTATAGCATCGTGAGAGTTTCCGTGTTGTGTTCAAGGACACTCCGGTTGAAGAATGTTTGCCCTACTAAAGAGCTGTAAGCATCACTGTTGAGTTATGTTGAGAGTCAAGTTATTTCAATACATACTGTAGCATGGTCTAACCTTATATTTATTTTCAATTTTTCTTCAAGTGTTGAGTCAAAAACAAGCGATTTCTTTGAAAAGCTCTAGCGTGACCTCAAGGCATCGCCGCAGAAAATCATCTGCTTTCTGGTCTGCAGTGGTTTGCATTGGATTTTCAGCAGTTTTGTTTTAGTTTTAGTTGTTTGTTCTAGAAGAAGAAGAAGAAAACGGCAAAACTATTCTAATTAAGAAGACAAGATGAATATTCTTAACGTATTATTATTGTTTTGTTTTTTCTTCAAGTTTTAGTTTATTTTAAACACAAAAGAAATGTGGCATGACAAAACAAAAAAATAAGCGACATAAGACATCCAGTACAGTTAAGGCATATATTGTCCGGTGTCCCATTCGGTCCAAAGTTTGTCAAATTTTCAAATTAAGTCTAAAGGTAATCTTTCAGTTTTGATTTCAGTCCAGCCCTTGGTTGTTGGTTCAATTTATTGCCTCACATAACACAGCCTGCTCTCTTGTGACATGAAGGAAATGAAACAAACACAAATGTTCTGGTCTGTATTTCGTATATGAGCAATAAAACCTCCTTAAATAACCACTTTACTTTGCAGCACAGTATTAGCACAGTATTATGATGATGGCATGGTAACTAAAAGTGTAATCATGGTTACATCTCATGGAAATGTTTCACTCTACGCAATATGACTATATCCAACCAAGATTGTAAACGACCAAGAAACATGATCAGTGTTTTTATCAGAATATTGTGAAAACAGGGCTGTAAAAGATGGATTGTGTTAACATTGAGTTGTGTTTTGGAGGTCATGAATGCGTGTCTCTCTCGAGTACCATAACAGGGCAAAGTGAGGGCTCTGTTCTTATGATGCTGTTGATAAATGACACGGGCGTTCACATGACTGCAGGATGCACACACGCTCTGCAAATCTTAATTCTCTCCTTGTAAAGTGGGAACCAAATTAGCACCCAGTTCAAATTAGAATGTCTAATTGCACCATCTCGTAATTGAATACAGTTATCATTTAGCCGGCATTCTATGTGTTCTACTTTTACCATCTTCACTGTAATGCAGGAGTGTCCAAACTTTTTCCATCGAGGGCCGCATATTGAAATATAGACCAAGCGGAGGGCCACAAATCAATCATGAAACGTTCAAAAAAGCTGCATTTATGTGATGTTTGAAGAGCCACCACGTCTACATTCAGTCTCATTGTCTTAATATCAGGTCTGTATAGCAGCAAAATGATAGTTATTTAGGTTAGAATTGTAAAAAATCTGAAATTTGCTGTAAAAAGTACTTCTCAGGACAGTGTGGGCCAATTCACCAGGAAGCCTAAGGGCCAAGAAAAATTGGTCTGAGGGCTGCATTTGGCCCCCGGGCCTTAGTTTGGACATACCTGCTGTAATGGATAAAGATACATTATTATGCCACGTCAGCTTATCGAGCAGCAACTCCACTCTGAGCGACTCCTTCTCACCCGTCACTGAGGAAACACCCAGAAGAAACTCAATGCTATGACGAGGATCTTGTCGTTTCAGTAAAAATCTGTTCATTAGGTTTTAGATTAAGAAATACGATCGATATTATTCATATTTCTCGATGGACTGCCAACAGTTGCAGTGTGTGGGCTCATCTAGCTCTGACAGCTACTGCGGCACAGAGGACTAGAGCCGGCCACACAAAGGTCTTTGAAGTGCACACTGACTTTTTTATATTTCACATCAAGGGGCCTATGAAGCAGGGGAAATATGATGTAAGTGTACTGGCCAGAAAGTCCTGCGTGTGGCTCTGTGTGGGTGATTCACAGCGCCGCTATTGATACTTTTCGGTGACATCACTTTGGAGGAGGAGGGGGGGTTACACAGTTACCACGGTGACACAATGCACACATTAGGAAACGCAGGCTAATGTGTTTTTAGATGGTCTGAAAACTGAATGGATTTAAAGTATTTCAGGAGCCTGTGATCAATACGAGTGCTTTTCATATTATACTGAGACAGACATTTGTTTATTGATTATGTCAGTTTGTTATTTTAATTTGTTTTATTGTTATATTTATTAGACCTCAGAATTAGCATAAGTATTGACCCACAAACACACACAAAATCCCACATAATGGGGCATATCTCTGAATTCCTACTTGGAAAGTTTTTCAAAGTTAGACAATCCAACATGGCTGTACCCTGCGTTTGGTTAAAGTTATAAATACGACAATTAAAATGTGATAGTACTTGATAACGTTAACATGAAGCTAATGGTAACAAAAACAAAAATCCACTTTCAAACTTTGATTTATAACTTACAAATATAATAACACTGTCTGGGTTTATAAATGAAGTTAATTGTGTTTATTTGAGAACTTTCCAGTTTTTATTATTTCTTATATTTTTTCTGATTTGACCGCTGGAATACAAAAACTCGATGTCCAAGTTCAGACCTCCGAGAACAAATGGAGTGCAGCATAACACTGAAGGAGCCAGACGCTGTTATGCACAGAGCCCATTTAAAAGTAAGTATAATATCTTTTGAATGCTGAAAAGTCCTCAAAATGTTGCATAAAACATGAAGCTGAAACACAGACTTTTCAGTTAGCCTAATGTTAAACGAATGGAGATTGAATACAAAATATATCATTCACTAAAAAGTATTCTGACTCAAGAGACAAATGTATTTATATGAAACAAAAACGTCTACATTTTCAGTCCAAAGACATGTTTACTTTAGCGATGACTAGATTGCCCTTGAATGGATGTGAAGGGCAGCCTGTCGTTTGTCTGCGTATACAAAGAAGATTTTACTAAAAAAAAAAAACTGTGGTAAGTAAATTCTGCTCCATGAACTCATCACTTTGGCAGGAAAAGAGATTTGAAAAGGAAAAAAAGTCAACATAAAAGCGAAGGTGATGGGGCTGCAAACATGGCAGGGAGTGGAGTAAAAAAATCCAAGGCTGCAGAAAGACACGGGGCAGGGGTGATGGTAGCTAAGCTTGTTTTAATTATTAATTTATTTTGTCCCTGCGAGACCAGAGCGCAAAGACCGCTGAATCTGACCTTCTGGATTTCAGCCCTGTACCAATTTCTCTGTTCTTTCCAAGGAAGCATGAATCTAATTTAGGCCTGGGCGCTTTGCACTTTCTCCCTTTAATCTTCCACACTTCACTCCGCGATGAGGACAGGAGAGAAGGATGGACCATACGTGGAAGTGGAAGATGGATAAAGAACAGAAGAGGAGGAGAGAGAAAAAGGGGATGAGGTGTTCAATAGAAAAGAAGAAGAAGAAAAAAATCAAATACAGAAGATGTAGCATGGCGGGAATGTTTGGCTGGTATCGGTGACAGGAGGCATGCGACTTATTTATTTAGCAGCATCTATTGACAAAGAAAATGAAGTCGGGTAAATAAGGACGCGCTGAACTAGTGGCGAATAAACAAGAGCAAAGTCAACAAAGCAGCAATGACGACGGGAAAGGACGTAAAAAGAAAGACAATATGTACTTTGGCTGAAATCGATTTGAAATATTTCTGAATGATAGAAAGCGTTACACAATATCATAATTGTTTAGTTTTAGGTCCTTCCTTTTATATAATAATGACAAGGTCTTGGATAACATATAATATGTTTTAAAAAGCAAACCAAATTTGGAAAGTAGATAAGTGGAAACGGGATGGAAAATGAGTCAATCCCATTTTCGAAATAGGACAAAGTGACGTTGATTACATAAAAGGTACCGTCTTTAACAAGAAATGATGAGCAGGAACGCACAGAAAGCCACCTAGACATCATCTACATTAGTTTTATATTTGTAGTTACTTTTAATTTTAGAGTGCACGGGTTCTCATGTTTTTCTAATCATTACTTAATTTGATGGATAGTACCTGTCGTGAATAATATCAGAGCTTTACACAGGTCTAGAGGCATTTTGGGAAGAAAAAAATGAAAAATAAACAAAAATGTACAGGATGTATTACTGATTTCTATGTCATCCATAAGCGACGTTCCATCGAAAATGTATGGACAATTTTTGCACATAGCTGACATGAACAATCATTTTTCATGTTCATGTTCATGTTTTCTGTTATTATTTGCCAAACCAAAACTATTGCGTAATATATATAGATTTTGGCCCTGTTTCCCGTTGTGGTTGCTAGGTGACTTGCTGGTTGCTGTTGTGAAATGACCTCTTCTTATGTCACATCTGCTGCTCATGTGCAACCAGTGATTATAAACTTCACCAGAATGGTCTTGAGAAAAATGGGCAACATTTTTAGTATTTTCATAAATCTTGTTCACTACGTTTTAGGAAAAGATCAGATCAGATCAGATCTGTGGAGAGAACACTCCTCTCACAAAAAGAATGCTTGATTTTTAAAACTTGGTGCACTTTTTCCTTTTCTTATTAGCTCTGCACTTTTATTTTGTATGAATAGCTGCCTTAACTGTTTTTTTTATTTTTTTTGTCAAACCCTTATTCGTCCAGGTGTGGTCCATCATAGAAAGGGTTTCAGGGGTTGTCATCCGGACGCTGTTTGAAGATCGAGACGTTTCGACTTTTATCCAAAAGTCATTTGTTTTTCACTGCAAGATCAAGAAAGTTCTATTATTTCTTCTCTTAAAGGCACAGACTATAGTGTTTGGATACAAAGATTGGATACAAAGATTTTATATATTTTTTATTTTTCAAGCTAATTTTCAAGTTTCTCCTGTCAGAAATCAGCCAATTTATTTTTACTTGCACTTTCCCTGTGGGGATGTTGACAAGTTGCGTCAACTAAACATGTAAAAAAGAAAAGAAAATGCTGAAAGTCTGAGAATAGCTCCCCATCGTGTACGTTTTGTAAGCATGTAATCGTCTATTGTGTTTGCATGACCATGACAGCCATGTTGGAAAGACACAGGCAGCCTTTAGATATAATCCTGGTCGGAAATGTATTTTAGTGTAATTCAGTGGGAGGGGCTGGTGCGGTGAGAGATGGTGCTGGAGGGGGGGGGGGCTGAGCATACAAAACGGCCCGGTCCGTGGTGTAATGCACAGCAGACTAATAGTGGTGCTTTATCGCCCAGAGAAGCACAGAGCTTTTAAATTCAGACTCACTCTCCAGGAGGAAGCAGCAGTAGTCGCAGCTGACTGATGTGGCACGCAGACACACAGCAGTGTTTCACTTCCAGACGCCAGGCACATATTTCAGTACAAATGCAAAGGAAAAGACCTGCTCAAAGTCATGGGCGGATATCACCTTTACATATAAACAAAGTTGAAGTCGAAGGTCAGAATCTTTTCAGACGTAAATTCAGTTCATAAATTGCAGTTATGAAGATTGTTTGTAGGTTGTTTTTTCTTTTTTTTTTTTTTATGTGCTCGTCACTCGTCATGACTGATATCTGGACACAATTGTGTAGTATTGTATAAAAAAAACAAACACTGGTCTGTTTATGCTAAAGTACGAATATGTTAATCTCAATTGCAGCATTTTGGACAGTGGCAATACATATACTGTCAGAGAGGTTTGCCTCAGTAATGTAAATGTATCCATTACAAATACCATCTCACAATGGTTATGATAGAAAGCTAATAATGACAAAAACAAAACATTTTGTTCCTTTTCTTGGATTAGAAAAAAAAACAGATCTGTAGCATTTTATAGATATGACTTTTAATGTTTTAATGTTTGTCTAATTATGACTTTGCTTCGTGGGAGGGCACCTGTGAAAAATATTTATCAGCTAAGTTGCCGTTTGTGAAGAAATTTTGAAAAATAAAAGTTTGAAATTACAGGAAGTACAGCTGAGTTCTGAAATGGAATCCCTCTACCTATGTCATCAAAAAGAAACGTGCCTTTGAAAATACAAGAACGTTTTAAACATAACTGACACATCTTTCTGACAGTTTCAAAATAAAGGTTTTATCAAGTATTATTTATTTAGTAATTTCCTTACTATTGTGAGATATAAATATCAATGTTGGCCCTGGTTTGCTGTATGGTTGCTAGGTAAAAGTTGTAGAATTACCTTTATTTGCATAACCTCTATTTCAGCACCATGGACAGAGACATTCAGTCAAAGGGAAGTTTGCCACAGTAATATTAAAATATGCATCCATAATAAATATTGTATCTATCAATGACAATGAGAGAATGCAAGTTATGATTGGAGTTTTTTGCCCTCCACTGGATAAAAATGAATCCATGATATTCGATGGATGATTTCTAAATACTGGAAATTTTATTTTAACTGAAATTTGGTCTCAGTATTTAAAAACAGAAATGCATTTCATTAATAAATATAATTCAAGGCCACTGTTACACCCTGCTGTTTAGTTCAGTCATTAATGTAAAACAGTAGAAATCATTAACAGTTTGAGTAGTTTTATGCAAAGATGTATATCTATATGTTAAGACACTTAGGTTGTCCTTCAAGGTTGGACAGAATGCCTTTCAATCCCTAAGATGACAGCTTTTCAGCACCACGGACAGTGACATGTGCAATCACTTGGGAGGTGTGGTGCAATGAGTATAGCTGTCGATGAAATTGATTTGATTTGATTAAATTGGATTGCCTACATTTCAATGTAATCTGTCATTCATTCTGGAGTGTTCGACTGAAACCAAAGTTACAATCCAAATAATGTTATTTTATTTTAGTTACTCTTTAAGTAACCAGGATAGTCCCACTGAGAATCAGATTCTTATTTTCAGGGTCCAGAGTGGATCCTACTGTACATATGTTAGTGGTAAGGGGAACCAGAGCATTCAGAGGAAAACGCAGAGGGTCTCCAATACATCTGAGAATCAAACTCAGGATTTTATATTTCACTTTTCCTGAACCATATTCATTGATTAGGCATTTCTGCAACATAATTAATTAAAATACTACCTTTACGCAAGACAACACATGCTCCAGTAACTCAAGGCCATTCAAGGTCAACAAAACACTATAGTCAATTATAGGCTGAAATGGCTGCTTTTCAGAACCACGGACAGCAACACTAACAGTCACTTGTGAAAACAACCTTTCTGTACTGCACAAAGATTATTTCTGTCCATTTCCTCAGCCTGTAGCTTCACCTAAAGTATATTTTTTTAAAAACTTCTTAAAAGCCTTGCCATAAAACTTTGACATTTTGGTGAGCCTAACTTATTTTTTTCCCCATTGCTGCCTTCAATGTGCACATTTCTGATGTGAGTGTCTGAAAAGCTGTTAGATGGATTGCCCCGCTCTAGGTATCTTTCCGTCATGCACAAATAAGTCCTATATTCAAAAGCAGAATGTATTTAAAACAGGGAGCTCCATAATCTCTAAGCGTATTATCTTACCCAATGAATTCCAAAGCAGTATGTGGCTTATACCAAGCAATAAATATTTTCTTTTTTCTCCCTTTTCATTGTTTCTAAACTGTTTGACTGCAGGAAAAAAAGGAAAATAAAATAATATAACCATTTGTGTTGGAAAGTGTTTTATTATTCCATTCAAGTCATTTCCATGTGCCAGCCCCCTCCAGTTCTGCAGCGCTCTGAGTGCAGTGGTGATTGACATGTCTATCAACATGACACAGCACTGACAGGCAGATCCCCGAGGTGCAACTCCCCAAACACACATCCTCACATGCGCACACACATTTAAAATACACACATTCAGCACTTTCATTCATATTGATGCCTTTATTCATCGCAGTCTGATTTGGCGTGTGATGGGCGGTGGGTGAGACATTGGGGTTGAAGTGGCTGCAAAATGTTAAAATAGAACAATGTGTTAATATGAGGATTTGTCATAATGCTGTTATGACTAACGAAACTGTTATTTTTAATTATTCATGATTAAACACCATGCTTTAGTCTACCTCAGCAACGACAGGGCATGTGGATTATAATCAGTTAACATCAGAGAGACATTATGGTGAACAATCATATATGTACATGGTCTTGAGCAGCTTTGGCCATTTAACTTAAAGCTGGGGTATCTCATTTTCAATGTAAGAAAGGAGGAAGTAGGTTTTTAAATCTTGTTCCTAAAGCTCAAACGCTTGGGTACATCATAGCTTTAGAACAGCTTTTTCAACGTACACAGTCGCTTTCATCCCAAAGCGTGACATAACCACACACAAAGCTTTTTTTCTTGCAGGTTGCAATTGATTAAATGTACAGTTGGATGCACACTTACTTTCTCAATTTGAATCAGGTAGTACAGCTTTAATATAAGCATTGTTTGGATGTATATAAACCACAGTAAGAGGGAGGTGACATGCATGTTTTTTAATTAAGTTTATGTTAGCACAAAACTTCTGAGAATTAGAATCTCATCTCAACTCCTGGCACCAGAGGATACACTATATGCTCTGTGCACAGGAGCTCACAGTTATTGCCCTATAGCGCCTATTATTTCTGTGTTGTTTTTTGTAGCGTCATGCTTAACTTTGTAAAAAAAAATGTAATTTTTTATTCCAGTTAAATGTTAAAAATTGTACTTCCTGATTGTAAAACATGATATTACATTAGAAAATTATGGAACTATTATACAGCAACCATGTTGTATATTCTGTTGAATTCATGTTTAAAAGGATCAGAAAATTAGTTTCCTGTGTTTTGAATGGAGTCTCCCAGTGTCATCATGTTTTGGAATTCTGCTCTACATCCTGTAATTTTCTAGCTTGACCAGCCATTGCCACTATCTTTCAATAGCTTTCAGTTTTGGAAGAAAGTGGGTATGGGCATGATTGGTAAACCCCTTACTTCCTTTATTTTGCATCAACCGAGCCAATCAGAGCCGTGAGAGAAAAACGTCACATCCCGTGTCGTGATTACAAGCAATAACAAGCAAGATGGCGTCCACGACAGAGAAAATGTTCAGGGCTTCTCTCTTTTAAAAGACCAGGACGTGTTGTTAAAACCACATTGAGAGGAAGCTTTACAGCTACACGCCATTTTGGCCTCAGCTCTCTGCCGCCTTTTGTGGATAAACCGTACTTTCGTGGTGCTGTCGTCACATCTGCGGTTCCTCTGATTGACGCATGTTTGTCCCGCCCCGCTGAAGTCAAGTTATGTGGCTGCATCTCCAGACTAATGACAGTATTGAATAATACATGGAGATTAGAATGGAGGCTAGGCAAGTAATTTTTCCAACTTTTCTTCACGAATTGACTCTTGATTGGTGATGATTTATATTTACAGATGGTATTATCCAACCAAATAAAACTAGAAAATCATAAAAACCTGTCAAATGCACTGTAATGATCAGTGGGTTGCAGGTTGATCTCACTGACAACATGTCAAAAGACTACAAATGAAGTGAATACGTCATCTGCAGACGTTTCTATGTTTAGAACGGTTATGGGGAGCAGAGACAGAAAATCATTGTGCAGTGCTCTTTAAGTACAGGGTGAGATTGACAGAGTGAGCGGCATGGGGGGAGTCTAGGGGGAGGAGGGAGGTCAGGGGTCAAGCTGCAGCCCTTGGAGTGGACAGGGATCTCTGGACCTCAGAGTGATGTTCTGTTTGCAAACACATCCAGCTATACAACACACAGTGGACCCCCGGAAAGCGCAGTGTGCCCAGAGAGGACGTGTTCAAAGCACCGCTGTCACAAACGATACAAAACAGTGTCAGATCCAGACAGAGAACAGTTTAGAGGAGGGGAATTCTACCAGCCAAGAACAGCACAGGTCCTAAGGTATCCAACCTGCGGACCTTTTGTTGTGTGGAGGTTTTCATGTTCTCTGTGTGTCTGGTTCGGTTATCTCTGGGACCTCAGTTTTTCCCTCCCATCACTCCCTAAACATGTATAAAAGGCTCATCCTCCAGCTTCCTAGAATCTGGATCAAGGATCTAGACATGGGTCACTTGGCTTGATCTTTTACCTGTAACAATCTATGGTAAGCGTCTAATGGTAGTGACTTTACACAGTGACTCGATTCATTATCACTACAACAGTTCGTTAAAACAGTGTTTATCTGAGCTTTCATTCAGACATGTTGTGTGCAGTTCAAAGACCTGTTGCTGTTGAGCGGCTCTGCGTTTATGACATATTGCACTGACATTAACGCTACCGGTTTACCGATTATTGACAGCGAAGGGCTCCAATTCTCGGTTAAGGGAAACACTGAAAACGTCATTCTCTAGTTGAGATACATTTGCTAAAATATGGCAGATGACTCCCATACAGAGACAAAAAAGTCTGCAGATATGAATAAAACGTTTGATTTTGAAGTTGTGCAGATCAAAAATGTATGTCAAACAAGAAGAAAATAGCTTTGAAGGTTGAAGAAAACTAAACATGCAGGGACAGTTTTGTACTTGCAGCAATCAGAAGACTGAACAAGAGTGGTGTCTGGGAGCATCCCACTCCTAAGTAGAATTTTTCTGCTGCATGTGGACTATAGCAGACTGTGAGCATGGGATGCTGTAGAAAGACTTCTGTGTCGACTGGATGTGTGTCAGTCCTGGACCATCTGCAGCCTGTCCGTCCGTGGGAGCACTAACTCTCTTCACTGTTGTTTCTACTTTTTTCCCATAGGGTTTTTTTTTTGTAGTTTTTCCTTGCTGAGAAGGAGGGTCAAAGACAGGGTATTGAAACTGCTTTTCTACTTACAGCTGTTGTAATTTTTAGGCACTATAAAATTTGAATTGAGTGCCGTGTGTATATGTCATTTATATCAATTTTAAAATATTTTTGTTTTGGGTTATTTCTTCAATCACACTTTTGACATTCTGATATCTCTGTCAACCAGTAGCTAAGACCACAAAAAGTTCCTCTGCCTGAAAGAGTAAACTCGCAGTGACATCCTGAGCTACTCAGAGTCAAGCAGCTAATATCGCAGCATTTACTCCATGCAGACATATTGATCTGAGAGTAGCTCGAGGCACCCACAGTGGAAGCCTACCCCTCACTTCTCACATTTCCACAAAATTCAGCACCGCTACGAGAACGGCTGTATTTGGCTTTTAAAGAAAGGAGAAAGTTTTACTGTCAGGAGTATGTATAAATATTCAAAGCACTGGGCTTCTGGGAGATACCTGTTCCCGTGCCAACAAGCAGGTTTGGTCAATACAAGATGAGAAACGGGCGTGCGTTTCCAGGAAGAAAGAAGGTATATATAAGAGAAATATCAGGCAGTTAGAGCAACTTACAGCTCAAGATGTTGTACAATCTGGACTAACTGAGCAGGATCACACAGAGACACACTGATATCTGTATTTATGAAATAGAGGGGAAACTGACACGGTTGGGATAAAAACATAGATATACACATTTAGAGTACCAAAACTGATTTAGTCATTATGTTTATAAATCATTTTTTGTAACTAATGACCAAATTGACAAATAGTTCAAGTAATTCAAGTAAACATTCATGCCTTATTGTTCTAACACTTTATTTAAAGGTGCACTTTGAAACTTTCATGATGGAAAACCAATCTCCCTGGTGAAGATATTGCTTGGAATGTTCCATAGTATGGCAAACGTATTGCCATGGAAACAAGGTAAGATCTGTGGAGAGGTGAACCCGATCACGTGATACTGTATGTTTTCCAACGTATTTGAGAGCAATAAAAACACCAAGTTGAATGCCATTCTGTGGAGCATTCCAAGGAAAACATTTCCATAGAGACACAGATCAAACTCCAGAAACATTACATAGTGCAACTTTAATTAAACCCTTATTATTTCCAAAACTCTTTTTAGCCATTCAGGGTAATTCCCGATGGTTGTTGATTTAGAAATTAAAATAATAAATGTACATTAAACGTTGCTGTTTATGTATGTAATTTTGTTTGTCCATTTTTAAAAACTGACCTTGAGTCGAGAATTAAAGTTGATTGAATGCACATAATACACTACAGGAAAAAGACAGGAGACGGGCTCCGGAGTTCTTCAGAGTTTGTAAGTAGTTGATAGCATGAGCATGAAACACTGTGTATACTTTGGCCAGTATATTGCCACAGGAACTATTAACAGAGAGATTTTTGGTATAAAACTTTCCATTAGACAAGTCCTGTGGCCCTACACAACATCACTCTGAAAACATGGAGTCAGGAGCCCGCAGTTGGCCTTTCTCCCATGATTAATTATCTGGACAAGCGTGCCAGATGTGCTCAGGTCAGCGTGATGGCCGCTAACGTGTAAACGACGCACCGGATTGGCCCATGTATCCACCACCTCCTCGCCAACTGTCATCAAGTTGGACCATTCTGGCATATTTTGGAGAGACACTCAACCACGCCCCGTAAACACAGTTGACATCCCCCACTGCCACAATCCCGTTATAAATATTACATGAAGCAAGGCTGGACGGCTGATATTTGTAAGATATATTGTCCCTCATCGCTAAGGGACATTCTCCAGATGCCAAATATATTTCATTTGAACAGATTGAAATTGCAAAAGAGAGCTGCAGAGAGTGTAGGAGGAGAAATGATGGAGAGGAAGGAGCATGAGGAGGACGATGATGAAGAGCGTTCACGCGTTTATTTGTGTCTGAGTGTTTGAGAGTTTGTGTGGAGAAGATCAGAAGTGTGTGTCGCCTAATGAGAAGGCCCTGGTGAACCTGGGACCTGTGCGCGATCTCAGTCTGCAGTAATGGAGGAAATGTTGTGTGACACTTTATCGAAGAGTCTTCAAAAAAGCACAACATCAGCACATATTCTGACTTCAACCGTTTTATTTCTATCTTTCACCGCCTCCTGCACAAATGCCAATTAGAGATCTCCAGGAATCTCAGAAGGGAATCCATCTGGGAAAGTCAGAGCTTTGTCCATGACCTGTGGACCGAAATGTGTAACTACTAAGAGTAACACAACAACAAGCCGAGCGACTGTCTAGAACAGTGTTTATCAAACTGTGGTACATGTACGCACACTTCTTCTGGTGGTACATGGACACCTCTTCAATTGTAATGTGTACTTTATTTAGAAGACATTTTATTCACATGTATTGCTCTTCTTTTAGTCAATTTCTAGTTAAAACTACTGTGGCACTGGTGTATTCCTAGCTAAGACCTGGTTTATCCCTAATTTTACCTGAAATAGTCCTGTTACAGTCCCGATTAAGATTTGGTGGTACTCATAAAAGCCAAATCTTTTCCTTGGTGGTACTTAGGGTAAATTGTTTGAGAACCACTGGTCTAGAACAAAAAAAAAAAAAATATATATATATATACATTAAAATTATCTACAGGAAAATAACTGACCAAACTAAACTAAGACTAGGACTAAACCAGGAATAGAACAGAAGCAAAACAAATCTGCGTTAGGACACAAACTGGGTCCAAACCTGGACCAAATCAAGTATGAACGCTGAATAAACCTCAGCGTTAGGAGTTTTATTCTTGGCTTCGACAATTTGCTGAATGTCTTCCCTGTTCTCCCTGCCATATCTAAATAAAACCTCAAATGCATAATCCTCAAAAACTAGCAACATTTGTAGACATGTAAATATGGAACTAATACATTAACTTTTGTTAAATAATGAAGTTTAAAGATTTACTGCTACATATAAGTACATTAAAATTACATTGATGTAGATGTGAAGTGCTTGAACCTAATTTCTTCCTGTTGAAAAACAGAACAAGTTCATTTTAAATTCTTTACAGCAGTTATAAGCACCGCTCACTTACCTAATGCAGTATATCTGTACTGTGGCATGTACTTTAACTTTACATGCAAAAAAAAAAAATAATAATAATAATGGGTACATGAACTAGCTTTTCATGTTTAAAAACTGTAAAAATCAGGTGCAGTGTCTTTAACTGGGGAAAATAGATGCCAACATTTCTTTTAGTTCAATATTGACATTGAGATATAATTTACTTTCAGTATGGTGTACACAATGTGCACTTGGATGAGATTCAAACCACTAACTCCTGGATTGGTTGTCAAACTCTAAACTAAACTAAAGATTGCATCTCTAATTGGGTATTTACACCTGTAATATGGAATACTGTATGAGGAATGAATTCATTATGCTTTCAATTGAACAGTATTTTACCGTTGCGAGATAGTGGCAGTTGAATTTCTAGTTGGTCAAAGTGTAGCATCATGTCAGATCAGTTGTGACCTCGTCGTGTTCACTGCTTACCTGACTCTATTCTTCTGATCCCACACTGTAAGGCTGCCGATTTCACTCCATCACACAGAGCAATAACCTCAGCATCTGGCAATAGTAGATATTTGCTCTGCCAGGGACCATCATACCGTCTGCCCCGCACGCTTTAATACCAAGTACATTTCAATGGCTGGCATCCAGGAGGTCACTAGGGTCAGACACACAACGCTATTTATCAGTTCACCCAAAATGCAAGCGGATTTTTTTTTCCCCTCTCTTTGGCGCTAACATCGGAGCAGCAGAAGTAAAAGCTTTTTTATATATATATTTTGGCCCCTTTCCATTAGATGACGTCAAGTCTAGAGTGTCCTCCAAAATTAGGAGAGGAGAGGGCGGCAGTAGAGAGAAGGAAAAGGGCTGAGTCACATGGCGATGATGGAGAAGTGAAGGTACGATGGCTTAAGAGGCAGGCTTTCTGTCATTAGTGAAGATAATCCACTTGGAGACCAGCGCTCACCGGAGAGGCATTTTCTCCAAAAAGCTGTGATTAGGACAAAAAGTCAGAGCTTTAAGTAGTCACATTCAATATAAAATCTGTGTCTTGCTTTATTTTCTCTGGTGTCTTTGTCTTCTTTTTTTATTTAAGACCAGGTTATTAGCAATTTGCAATATTTTGGTATATTTTTACGTTCACTTAAAGGACTTTCCTGTTTGGTTTGGTCCATAGTCCAGATGTGAATCCTCCCGCAGACCGTGATCCAGACCAAACATCTGGTTCTTTGGTCTGGAAAAAGGGTCTTGGTTCAAGGTCTTATTCTGTGTAGAGTCAAGGCGAAAAAGCGCAGACTCTTGGACCAAATCCGGGAAGTCACACTTGATTGAAGACACTGAGATGAGTAAACAAGAGGCGGGCTGAGCGGAGTAGGAGGGAGCCCAAACATGACGAACAGACAGAGGAAAGTGATAAAGTACAGTAAAGGTCTGCGCTGAGCCGCTGCTTCCTCACGTTGAATTAGTCTTTTAAACCAAGTTCTATAAACAACAGAAAGTGTGTCAGTACAGTAAATGTTAATATCAATGTCTAAAATTAATCTTCATCCGTCTGACTTCGATAGATTGATATTTGTAGTCCCTGTTTATGAGATGCACTCTCGTTGCCTTGACGATGGACGAGAGAGCTCCAGGGGAAGTCCGAGAGTCCAGACTTTGGAGACATGGTATGGAACCAAAAGTCCAGGGACCAAATTGAAATAATTGCACATGTTTTTAGGTTGCAGAACATTGTAAATATAGCTGGAGCTCTGTTTTGCGTAAACCCCAGAAAAGGTACATTGAGGGGAACAATATTGTTGTTTAAGTGTAACATGACTCTTGGCAACGTATCCCTTGTGACTATGGTTTAACATGTATCTTAGCAACATAAATCGGCTTATATGAGACAACTCTAAATTGACAAATGATTACAAGCTGCAAATATGTCTACATCAAAGCTGGGTCCTATTTACTCTCTTCACACAGATTAGTTGTACAATATGGATAAAACAGCAGCTCCATGGAAGAAAACAGGCACCGACACAGAAGTAAGTCGTACACAAGGTTAAACAATGCATAATGGACGTGGAGTAAAAAGGAAAGCAGAATTTTGTCACCGCTCTTTAGAAACAAAAGCAAATCCTATTGTTGCTGCAAATGCATGGAGCGTTTCGGATGCTTTCTGGCTCCGAGGGTTACCCAAAGTGACAGCCTACATAATGGAATATTACCAGGCTGAGCTCCGTCCAATCGCACTCCTCCTGAGCCTGCTGTCCTGCACACTGCCCGCCTCTGCATCTGCTCCCATCCACAAAACCACAGCACTACCAGAGAAAACAAATGAGAGGAAAAAAAAAACCTGTCATTGCAATCAGACCACTGGCAGAATTATATTAACAAAGCAGCTTTGTAATATGCACAGGCCAGGAGACATTGGCTAATATCCTGCAGGAGGGCCAGTTTTATTTAATCTGCATGAGGAGCTGGAGGCGCTGGGGCAGGTGCAGTCAAAGTCAGTTGTGCCTTCAGAATTTTCTGAATCTCACCGGAGCCAATTTAAAAACACATGCAAGAGATACAACAGAGGAGTACAGTGTATTATTCATTTCTTTTATTTGGGCAGAATAGAAGCTGGCGCAGTGCGTGAGTGAAATTCAAGATGGAGGGATGCCGGGAAGAAGGTCAAAGAAGATGAGGGGATTCTTTTTATTATTAATATTATTTGTGCTGTCACTGGAGGCAAAACAGAAGTTGCACAGAACTGTATGTTAAATAGAAAATATTATAATAACTATGTAATTATTAATGTTGTTACTAACATCCAGCTCGCTTAAAGCTATTGTCAATGTGTCCATGGAAAAAGAAAGATGATTCATACCAGCTGCAAAGTCTTGTTTTTGTGTGTTTTTGTATATATATATATATATATATATATATATATATATATATATATATATATATATATTTTTTTTTTTTCCCTGATATATATATATATTTTAAATACTGTTTAAAAAGAAAGGAGGTTAAAAATGCCACGATACTGTGCAGCTAGTGGCAAATCCCAAATAAATTAAAAGGGGAAGCTGAAATATTTAATGAACATTATATTTAGAGAAGAGTTTGCAAAGAATTTAGGAAAATGTGGATGTGAAAATACATTACCATTTAATGTAATGTAAATGTACATTTTCCATTGCCATGTTTGTCTTTGTAAATTTTTTATGATGCACCAATTTTCTCTGACATTGTAATGAGATACAGCTGTAGAAATTCCTTTCAATTTACTTTTATAATTTCTTTTTCTCTCTTTACTTTGAAGCACAAACAGAACACAGAAGGGACAGTGCAGCTTATGTCAATATTTTCTATGTTATGGCTGTCTTTACTCCACAGATGATATGTGCATGACAGGGATTTTGAGGCCTAAATACATAGTTCTGAACTCGAGTGGGATAGGGATCCTTGTTAATGTCAGTCCAGTATTTAAGCCACTGTTTCCACCTACTTGTGAACAGAAAAGTTAGTCTAATTTATTTATACTGTAATTTGAAACAGATTTAGCTTTCTTTAAATTTTCATTATAAATTAAAGTTTTGAAGTGAATACAAACCTCTCTATCTGTAGGTATTGCTGCAAATGTGCAACTCCAAAGTGTATTCGTTCATTTTTGTTTGTCAAACTTTTGCCTCTTTCCATTTCTCCTGTTCTGACGATCGCTTGCTGCCAGATTCTATAGTAAGCCCTCCCTGACGGAGCAGTACAAATTGGCACCCAGACCTGCTGCTGTTCTCCTGGCCCCGCGAGGACACACAAATGGGAGTTTAGCCCACGAAAACCAGAGCCCTGCACTGAATCAGACAGCACATTTTAGCGGCACACACCCGGGACACACCAGGCCAGGGCGGCTGCTGAATATTTCATTCCCACAAACACAGACTGCTACATTTTCTATGATTTCTATTTGCGAGAGACATCCGTGTGGTAGAGCAGGCCTGCTGCAAAGTGCTGGTTTTGTGAGTGCTGGGGACAAACAAAAAGATTTATCCACCTTTATTGGAATATGAATTGTACAGTACATCTTTTATATTTTTATGGGTATTTACGTTTGATGGTCTGTATCCAAGAAGGAATGCCTCAAATAGTAATGTGAGGAGGTTTATTAAAGTGTACGCCTGACAAACCAATGACTGAACAGTTACACTGGATCTGGTTCTACCGATCAAAATAACACTAATTATTTGTTTATAAGCACAGTCTTATAATACCTTTTAAATGTTAAGAGTGAATGGGTTCATACTTGGTTAAATAATTAATAAAATACACTATCCATCCATCTATCAGCCTATCTGTCTGTGTCTGTCCAACTATCCAGCCAATGAAAATGTAATAAAATACTTCCATCTTCCATAGCTAGATTTTTATAGCTCATAAAAGCTGATAACGAAGAACAATACACCTTGGAGAAGACATGCATCTTAAAAGTATTACAAACGTGCCAAGTTAAGTTTGTTTGTCATAGACTGCCTTTCTCCAACCCATGCTTGCACATAAATACACCTTTGAATTAGTGGTTGGGGGCTGCTAGTTCCTGCTCACCTTCCACGTACCATTAAGTGCATGTTTAGCTCTTTCCCTGTGTGCCGCTGACCTGTGTAATTGCTGATGCACCTGCTGCAGCTGAAATAAAGCCTTGATGAGGGGAATGTGTTTAGCCGTGCGTCCTTGCTGGCGCTGTGCGATTTAAGAAGCATTACTCACAAGCTATTTGCTCTTCATTAATCATTCGACTCTTTCAATATAGGCTGCGCTTCTGCCGTAATGACCGAATATAAATCCTTCATAACACAATCTCTGCAGTTCTGCATCGGCCTCTTTTTAATTCCAAGTATCCTTTTTTTTCCTTTTCATGTCCTTGGCTTTCTAACCTCTTTCTGACAATACCATTCTTGTATAGTGACGCAAGTCTGTACATCTTTGCATGGCCAGCTCCAGGAAAACATTAAATAGGCATCGATAACTACAGCCTTGGTTTGGCTGTGGAGAGCCGATAAGCCACAACACCGTCTGTGGAGCTCGTTTCTTCTCTTTTGGGTGCTTTGTGGAGCTAGAATTGTGAATACTAGATCCCATCTGATTTCTGGATCACTAGCTACGAATACTAAAAGATCTACAAAGAATGGCGGGCAAGGAGGACACCCTGGATCCTGGGTTGCCAACAGTTGTGCCGGAGTGTAAGCCGCATGTGCAGGCAGGGCTTTTGAATATGCTCTGTTTAGGCGTGCTACGTTTACAAGGTCTGAGCGCAAAGGAGAACAACCCTGAGCAACAAGACAAAAGCTTCAACTGGATGAGATGAAAAATTCCACTGAGTATTACTTTGAATATCAGTACTTCATAATTTGTCATGTTTCGTTGTTGTTCTGTTGGTGTTGGTGGTTTGTTTTTTCATCTGTGGAAGCCAATTTGATTAATTTAATTTAACTTCATAACAGTTATAAATAGACAAATAAAGATCTGCCTTCTTTTCCATTGATTATACTTTCAGACAGTGATAGTTTTCAGTAACAGCACCTCTATAAGTTATGTAAACAGAAGTAGTATTTACATTTAACTTTACAAAAATCTTGAAATGTTTTGAGATTATTAGACCTTGTCACTCAATCTGACAATTCCATAGAAACAATGCAAATAACTCTTTACTACACATAATAAATATGTCACCCTTTTCACTACTATTCATTACTTGAAGGTATTTACATAGTGCCTTTCATGACACCCATTGCGCCATTGCATTCTTTATTCTCTCTATACTTGGTAGAGTTAAACCACAAGTGTGACCACAGCTGCCCTGGGCCAGACTAACTGAAGCAAGGCTGCCATTCTGCGCTATCGAGCTGAATGAAATAATGAAACCAACTACACTTCAACAGAGCTCATTCATGTTGGATCTCTTCACACCGGATTCTCTTTTTTGCACGTTGAAGTTTTTAACTTTGCCACTCAAATCCTGGTTGCACATATATTTTTATATTAAATGTCTGAAACGTAATCTTAAAAAGAGACTAGAGGATACTTGGGTTCGTCGTGTACCCATAAACTTTAAAGACTCTGAGATAAATTGCATTGTTTATGTGCTAATGAGCTTCTGCTGCCACAATTGCCTTGAAGCAGACTAACACAGACATGACTGCTCTTCTGTGCCATCAATCATGTGGTATATTAAACATGTATAAAAGTGCAGTGTCAAAAGGGCAGTACTCTGTTAGTAGTGAGGGTCAAACCACCAATCCTTATGGGTGACAGTCTAATCTAACTAATTGAAGGCATTGTTCCGCCCAAACGTCTGTAAATGTAGACTCACTATCAGCTCACCAGTCCTATATAGCAGGTTTAAAGGGCTTTGGCTGAAAGGTTTCATCAGGATCATAACATCAGCAGAGCGCTCCAGGGCCCAGTGTGCACCGAGGGTGACATAAAAAGACGGGACATACTGACTCCGACTCACCTTCCCTCCAGCGGACACACTTCTCCTGATCAAAGCACAAAAGTTGCACCTGCTATTAAAACCTTCTCCCATGAGTGCCAGAAGCTATGATGTAAGAGCTGAAGTCATAATGTGTAGCTAATTAACGATTATGAAAGAAGGGTAATGTACAGAATGTTAAAGTATTACGACAGCTTTTGTTTGATACTTTGAGATAATTGCTTTTAACATACTGTTAAAATGTGTATGGAACAGGTTTTTGACAATAAAATTATCTTTGTTATTTCTTTCCTTCACTTTGTTTGGATGTACGTCATAAAAATGTCTAAGACTCCAGGAGAAACAGCCATTTACTGACTACTAGACTATAACAAATGCTGCTGCTGTCAATCCCAATACACAACATAAGGACCTGTCTGCCCATTTCTGTCAAAGCTGGTAAAGTGAAAAGCAAAGAAAGTCAATATTTTTTAGAAGTGAATAACACTTTTGTATGGTTTATCAGGCTTGCATGTCATTTTTCTCTTTGCACAAGCCGTTTCGAGGCACAGGTTTTTCATTATCACACACAATGTTACAAAACACCTAATCCTAAACGTGCAAATTACACATATAACCATACTTTTAGAATAATCAACAACCTCATACACATTGCTAAGACGTTAGACGACAGACAATCACAAGCTCAGGCTCTTCCTCCTCAGCTCACTCCTGGTCCACAGCCTTGATCTCTTTCATCTGTCGTCTGTGCCACTTTTCCTGCGTTTTCCAAGATTTGGCAGTGATTATGACAAGAGCTGAGCAACAGGCGACCCACAGCGTTCTATACCCACAGCAAGAACTAAAAAACTTGAATTCCTTGACCTTTTCTCGACCTTCTCTCAGACTGCGCCAGATCCAAACAGACACTGTGCACAAAAACGTAACCTATTTAGTGGTGGATTCACTACTGTGTCCAGGCTCGGTGCAGCATGGGGCATGGACTGAACAAAGTGTAAAGTTCAGAGCGGTGGCCGGCGGTGTTGCTGTCTGCTCACCTCTTCATCGAGTATTGAGGTCATCAGTGGCCTGAGGGGAACTGTCTGTCTATGTTTGCTTAAGTATTCTACCCTGAGGGAACGTCCAGCACAAGCACTCCATTTTACTCACATTAGCTTTGTGCATTACCAAGTGTGTTAATGTAGACTATTACTATTTCATGCAACCATCACTACGCATTTGCATCATGCGGAAGAAGAGTCAAGGTGTGCTTACCTCAGCTTCGAGTGAGTTGATCAGGAAATATTATGGGAACCTTCTCATTTTTAATGGTAGAGTTGAGTTTATTTTATTGTACAAGCCTCAAGACCATGTCCTACTATTCAGAAATATTGGACTGAGATTAACAACAAGCACTACAGATTGTTTTTGGCATTGCCAGCCCACTTGACCTCAAAACTACTACCATGGACACAATTAATGGCTTTGGAGCATTCTTCTAGCGGTAGGAAAGAGGCCATCAAAAAAAAACGGATGATACAAACTGAAGCAATAATCGAGGACTGGACCATAATTGCAACTGACCTTCGCAAAATTGAAACCAAATTACATTTGGACTTAATTTGTAAATTTACCTTTTTGCACTGGACAGGATGTGATGTGATTTTGTTCGATTGGATGTCTGGTGTTGCTTTTTTTTAATCTCCCTCTGTGCCATGTTGTGTTTTGTGTGTTTGATTCTGTGCCCACTTTGACTGAAATTTGAGCAGTGTACGGTTGATTAGTCAGGAGAAAGGTGTTCTTGCAAGAAATATAATCTGAATAAACTAATAAATGGTGTTGCGTGCCCCTACCATAAGTCGTGGTACACACATTGAAAAAGTGCCTTTCCATCTATCTCCCATCATTACGATTCAAAATGAATACAATATAGTTATAATAACAACGAAAACCTAAAAAGGATTATAATAGAAGCAGCAAAACCTTTGCTAATATAACCTTGAGAAGCTTATTGTGTGGGAGTTTGAATTTCTAGTAGAGACTTTACCTTTGTGAAAACATTTGATGAAACATTAAACTTGTAGGTAGCAGTCCAGTATTTCATGTAGAATGTATAGAACGCCTTGAGGAAACTTTATGGAAATAGAGCAGGTGCAAGGTCTAGACACCTGTGTTTACCAGGAACACCAGTGTAAAACAAACTGTGAGAATGCAATACACCACATTCCTGCTTTGATCGATGTAAAGACATTACATGCTGCTAAGCTTTGCATGTTTGCCTGTGGAGCGCGAGGAAAAAAATTAAGAATCTCATATAATTTTTCAGCAAACAGGGATGAACCTGTAGGGAGAAAAAATATCCCTTGGGGGTGGAGCTGGCTGTGTGCCTCTAGCAACTTAAAGCTTTAGACAATATGGAATTCTTTTCGGAGACACATGATACACTCCGTTGAATAAACACTCCAACTATAGCGTTCTTACACTCTCCATACATCCCATGAAAAAGCTATGATGCATTATGTATTATAGCTGTGTGTGGGTGATATTGTTTGTTAAGATGTGCTATTGTGATAAAATTGAAATCATGATCTAGACCAGTGGTCCTCACTGTTTTCTAAAGGAGAGCCACATTGGCAAACCAAAGAGAAGGAGCGAGCCACAAAACATCATCATCCATTCATGTATTGCTTGTACTTTTTGATTTTTGCTTTGAGTACCGTTTCATGTGCGAGTTCTGTTTCCCCGACTCATCCCCTCTCCTGCATCTTTGTGCAGACTTTCGTCGAACGTCTGCATTTGTTTCCTCAGTTGTCCTTCCCACGCTCTGTGTCCGTCCACCTGATCCACTTTTTTCGTCTTGATGCCGTTATTTGTGTGTATATGTGTATGTATATATGTATGTGGGTGTAAATGGTAAATGGTAAATGGTCACATTTATATAGCGCTTTTCTACCTTTTTTAAGGCACTCAAAGCGCTTTACATCAAGGAACCAGTCACCCATCCACTCACACATTCATACACCAGTGTACGCAGACACTGGGGGCAAGGTGGGTTAAGTGTCCTGCCCAAGGACACAACGGCATTATGCATCTGAAGGAGCTGAAATCGCACCACCAACCTGCGGGTCAGAGGATCAGACCACTCAACTACTCCATGTCTGGAGTGGGATTCGAACCGCCGACCTTCGGATCAGAAGGCGCCCACTCTACCTACTGTGCTACTGCCGCCCGCCCGGGTGTGTGTAAAGCAGAACAAATGAAACGTCATGTATATATTTACTCATGTGCGCATGCATTTTCGGGACATTTGAAGCGTTCGTTGACGCCCCTTGCTATCTACGGTTGGAAAACTAGCTGCAACATTTGCCGACGTCGACCTGAAGACAAATATTCGTCTTATTTGGCAATGTGAAGTGTTTTATACGTGATTTTACTTCCTAGTTTCAATAAAAAAGAAGAAAAGACAAGAAGCTTTTGCATCTTTTCACTAGCAGTGTATTTTCACAATAGAGCTGCAGGGGGAGCACTGTCGCTGAAGTTAGCTCTGAATCAGAACATTTGACTTCTGAGGACAACTGGAACACAGCACGACTTCGGTCTTAGTTAAACGTGTCAGACGATGGTTGGTGTGACGTGTCTTAACAGAAGTTCTTCCCAGGGCGTTTTCGGCCCCGTCCGGCCCGTGGTTGTTGAAGTCTGTCCAATGTGCGAGAAAGTTGAAAGGCTCCCTGATCTCGATTCAAATTGCATGTGCCTTGTTTCCTGGTCTGTTTCACATCCAACTGTCTGATATTTGCTCTTTTCTAAATGACCTCATCCTTTCTCACAAACAGAGTTGGTTTTGTGGATAACATTAGCTGCTGTTTTTGAGATTCCAATTTTACGTTTTCATTCACATACTTCAAAAATAATAACCATAAGGAGTCAGATAAAAGTTATTTATTCAGTTCCTTGAATTTCTACTAGTCCTCTTCAGTGGCATTATATTTCCCTTCCTTTTCTGGAGACGTGTTTATAACTGATATGTTGCTCAAACAAATAAACTAAAACTAAGCTAACCTTATACAGCTCAGTTTAACAAAAAATATGAATATGTCCCATTTGAGCAAATGAAGATGTGATTCAACCCCCACAAACACTGTAATATATTGAAGAAAAAGTCAATAAAGTAATTATTGTGAAAGGTCTGGAAATAGTTATCCAAGAACAACAATTTATTGAGGAAGAGGAATTTAATCAAAACGGTTTTCTTCACAAAATAAATAACAGTGAGTGTAGCTATTTTCCCAAAACTAATTATTGCAAAACTTTTTTTTTTAATTCTAAATCTATATCGTCAAAAATATAGTGGTTGTTTTATTTATTTATTGTTTTGCAGAGTCCAAGTTTACTATTACTTTACATATGTACGGTTTCCATGACAACATCATTCCATTCTATGATGATGATCATGAGGTTGGCCTTCATGGGGTTGATTGAAGAGAACAATGGCATAGTGGATTGGATTGGGTTGAGCCAACACCATCCACCACATCTCAAGAGGAGTCTAATGATGTCTCCAGCCCTCTTCAGACTCAGCCCGAAGAAGACCAGGCCAGCAGTGTGCCAGAACCTGAAACCAACTGTGGAGAGACTTTGGAGACTGAGCTGGCAAATCCCACCAGTCCTAAAGCAGAAATAAATAACATCACCACTGCTCCAGAGAGTATGGATCTGGAAAACACCTCAGCAGTGTGTGAAACGGAGGCGTGTAAAATGTCAGGTGACGAGACCGTCTTCCTTACACACGCCTTTGTCAAAAAGGTATTTGAAAAGGCTGGCTCAGAAGACCACCACTGCTGCAGCCTTGTTATCGTCAGGCTCCAGCTGAAGATCAAGGAGCACCTGATTGTTGACGGTCAGCGTAAAACAAGAGTGAAAGACTTAGAGAAGATAGGCAAAAGATCGGCCAAACATTTAATTGCAGAATACGTTTCTGCTTGCGCGCTCCTGAGGGCTCTTCAGAAACCAGACGCGCTGATTCAATGTTTTTTGTGTGATTGTTGAGCTTTGTGTTTGTGTGTCTTAAATGTGCTTTTAACATGCAATTTCTCTTAATGTAGGATAATGTTTAGTGCAGTGGTCCTCACTATTTTCTAAAGGAGGGCCACATTGGCAAACCCAAGATAAGGAGCGAGCCACAAAACATCCTCCTTCTCCTTGTATTCCTGAGTACCTTTCATTTGTGTGTTCCGTTTCCCCCGGCTCCTCCCCTCTCCTGCATCTTCGTGCAGACTTTCATTGAACTTCTGCTTTGTGTCTTCAGTTGTTCTTCCCCCGCTCTGTGTCCGTCCACCTGCATTTTGTCGTCTTTAGATTAGAAATCAATCCACTTTTTTCGGCTTGATGACGTTATTTGACCTGCGCGCTAACTTAAGTTAAAGCGTTGGATGCACAGCAGTCACAAGAGCCGCTGTTGTAACACTGTCGTAAACATTTGCGCTCAGTACATTCGCCGGCACGAAGTAAGACAGAAATAGGATGGAAATGTGTATTTAAAGTGTTATTTGTGCCATATTTAGGAAGACAAATTATCAGTTTATTTTGTATATTATTATTAAATATTACAATATTACACGAGCCGCCAATTAAGGCTTGGAGAGCCACATGTGGCTCGCGAGCCGCGCAATGAGTAACACTGATCTAGACTCTGTTTAGATCTTTCTATAAATAATACCATTCATCTCTTAAATTATTGGATTGTACCTCTGCATCACTTTTCATGAAGAATGATAGCCGTCTGGAAGCTATAATTTATAATTATGATACAAAATAAAATAGCCATCAGAGTTTTTCTACTGAGAAATGTACATTCTTAAAGTAACAGTATGTAACTTTCTGGAGGGGAAAGTCACTGCATAACTCCATGGAAATCAAAAGTCAAATCAAAAACCATACTTCAGAACATTCTACATGCATAGATACATTACATGAGGAATATTATAGCTAAAGGAACAACATTTCCATAGAAACAAGCAGGAGGAATACAAGTCAAAGTCACAATAAGGTTTTTAGAAATTTTTTGCTCAATAAAACGATTCAAAATGAACAAAAAATAAAAACATGCTTTTGTTTTAGTCTACTTTTTGGTTAAATTCTATACTAAAGCAGGTGGTTTCTTCTTCTTAACAGGTGACACAGGAAAATCTGTGTTATCCACTTTGACTGTCAATGGGCATGATAATACTTTACCAAGTTGGCATAAATGCTCCTCGATAGCTGCAGCACAATGAATCTGAGATAACAATCCAATCCTTGGTCTCCCCTTTGCCGTTCACAAAACATTGAAGATTTACAGCCCTGGTCCAGCTGGGATTTTCCTGGTACAAAATCTTCTTGCGTTTATTCCAGTCTTGCCAACATCACTGAGGCAAAAAAGGGGATTTTGTGATTTCTTGATGCACAGGTGACAAGTGAAATACGGGTGTCCTTAGCCCCTAGGAACACGATGACATCTCGCCTTCAATAATGCATCAGTGCGCAGTGGGGGATGGACACAGCATCATTCCAGAGCTGCTTATGTACAGGCACGCTCCGGCACCACTGGGTTAAATTGTATGGAAAATATTGATGAAGTGTGCCTGGAGGGGGCAGTAGGCTTGTCATGTTCCAATCAATAATTTAACCATGTTTTATTATTCTCTTCTACCCCTTTCGCTTGGTCTGTGTTTGGGAACATAAGCCCCTTCAGACGTTAAATCGCAAATAATAAATGAAAGAGTTGTGGAAACATAACGTCTTATTGCGTTTCAAGGAACAATTTAATTCTAGCCCAATAAACGTGAAGACAGCTTTTCAAACGCAGGGGAGAAATCCAGGCGAAAAGCAAAATGATTGTTTATTGCAATTTCAAGGGAAGTCTTTTTCACTCTAATTTCACACACGTTGGGTTTGTGGACATCTCGAAGATGACAACAACATAACTACTGTGCTCTCTAATCTTTCTACATGAAAAATCATTTCTATTATGCACTCAGAGGAACAGCCATGCACACAGAGGTTACGCAAACCCAAACATGCATCTTGTGAAATGTGTTTGAAACAGACGAGACAATAGATTTGGATTTATTAGATTGACTAGGAGGAAACATCACATGCTAATCCTGAAATGCATCGATCAACATCAGAAAGAAAAAAGCTTCACATAAAAGTTAGCATTTCAAACATGCCTAATAGAAAAACGTATATTAAAAGACACTAAGAATAAAACACTAGAAAAGCTAAGGGTTTTTGGTCTTGGTTAAGTGAATAAAATGTCTGAAAAATCATTCAAATGCATGCACATTTTGAAAAATTGGTTCATAATATTAAAAAAACTATTGTTTCTTTTCTACCATGTTATTCAATGTCCAAAGCTGTGATCCAAAACCTAATATATATTTAGACAATTTAGACTTAGGCTGCAAGATTAAACGTAATCAAGTCAAAACTGGACTTTGAATGGACGTAATTAGCAAATCGCAAAGGCTGCCATTTTTAACGTAGTATATTTTCCTCTACAAACAATAAAATATCCTGTCTTATTCTGCACAAAAACGTCTAACTTTGTAGTGAAGATCTGCAACAACCTGTTCTGAAGTACATAATTACGTCAATTCTTCTGGATGCGTTTAAAATGTGAACTTTGAGCAGAATCCCATTATCAAAACATAAATCGCAAATCTAATCGCAATCACAATACTTCTGCAACAGAATAAACAACGTGTTTTGTCATTTGACCGAAATCTAATGTACATTTTTGTTTTTCATCTAAAAACCAATACATGCATGCAAATCTCTTACCACATACATTTTGGTTGCATTATCTTATTGTTACAAGTTGCGCCTATTCACCGAAAATTAAACTATAATACCTATAATTGAACTAATGTGGAAGAGCACAAATACCCAGTCCAACAGAGAAGAGAAAGAGAACACCATCTCCAGGACTCATACCGTTGCCGCGCTCCGTCTTGTGCTCTATAGCTTGTCAGATTGCTTATTGCAAGGTCCTGCTGGCCTTGTATTGCATGTGTCACACTGTACCAAATCCCATTGACAAGTCACACAATGTTCCTGTGTCTGGGCACCAAAAATAAAGTGCAGGCAAAAGTTTGTGGAGAAAAAGTATATATAAGGTCTGGCAAATCTTGAGTTTACAAGCTTGCCAATTGTTTGCCAGTCAGCAACATAAAGCCACTAAAAGCCACTAAAAGCCATATCTCAGCTAGATTAGTCTCAATTAAGATAAACACAGGATGTAGTTGTAACTTTATATAGACCAAAAAAGTCATTATACAAGTAAAATATAAAAGTGTCATTCAGTGTCAATATAAACGTATTGAGACTGAATGAAGAAGGCCAACACTGGGCCTTTCCAAGAGTTTTAGAATAGTCTTGATCCAGCTCAGAATGGTAATTAACATTCTATAATCTATAAAAGTAAAATCTATAAAGATAAAATCAGTACTTAGTCTCAGGCCTTTTCCTGAGTAAATCAGGTTAATCTGTTTTGCCCTTTTCATTAATCCAGGATGAACACTACTACATACAGGGTCTGCAGATGTTTGTTTCATGTAATAAAGAACACGTTGTTCATACAGATATACTATCGTACTGATATACTGTCTGCATCTAATATATAATTTCACCGTCTGCAAAGCATGAAGTGTGCTATTGACATAGGTGTTGTTAGCATTAGCGTTAGACTGTGTTCTGGGAAAGTCAGAGCCCCTGATCCTCGTCTTTTGCAATCAATGGGCAAAAGATCAATTTTTGACAGCAAATTCCAACATAGAATAAATTGCGTTCATGTGATAGCACAACATTCATCAGTCAATGATATTTAATAAAGATGGTGGGCAGATAAAATGAATACTGTTAAAAAGCAGATTTTTGTTGTTTGTTGAGTTCTTGGGTCTAGTTACTAAGAGAAATCATCAGATTCAACAATAGTGAATTTACCTTTGAGATATTTCCAATGCAATCAATAGACCCTTTAAAAGTTTGTAAACAAAATCATTCTAATTTCTGGAAAGGAGGCAAAAGTGAAGTGAAACATAATGTGTTTTCAATTGAGAAACTGGAATTAACAAATTTAAATTTAATTTAACAAAGTATGACAAATCAAAGCGGTTTTAGACAATGGAAACCACCCAGTTACCTGTGAGTGATATCAGAGCCTGGTTTAAAAACTTACTATTGTATTTTGAATTATTCATTTATTTAATACGATATTATAAGAGGCGCTTAAGAATTTTTGATGAATGCAAAATCCTGATTTTGAGGTTTTACTTGACAAATACTCGCAGACTTTACCACAAATTATACTTTGTGTGAAGCCCAGATACAATTTAGTTATACAATTAGTTATGGATTTGTTTATTTTGCCTACATGATGTAATTTTGAACATTCTGATGACATAGGACTTAATCTTTGTCAAATTAACCACACTTTTGAGACTCAAGTAAAGCACTTTCAGGACAGATATGTTGGGATAAGCTCCAATCCTCCATAATTATAACAAAAAGAAGCACATACTCTCTAAAGGATCTCGTTATCATCTTAACACTGACATATCCATGACTGTCATTTTCCTGACAGTTGTCATTAACAACCGTGCACAATAAGCTAACATATTCTCACCAGAGTGACAAGACTGTTTTAACAAGGACTCCTGCATGTCAGAACTAACTGTGAACATCGCTATACACCTTGACAATAGGTACTAAACTAAATTGCACAATACTTGAAGATGGAAGACAAAGTTATGTGTTCGCATCATTAGACCAATGTAGAGTTTCCCTGGGCTGTAAATCTGAGCCCACCTGTCATCCTCCAATCTTGTAAAGTATATATTCTGCAACTATTGGAGTTTTGACAGAAATATCAATGGACAGATTTATAGTCTGCTTGTATTAAATCACAGTTGCGCTATAGTCATTAGGTAAAAGACTTTTTTAGCATTCAAGGGAAAATGTACAGAGATGATGGCTTCAGTTTCAAACCTATAACTATAGTTGAATACTATACTTTCACAAATATGACTTAAACTACAAAAATGCACTACTATACTATTAGTCAACAAGAAGAGCTGTAGCTGCCAATATCTCTATCAAACCTAATCTTTTTAATGTGTACACTTCTACGACAACTATGAATACTCCTAATACATGTATAACTGTATATATATCTGTTCTAAAGCTCTGATACTGATGTCTAAATTTCCAAAACTGAGAAAACACTCATAACGGCACAACTTTATTTACATTTTCAAGCATTTGATTTGATTAACTTTTATTTTAAAACAGATCTGATCAACTCAGATTTCAATTATAACGTCTCTTTGCACATACTGTAGTTGACATCCTAAGACTGCACACTCTTAATAAAGTCCATTGACCAACAACACAACAGAACACACAGGAATCACGACATGAGGACATTTTATGGCAGATTAGGGGAGTATAAACCTCAAGGTAAAAGACTTCTGGAGCGATGTCTGAACCAGGTCTTGGCACAGTTTGTATATCAAATGCTGTTTTGAAAATGTTGTTGTTGTTTTATTTGTTACTTAAATAATATTTTACACATATTTACTGCGTACTTCTCACTCTCAAACCAACAGAAACAGTGTGATATCGATTCTGTACGCCTCTTATTTCCTACAATTCATATCTAAATGTTGTAGCTTTCTCTGGGGTGTGTCTTTACGATGGATCAATAGCTTTATAAATCGGATGATTGTGTTTTGAATTTGAACCACAATTTGTCATTTTAAGGTTCTTACGGTTTTAAGGTGCATTTTACTGCAGGTGAATAGGAAAAATCTTACTTTAAAAACTTCTCCTGTAGTTTACTTACAGAAATGTCAGGAAAAAATGTATTACAAGTTTTTCATCATGTCAAGTTTTCATGTAGAAAAATAAATACATTTACAATACAAAATACACATATTTGGGACATCTGAAAAACAGAACAGAACCAGGTTTAAATTTCTTGGTTAATTTTGTACACATATTAGTTATTTTAAAAAAAATACAGAGGGCAGATAACGAGCAAAGTTTGTTGTGCTTTGCAATAAAAAGCTACATCGATGACACGTTTCAGAAAATATGCCAAAGCAAGTGAAAAAACAATCAATACTACTACTTTAATTAGTAACACTGCAGCTGGAACTGGCCTATACCACTGCCATTTCCACTCCAACTCCTGTTACTCCAAGTGGCGTTAAAGGATGAACTGCCAGTTAAGATTAGGTTTTAAATACAACTCATCACTAAGACAAGCAATCTCTATGTTTTCTTTAAATCTGCAGTGGGGGAAGCAACACTCAATTGTGTTACATAAGTAAAAGTACGGATACAGGACCAAAAAAATACAGAAGTAAAAGTATCAAATTTCTATCATGTTTGAAAATGTACTTTTAGAGTAATGATTGATGAGCTAAATATAGAAACAAACAACAAAAACATTATAAATTCGGAATGGAGGCAAAAGTGAGGTGCAACATTCTGTGATTTCACTGGAGAAACAGGGATTTAACCTCAGAATATCACAAAATATGAAAATGAAAAGCACTTAGACACATGTGAGTGACATCAGAGCTGCTTTAAACATATTTATTATTGTATTTTACATTATGTTTTAGGACATTATGAAAAACTCTTTGCATTTTTGATGAAGGAACAATCCAGATTTTGGGGTTTTACTGGACAAATACTCACAGAAATGTTGAGCCCACAATAATTTTTCATTTTATCTAGAGATATATTAGATACTATACAATAAATTAGATTCTTTTGAAGCTAAAACACATTTTTAAAGCTAGAACATTGTATTCTGTCCATTGTTTATTATAGCAAAGCAAACTAACTGACCTTTCTACCCTGGGAATTCAAATGTGTTGCTTTTTTCCCCGACACAAACACTTAAAACCAGAGAAATGTAGATCTAACCTGAGCTAATTATTGAAAAATTTACAGTGAACTTCATTTTGCCTCAATGCCAGAATTTTGATGACGTCACCATTTAAAGGGGCTATTGTTATTATTGTGATCTTGATTCCAGCAAGAACTGTGCTGATTTTCATTTAACAGAGGCAACTGAATCGATTAAATTTTACTGATTACTTTTATTGATATATTTTTGTTTGCTCAAAATCGGGACTTGAAGTAAAAACTGTTCAACCAAGATGTCATCAAAAACAGGCTTAAACCTGCTTGAATTAAAAGTAAAAGTAAAAAAGTATCCACAGCACTTTTTCACAGGGACAGTACAGGTACCTAAATAAATGTACTCCATTATAGTACCTTTACTTTTGTACTTTCCAGCCCTGTAAATGTGTATCAGTCTCTGTCAGAATATAGCCAAAGCAGAGCCGGCGAGCCCACCGTCAGCGTCTGTTCAGAGATGCCGCTCACACGCGCTCCCCGGGCAGCTCTTGTCTACACACTGCTCAGGCGGCATGACCTTGAGCTGGGCGAGGAGCGGGGTGCCAGGTGATAAGACGGGCGTGCCAGCTTTTAAACATGCCCCCATCACCGCAGCAACCTGGCAGATGGGTCGCCGCGCTCGCCCCTCGACGGAGCCACACACAACGCTGGAGTCGGCACCTGAATTTCAAACAAACAGCCGCCCGAGTCATGTCCCCGCCTTTAACAAAACGCAGTGTAATTAGTCCCATTTGGCGTGTGAACATGGCGGGGCAGGAGCCAAAACTACTGCCAACAGATAAAGAAGAATGTGATGAGATAAAAGTTTAACTAATACTGATGGTGGACCTGGATAAGGTGTCGGTGGCTTTTGGAAGGACGTTCTTATGGACACAACTTGATCGTTATCGTTAAACAGGTTTTAATCTGCACAAAACAGATGTCTAAACACAAAATGATAAGACAGTTCCTAAAGGTATTCATAGGACGTTCAGAGCATCAACATTACATTCTTGGCAACATAATCCAGAAGCAACAAAAGATTTCACAGGGGACAGTTGCTGGTTTAATCCCTGTTCGTACAAGTAATGACTGTTGTGTGCTTTAGCTCTACACTTCATTAAAGTGATAGGTTTGGCTACACATTTCACTAAAACATACAGTGAACATGATTATATTTAAGATTGCACATTAGTCAAAACTATTTGAAGGATCTGCATCCCAGATTAAGAAAATAATATTTAAAGAAGTCATTCAAATAAGAGTACAAAGGAGTGTTTCTTCAGAGACAGACCACTCACATCTCGTGTGGCACTTTAACTTCAACAAAACATTTACAAGCACGTTTTAGCACATTTCAAAAGGATTGCGAAAATACTGTCCTGATGGCAATATAACATTTTTTAATCACATTTGTTATCGTCATATTGTGTAATCAATTTTTTATTCCATTTTATTTGGCTTATTTAAAAATATAAAATAATAAAATGTCTTTCATTATGAATCCCTTGAATATAAGCAATTCAGACTTTTAATCATTGCCATTTAACAACAAAAAATTGTAAAATGTCTTCCTCTAAAGTCTGAATTTTACTATAACCGACATTTGCCAAGTATGTCACTGACAAATAGCAATGACTGAATAAGATAAGATAAGAGATCCTTTATTTGTCACACAATGGGGAAATTCCACTGTTGCAACACACAGTTTAGGACAGGAATGAAAGAAATTCTCAATCTCGAATAAAATTAAACTGTACAGCCCTACAATATTGTCATTAGCATAATCAAAAAAACATTAGGTAGATTTTTTTTAAATTATCGTCCACCCATAATTGTTACATTGAGCAAAAGTAAATTATACTTTGTTTCATGCTGAACATTGAGCCTTCTTTTCAAGTTTGTATTTCCCGAGTTTTCTCATGCTTTACTTCTCAGCACACTGGCAGCTCTTCCTTGCGGACAGGCTAATGATATGCCATCTTGGTAATGGGCCAACTGGCTATTGTTCATAATAGGATTTGATTAGTGTGAACGTTCCCAGATCCAGATTTATTGGCCTCGGACTCTCACTGCGCGCCCTTGAATTGGACCCCATGTTACCTGCTCTCTCATGGCCTCCATCACTCTGCAGTTTGGCGCTATTAGACAGAGAACCAAGTCATTATTTCTCAGTGGTTTCTTGGGCCTGGTGGAAGGAGGCAGACACAAGGCAGAGCACTTGAGCGGGCGGAGGTCTCAGGGCGGAGGTGCTGCCTGCTTTTGCTTCTGAAGAGTGACTTTGAATGAGCTAGACTGCCCAACATAATGCATTATGAGCTTCAGTTCAACAAGTTATTATTCAAACGCATCTTCTGAATTACATTTCTAAAGCACAGATCAAAATCCTCCCATTATTTTTCCTGCTGTTTGATTGTTTCAGTCTGGTGGTTTTACCTGTGTGTTGAAACGTTATCAAAGTGAGTAGAGAAGTGTCACCAAACATATGTTAAACATGCATTCATTCACACAACTCACAATTCAAGTTATTACAAGCTAGAGTTGCCATCATTTTGCACCTACAGCTTCAATCTATGGGTGTCAGAACGGTGACTGTTGCCATAGTGATAAACTATTTAAAACAAAAATGAATCCTCAAATAGCAGCATATAATTGGAAGCTGAAACCCACGTATAACCATCTACTGCCTTGATTTTCAACCAGTGTGCCGGGGAACACTAGTGCGCCTTGAGGTTTTGCCAGATGTGCCTTGAAAAATGTCCAGTTTGCGTAAACAGATTCACAAATGCAGATTTAATGAACTAACATACCTTTTTGGAGTGTGCTGAGCAACATTTGCACCATAAAAGAACGCAAATCACTATTACCAAATTTAAAGAACTAGACAGTGCCACAGACATTATTTGCCTCATTATATACAATATTTGGTACCTGATTTGGTAATGTTTTAGTGGTAGGTGGCGTGCGGTGGTAGCTTTTAAACCCAAAATGTGTGCCACAACTCAAAAAAGGTTGAAAAACACTAGTCGACTGGAACTTTCTAAGCTGTTACCATCTATTTGTCCATAGCTAATAACATTTTATAAATGAGACCGTTTTGCATCCAGAGCAAGTGAAGATGGAGAGAAAGAATGTGTATTTAAAGTAAGAGTATTATAAGCCTTTTCTCTTCTTTCCTGGCGCCGTTCTCACAGTTCTGCTTAGCCTTGCGTCTACTCGCTCCATCTGTCAGCACCATGAAGGGCACGCTGCCCGCTGCTGCCCTGAGCTCAGAGCTGCCACTTGGGCCAATGGGCTAAACACACTGACATATGTGTCGTTCAGTGGAACAGGGCTCCACAATGCTAATGCGCTTAAAGCATGCACGCAACCAGGTGGCTTAATGCATATGTATACACAATGAGGCGCTGTGTCAGCTGGGATGACACGGCAACATCCAGAGGGCAGAAGATGAACTGGAGATAATGGGTCAACTCAACTGTCACTGAATACATCTGTGTAATTACAGCACAACTGCAGCTCTCACTGTTCCTTTAATGTGACAAAGGATTAAAGAGGCCATGCATCAACCACAGACATCATTTTATATCATTCACTTTCATCACTATCATTTGCATATAGTGACACGGACACTATATGTCCCCGGAGGTGTGAGGTTGCACTTGCACCTATCCACTTGCATATATGTTAACACCTGCATCTATAGTTTGCACATTGAAACATTTGTGGATGTATTTTTTCTCATTGTGATCAAAGTCAAGCTGAACAGAGAACACATGGTTAACAATGGTATCCAATAATACAAATAAGACATACTTTTTATTAGCTATAAAAGCGAGTTAATGTGCCTTACGGAGTGTGAAAATGTGTGAAAATTAGGGGCTTGTCCTCAAATGACTTGGACCGCAGAGAAACATCATCGCTTATAATTGCTGCTTATTGTTTCTTTCATAAAGGAGGAATATGTGCGCTGGGGAAATAATTTACAACTGTTACATGGAGATATAGGATAATAAAAAATCCACACAGCTATAATTTGCATTTCAGGACATCTGGACGTAATGCGTTAAGGCTTTGGAAAATCCCATTTGCTTTCACCAGTGATGTAGATTGACGTAACATATGTTATGGGACTAGACTTACATACAAAAGATCTGTTACACTTTTAACACTACACACTGCACGTGCCTCGTGTAGTACAATGTAGTACTCTGAAACAACCTGTAGTGACATCCAAGTACAAAGTATGATGAGAATGAGTGTTATTCATGATTGTATCAGTATTGTGTTATTACAAGTTAAAGGGTTACATTCTTCATAAAGTGCCTATATAGCGCAAATATTGTGTTTACTTTTAACCATGTTTATATGTGCCGTCCAAAATCTACCTGAAGTTGCCTTTGTTGAATTTGTGCATGCTTCAGTAATGCTTTAAAATAAGGTTCCTTAGTAAATATTTATTGGGCGTTAATAAGCACTTTGACAATCACTAGAATTTGTTGCTGGCTTACCTTAGAAATGTTAAGGAGCCAATTACAAAAACCCTATTTGTGCTCATAAACCATGTATAAAATGTTCAATCCGTTTTCAATAATCAAGTGATAAATGCTAGTAAATCTTATAAGTAACCTTTAAGTGTGCTTATAAACAAATAACTGGTGCTTGTTAATGTATTATGAATAGTTTGCAAAGTTTTCACCAGACTAATCTTGATAATTTCAGAGCCATAGCAGACATTAGCTTGTTACTATTCATTGAGTGATACAGGCAGAATTTTTACTACTGTGCCTTAAGCGTTTGCCTGGTGTGCCTTGGAAAAATTACCAATTTCAGTAACTGGTTCAGTCATTTAATGTAATAATTGTCCATTATGGAATGCCTTGAGCATGTGAACGTGTGAACCAGACCCCAAAAATGACCACTATGCAAATCCAAGAGAGCCAGATACATTAACAGAGGACACTTCTTTACTTCTTTTTTCTAATTGGAGTAATTTGATAATGTTTCAGTGGATGGTGTGCGGCAACATCTTTTCAACAATAAAAGTGAGCTAATAAAAGGTAGAAAAATGGAGGCTATAAATTATTCCGTTCTTGTGCAGCAAAAAACAAGACTTGAATAATGCATAGTACAGGATTTTTAATGAAGTTGGTATGAAGCGTGGTGTACAATAACATGTTAAAGTCATTTCAATGTAAAAATGCAGTCCATCTTCTTACAATAACCACCCACATTGCTTTCCTGTTGCCAGTAGAAACACATCCATTGATCTCCACCAGTAACATTTAATTTCTTCTTGGAAAAAAATTAAAAGCCGAGGGATTGAAATGAAATGCATCTCGGTTTTATCATGTCTCCAATCATCACAGCACATTAAATTTGAAATGACTTTGCGAAGCAGTTAGATAGACAATGGCGACTATTATTAGCGAGATGGAGAGACAGATGCAAAGGAGTGATAGCCAAGCGTTTTGCATCCACTTTTGTTTATTGTGCAAGTCCCTCCATAACACATCTTCAGACTGAGGGTTCAAGTGAGTGTTGGAAAGAAGACTAAACCTGGCCAGGGGGCAGAGCTCGGAATAAATGTTTAGATTTTGGGACCACTTTTATGAAAAGGCAAACACAATAGCAGCCAGGGGAAAATCTGATTATTAGGCTCACTATGCAAATGTGTACTCAAAGCAAAGCGTTCATATCCGCTCCATCTTTCTGTAGGAGACGAGTGGAAGAGAGAGAAGTAACACTCCCTTCAGGGCATCGGCGCGGCTCAAGCTGCATGCTAATATTAGCTTTGGTGTTGTAAATACTTCCTGTTTCTACGGCTTTCACAGCTTTTAACAGAAAAAGAAATGCAAGGTTAACATCAAGAAGCTAAGATCCTTTTTGAAGTATGTTTATCATTATGATTATTCAAGATTGCAAGTCTCATCTAAACAATTAAAGGTGCTAATTGTTACGGTTTTGAAAGGTGAAAAACAGAACTAGTTTGTTTTAGAGTCTTGGCAGCAGTCCACATGTATCACTTACCTAATCCTACATGTTCTCTGCGATGAGTGTATGAGCACTTTTTTTTCATGACAGTAAAGCTAACAAACATTAGCATGCTAAAGGCGCACTTCCTGCTTCTTGTACAATAAAATGCTCTATAAATAGACGTAGACAAAATGCTTTGTCTCATTTTCACCTGAATAGATGCTTTTCAATATATCTGTAGTGAGGCAAAACAGATTTTACTTTATTAGATGCAAAAACGTTGGAACAGTAAAAATCCGATACAGTGCCTTTAATTGCCAGGGCTGTAGCACCAAATTGTGGGTTCTGGGCAGTGGTGGAAAGTGTCCAGCAAATTTGTACTGAAGTAAAAGTACAGTTACTTGGCTAATACAAGTACAAGGACTGACGCCAAAATTCTACTTAAGTAAAAAGTGCAAATATTTTAAGTCTCGTCAATGCACAAAAATGAGCTGAAAGCAGTGCTTTGATTGGCTGTGCAGTCTGAAAAAGCTGTTCTAAAGCCATGCATTTGCCTGAAAATGAATGCTTATGGAAATTAAAAATGTGTCACAGGGTTTCTGAGAGCTAGGAACTAGTTAATTATGAGAATTAAGTATCTCAGACTTAATGCAATTTTAGTAGTATTTTGGATCAATATTTAAAACAAAATTTGAAAAATGTAATTGTTTAAACTGAATGGAATTGTATTAAAGGACAATTCACATTCTCTGACCTCTTCCCAATAAGAGCAGGCAATGCAGTCATGTTGCGTGTTTGTAGGTGTGGAAGCAGATAAAGCAGTGAGACAACTGGGTTCGCTGTACAGTTATTTGCAAATGCACGTTACAGTCTTTTTGAAGGCCTCTCCTGGTATTGAATTATATGGTGTACGAATGAAATGATAGGGCAATACTTTCCATATTTAAGTATTGTATCTGTCAACATTTAATATGAAGCAGAGCTGTTTAAATGTACTTAAAGCTTAGACTGTGTGAGGGCATTTCATGTCATCTGTTCCCTAACCCAGTATGTAGATGCAGTAGAATGTGTTTGCTGAGAGCGCTGTGAGATGAAAATATCATACTGCTCCATGGAAACATCTCTGCAGACAGACACATGCTTCAGGCTGACCAAGACTTGTTGCTTGGTTAACCATTTGCACATTCCCTTCAGCCCTAAAATCTCATATTTCTTCACTGTTGGTTATTAAAAGAGAAATATGCTTATGCTGTGAATTTGTGAACAATTTTCGAAACAGAACTTCAACAAAGTCACAGACAAGTTGAGAAGCTTTGCTTATCTTGCCTGTTTTAAAATGACTTGAAGGTATTATTTTTATCTGAATTTGAGTAGTTTTGACTCGATGAGATATAATTTCTTATGTTATGCTAAATATTTCACTGGTTCAGAGGTATTTGTGGAAAATCATATGACAATTTATCCTAAAATAAGTATATAAAATTACAACTGGTTAGTAAAATGTTCTTAAATCACTGGCAGATAATAATAGTCTTGAAGTAAAAAGTGATGTATTGACACAAGTCAGAAACAGTTTAAAACAACACCAAATAAATAGTGTTATTTAATCTTAACTAGTCAAAACATCTGGAATGAAGATTAATCATTTGAAATTAAGTGTGCCATTAAAGCAGATGTATTGTTCCTAATATGTTTTAATAATCATAATGAAACCATCCGTATGCAGCGGTCAAACGATAGCCTGTACAGTAGCCTGGTGTGGTTTTCCAGCCACAGCTCGCCTCTGATAGAGTCCTGTCATAGTCCTCATATGACCTACACTGCTGGCTCACTCCTGCTTTAGAAGACAATATACGGCCCTCTTTACCCCCTGCCCATGGGCCTAATGAGTCACTGTTAACAAGCCTATAGTGTGCACCAAACAGGCCCATTACACACTAAAGTAAATGAGGTTTGTACGGACATGCAAAGAGAGAATAATTACACTGCTTAAAGAGAGACTCGGACACAATAAACAGCCACTGGGAACGCTTTTATGTGTCAGAATTTTGAAGTATATCTCCACTCCATTGTTGCTCTATATCAAAAGCGTTTGTCCATCTGAACAAATGTGGGAGTAGATTTATAGGTGCTGGAGTCCATAATTGCTTCAGGACCTTGGAAAGTAAACTGTTACCGGAAAATAACGGAAATATGTCGGTACATGCAGAAACAGAGAAGATTTTCAAATAATTCTTTATCAGTCTTGGATAAGAAATGTTACATATATCTGACACGTGTTTATCTCCAAGAATATGCAAATGTTCTGCTTTCAAAGAGCACATGTTGTAAATTATTTCAGCAGCAGATAGCTCAGCAACATTGCAGGTCTTGTAGATGGGAATTCTCTGTGTTAAAATTTCCTGTGAGTCTTTACTATAAATAAACCAACTGTAATGTCAACGCTTAGGGCCTCACAACACATTGTTTTTTAAATTGCATAATGTTCATCGTTTTTTTCTCTGGTTCATGAGTAAAGATACAAGGTGAATCTGCTCTCGCTGTTTAGACCACGGTGGGCTTATTATTTCATACTCCACACAATAAAACACTTGGATGGACCACTGCTCTCAGCCCTGAATGTTACCACACTGTTTCAAATAAATGCAGGAGGAAAAAAAACAAGTTTAAAGGTACTGCACTCTTCTGCTGTAGGGCCTGCCACTCATTTGTCTCAATACAAACGTTATTGTTTGGCTAGAATTTCTATTTCCATGGAGACAATCAGGTCAATTTACAACTCAGAGGTCTCATTCATCATACTTTACATGGAATTCTTATTAAAAAACATAAACCTTCCTCATAAAAAGTCACATCACATCTCCGTTTGTCTCGTCTCTAAAAGCACCAAAGCACAAAGTTCAGAGTTTGTGGACTGGAACACACATTTCCAGATCAAGTTGTATTTTTTTATAAAAAAAAAAAAAAGAAAAAAAAATAGGAGGGTAAAACTCAATTAAATGTAGTCAGTTACACTTACTTGAGTAACTTTTTGAGTACTTTTCAAGCAGCATATATTTATCCCTAATTGTAAGAATAGTATTGAGTAAAAGTTTTGGTCACTTTTCCCACAGTGAATACGTTTACAAGTGAGTGGCTTTTAGTCTATTTTTCAAAACACCAGATTTTGTACAATATCTTATGTTTTGTCTACTAACTCATATTTTAAATAAGTCTTAGTTTAAACTGTTACTCACTAATTTCTCCAAATACTTTAATTGTTTGGACTACTATTTCCTGTTGGCTAAACTTTACCCACCCTTTTTTTTTATTAATTACACAGTTAACGTGGAAAGTCATGTAGGAAACATTTTGATACATACACGCCCAGATCTGTGAGGTGAGCCCACACACAGAATGCATGTTTTTCAAGGTATTTCTAAAAATTTAAAACATCCACAATGAACTATATATCCAAAATAGAAACATTTAATTCCAAATTGTGGAACATTCCAGGCTAAGCAATAACACGTCCATGGAGAGACGCAGTAGGTAGCAGACTCCCAAGCATTAATGTTCCATGGCGTACCTTTCGATTTCAAAGTAAAACAAATAAGTAAATAAAAGTCCTTCTCCTTTTCCCTGTAGATCCTCGCCGTGTCCTGTTCTCCGCCTGACAGAGAGCTCGCAGCGAGTCCTGTCTGTCCCCCACAGCTCACAGCTCAGTCCATCTCCATCAGCTCATTTCCTGTGTCGCGCCTCATCATCCAGCGCCACTTCCTCCTGCTCTATTTCCTCCTTTGTCTCTTCTTTTGCTGTCTGACAGATCACTGCTGCATCTGACAATAGGTTTGGAGATCCTCCTCCCAGAGTGACACAGTGAGTGGTGATGACTCAATATCGACTGGGATTAAATAGATCTGGGTTCCGCCTTCTTTTTTCCTACTACAGTTGGGAGTTGTTGCCCTTTTATTAGTTAATTATATACTTAAGATATAGTTATTTACTCTGTCAGAACCAGCCACACAAAGTGCAAATGCAGATCGCTTCAGGACACAGCTCCAGCACAGAGGCAGCAGTGGCTCATTTGTCAAAAGTGCACTATGTAACTTTACAACTGGAGGGTCAGTCACCTGCTTGTTTGTATGAGATATTATTGCATGGCCTGGAATGTTCCACAGTATAGCTATTAATTCACTATTGTTGAATTAGGGGTGTTAAAAAAAAAGAAAAAGAAAGACTGAGCGGAATTGCCTGTTCAGATCTGACTTTTTGGCGTTTGTTTCATGGGGCTAAAATCTTCCTGAAGTCATGAAGACAGCCCCTACTCAATGTTCAAGACTAAGCTGTTTGACTGTGCTTATGACTGAGGGAGTTGTATCTGCATTTAACGCTTTAAAAAATGTATTTGAATGTGATTATGATTAAATTATCCTTTTTTTTTTTACATTGTGGTTTAACTTCACTTGCATTGTGATTTAAAAGTATATTTAATGTCTGTAAAGTTCTTTGAATAACATTTTGTACGAATACATTTTGATTGATTGACTTTTTGGCCTGGTGGTGTGACCTGAAGGTTTTGTTTATTTATTCATCTTAATTTAACTAGGTAAAAGATCAAAACCTCTTTTTCAAGGGTTAACACAATCATTACCAAAAAAATAATAATAATAAAAAAAAATAAAAGCTCACACACAGGATTTTCATTGGATTCTTGCTCCTATAAACTCAGATAAGTTTAATCCACACTGGAGACAAGCAGGTGGCATGTACCCTCCACCAGAAAAAGTTACATACCGCAGTGGACCTTTAAAGCCTTGTATGGAGTAGGTTTATGGGGGAAGAGTTTGCTCCTGAGTGTATGAGTTTGAGCGAGGACAGGCGCAGATTGGCAGTCATGCTTCCATCACTCCACCTCAGGGCAGCTTTGGCAACAAAAAGAGCCCGCCCTGTGTACGAATGTGACCCTGAGCAAGTGGACTGGCACAATACAATATGCTCCCGAGCGAGGTTTGAACCACTAGTCCTCTGATTAATGGGTTAACCCACTTTGCGACCGTCAAATCAGCAGCTCAAGAGTTTAGGAGCATAAAATTAAAATATTCTTACACTATTGCCATTCCAAATTTCACAGGCACCCAAACTCGACTCTTGATTTTTCCATCCCCTCTCGTCCGACTTTCCAACTCATCAAGTGGACGAGATGAGTGCTCTTTGGTGGCACCTCATTTCCATTTTGATTTCTCCTTGCCTTTGTACTGGGTCATCAAGTGCGTCTTCTCCTCGACCCCTCTACTCTTCACTACCTCTGACTTTAATCTTTTTTTTCTTCGCCGTGCTCTCTCGTCCCGCTTGTTTATCCGTCCTGGCTGTTTGCTCGTACAGACACTGACCCATTCACTGCAACTAAAACCACTACTGCGGGCTCTGATGTCTCAAAAATGCTATTATCAGAATGGATGAGGGATAGGCACTTTCTTTGGTGTGAGATTTCCAACGTGCACGTCAAAGATGATAAAAGGATTTAAATTGATTTAATATGAGGGTTATTTAATACAAAAAAGCATAGTTTATTCAAATGATTCTGCTTCCCTATGGAAATCTGCAGTATTGCCTTAGTATTCTTACTATTAGTAGGTAATATAAAGTAATATAAAGTAGAACTAAGCAACATTTCTACCTTATAAGTCCGTGTGGTGGTCGTAAATGTATTTTCAGTCCGTTTGAAGCCCCCGGAAAGTTAAAGTTCCTTATTTCAATAAAAAGGAAGGGTAAAGGAAGTAAAGTTTTTGCATATCTATCTCCATAGAGACAAGCAGGGAGCACGTCCTGTCCAGGTTACATGTCAGGTTTGGAAATTACATCTATCATTTGCAACTGTTTTTAGGGAATATATATTTTTATGTGATTGACTAAATTGTCCAAATATGTGTTAAAGTCTACAGTAAAGTCTAATGACCGCTTTCGGCGCACAACAATTCATTTTCTCAACACTTGAACTCAGTCCTGCTTTTTCTACAACTGTTTACTTAATCTTTTTTATGTCAAGTACAAACTAAATATTTTGCAGATTTATTTATTGACAGACTTTCACATTTTTTTCACATTTTAGGTGTTGCCATAATTACCATTGACTCTCATGCGTTTTGGACAAAATTTCGCTAAAATTCTGAACGTTGTAAACTCTTCTTACATTCTGTGCATTAATCCAGACAAAGCAATAACATCTCCACGAAAAAATTAAATAAACGGAAAAATGGTAACAGTCCAGTTGACTTAGCGCTTTTCTATCTCTGTTGATATTTCAAAGCTCAAATTTACATAAAGTCCCTGCTCACTCATACATTCATAAGCCAGAGTACTTAGACTTTGGTGCAGGATGGGTTAAATGTCTTGCCCAAGAACACAACAACTGAATTTACTGCTGGATTGGGGTCAGAAGTCAAACATTGATAAACTGAGCTCCTGCCGACCCACTGAACTCATTTTGAAGATGAAATAAAACAGACAGAATATTAAGACCATGACTAAGGCAGCAAGAAAACATTAAATCACAACTGAAGAGACATCCACTAGCCTTTGCCCACTGCCCCGCTTCACTCACTCTTCACTCCTATCATTGGATGGCACAAACTCTCGGAGGGCTGCTAACAGAGTGGTCACAGATCACACTTCACTTCAGGCGCCAGGATCCGGGTGTTGATTGGACGAAGGCGTGACATCGTGTCAGGGACTTGTTCGCTCTTTCATTTAGTGCCAATTTGAGCAGGAATAAACCTATTATTGTCAGCCAGAGGGCCACAGGGACGAGGGAGGGATCAACACGCAAACATGAGAATTAGTTTTATCGCCATTTAGTGGATGTTGCTATTGTCATGGGACGTAAACACGCCACAAGGGGCAGTAAGCCAGTTTAGTCCTCATGACAGTCCCAAATACAGGATTTGGTCCACAGACACAAACAACATGATTTACATTTTTTGTTTTTGTTCATGAAATGAGGAAACAAAAATACAGTTAGATTTTTCTTTTTTTTCTTTGAACACTGGAATAAAAATACACACTTTGAAAGAAAGTTTGGCACGTGGATTCATGAATTAATTTAACAAGAAATAATTGCTTTTGCACTGGTCTAAAATCGACTCATGTGGGTAGTATTCAGCCACATTTACATGTTAATAACTTCTCTGACTAGCTTTTAATACTTTTACTCCGACTTGAATAATATTATATTTATCAGTGTAACAGTATTCGACTGATTGTAAAAGTCGATGTTAACTGTGATACTTGATGTTGGCGATATTAAATTATTTGAACATTAGTGATTCTTGCACTACTCTTCAGTTTTTTCTCATTTTTCTGGTCTATCCTTGGAGAATACTTTTGGCAGCACGGAAAAAGGCCGTCACATGCATGACTCAAACTGCACCTACAATCATGGACTTTACCAGTATTGTCATGGGCAATATTCACTGTATGATTTAACTTCTTTTCTTTCTCTTTAAAATTTTTTGCACAATTTCTCTGTGTCGTGGTTTTGTGTTCTGAGTTTGAAATTTAAAAACTGAAAAGAAAAGAAATAAGAAAATACCAAATTATGTGAAATATTTAGCATTTTTCAATAGCAATAACATCCAGACAGTTACTCTTACTTGAGTGCAGTTTCCCCAAATACTTTTTTACTCTTTTTTTTTTTTTCCTTTTCTTGTATCATGACATGGACAATAATTTTTTTACTTTTACTTGAGTAATATTACTTTGAAGCTGGTTCTCTTACTTTTTGACTACTCTACCCAGTTTTGCAGACATTGGTGAATGTTGGTGTTAAAATGAAAACAACATTCCCTTTGCCTAATTAAAAGAGACCACTATTCCACAAATTGATTAACAAAAATCTGCTTGTCGACCTCTTCACGATCCAAAACGCCCAGTGCTTCCATGCGATGCAACTGGACAAACAATCATGTTCTCTACCTAAATACTGCAACTACTTCACTGCTTTACTTCAGCGCAGTGCCACTTGTATGTCGCTGCAATCCAGGAAGACAATGTTGTGTTGCACGTTGATAAAGTAAGGTAAAGTGAAAAGCAACACTGATGGTCTGTGACAGGAGATGGAGAGTCACAACAAAGTTTGAAAAGAAAGCAACGTTGAAGGCACTTAGAAGGAGAAGTGCAAATGGCCTGTAAAAGAAACAGTCCTGGAGGTGGTAAAGAAAACATTAGCTGGTGCACTCATACATCTTCAGCAAAACTTTATAGGCTTTATCTCGGCTAAAACAACTGAAGCATTTTCAGGAGGACTGGATAATACACTGCAAACAGCATGTTGAATATATAAAGAATAGGCTATGTAGAACAAAAATAAAGAAGAAATACTGATTATGATAAATAGTTGTCCTATTATGTCCTTTTATATATATTTGTCCTGTTTGGCATTTAGAGCTGACCCGTCATAAGCAATTAAAATATGTTTGAATATTGGGCTCATATAAGCCAGATTCTGTTGATCACAATGTACTTTGCCTTGAAATATTCAAATATTAAGTAAGTAAGACTGAAAAACTTTGTGTTAAAACAAAAATCTGTTTTAAAAATATTTTAGCTTCCCCATATTTTTATAACATATATTTTTCCCACGAATGTTGAGTACCTCGTTGTAATAACTACACTTATTCAAGCATTAATAAGGCTTGAACAAAGTCTTAATTGTCATTAAATAATTAACAAATAGTTTAGTAGGAATGATTTTGGCCTTAGTAACAACTTGATTAAGGAGTTAGGGTTAGGATATTAATTAAGCAGTTACTAAGCCTTAATCATTCTTAAGAAATGAAATGCCAAGTCTTTGTTCATTGTCATTAAAAGTGTAGGTACTATGAAGTGTTGTGAATGTTGTGATGGCATCTGAAACCCAGTAATACAATAAAATCATAAACCCATATATCAACATGACAATATATTTTCTGTAAATTGTCAATTTTAGTGTTATATTTATGGATTGCAACATTATAATTTTCATAAATACCACATCTAAAATTAGTTTTACATAATTTCAAGAAAAGAAATGTCAAGGCTGCTTTGTGAAATCTTTCAAGGTTTCACAATGACTTGAAAGCATCCAGCACGTTGTTGAATAGTGTCCATTTGTAGATGAGACAAGTCAGAATGTATTAAAGAGGCCTCGCTCCATCAGTAAATCTTTTCTGTAGAGGTCAAGAGATGGTGAGGATCAATGGCATGGAATCGACCTTGCGCCTCGAGGAGGAGTGAGGTGGAAAGTGTGGGGGGTGAGATATAGAGAGATCTAGGAGAACAGAAGAGTGGTGACAATGGACAGCGAGGGGGGAGGGTCATCATTAACCACCGGGGCAACGGGGCCGCTGGGGGCTTCGATTGCTCCTGCCGGGCTCAATAGCGGCTCGATGGACCTCTCCAAGGGCCCAGAGAGCGCCGTTTGTAGGGCAAGAGCCGGACATGTCGAGGGGTGGTTCTGTGTGAGCGTGGAAGAAGAGGAGAGGAGGGGGATACAAGAGCAACCAATGTCAAACGCAAAGGCAATACATTCCACACGTGTTTTTTTAACCACATCGGAAAGGATTTTGGGAGAAAACGAAAAACAACCAGACAAGACAATGTGAGTATCTCTGTAAACCATTTGAGACCATTCTCACTCAGTTCTAATTTACATTTTAGCAAAACAGTAATACTCAAAACACGAAAAGAATTTGCAGGTAAATAATAATGATTTTGGTCTTAAAAAAACGTCTATGGTGGGGTTGACAAAAATAGTGATATGTATCTTTAAAAATAGCTGCCAATGTAGCAAAGATTTCAAAGAAGTGGCGGTAAGTTAATGATAGCACGTGATATGAGATGCTTGATTTACCAAAACTTTAAAACAGGAATTTGAAAGGCAACTGAAATAATTCATAATGACATATTACTTTTCATTTTGGCGTGTTTAGCAATAAACTATAATGTAAATAGAACATCATTTTGCATTCTGTTCATTGTGTATTGCAATACAACATCTACAACAGCTTAACAGCTTTGTGTTTGTTGACTTCCTGTTCAAAATGGAAGAACTTAGAAGCCTCACCTCTTCATTGTGTCATTTCCCTGCAACCAATGTTCATTGGTTTTAATCAATTGAAAATGTGAACCCTGGAGTCAAAAAATGTTTGAATGATCACAAATACAGAGAGGAGTGTGGAGATACAGGGTATGTGATAACCTACGTTTTCAGGGCAATTCAGGATTACTCAAAAGTGCATGCATTATTGAAATATAAGTTATTATTATTATTATTATTACATGGTTAAAAGCACTTAAGAGTCCCTTTAATCCTTTAAGAAACTCTTACAGAAACATAATAATACATAAAGCAAAAATAAGTGTGTAAGTAACACTCTAGAAGTCTTTAATATCCACATAACAAAAGTCAGTGAGCCGTATTCAAGCACAATGTAGGCATCAAGCTAACACATAAAAGGTGGTGGGCATTAGTTATTATTTACTCATCTCTCTCCTGCTGGTCCAAACCCGTACTCTAGGCCAACTTTGCACTTTCTCTGTGTCCTTCACCAATCCCACACGCTCTGATATGAGAACCCCAGTCCATCTGTCGCACAGGCCCCAGCACAGAGACGAAGAACTGTCAAAGAACTCCCAGACACATACAACTGTAGCCTATACGAAGCAGCCCACATTCTGTCCAGGAAGTGTCAATGATTTGATGTCAGCATTTTGGGTGTCATGCCACAACCTGAAATCTGCGCTGACCCAAAAATTGGACGTGGTGCTGACAGCAGAGAATAAGGAGGAACTGAAGCAATAGACAAGCGATGGTTGAGAAAGACAGAGAGAGAGAGCAGGGGTGTCCCGGAGGTAGACGGAGGCTGATACGGTGAGACATTGTGTGTTTACCTGCCGGCGGGGGAAGCATGGCTCAATCTCACGTCTGTTCACTTCCTCAGCGCCGCAGTCACCTCCGCTGTCCCATCACGGCCGCCTCAGGTCAGAGGAGACAGGACATCCTCAGCGAGAAGTCAAACAGCTACAGCGGGGTGAAACACAAAGCGAGTGCTGTAACAGAGATGTCAAAGGGAGTGAGTTAAAAACAAAACTGAATAGGCAATGTAAGCAAACAAAAAGAGCCAAAGGTACTAAAGGCAAGGATTTAGTTTCTCTGGTGGAGGTCCTGTATCCCTGATTTCAAATGAAACCAGGGATACAGAACCCCGTATCCCTGATTTCAAATGAGTGTGATTGACAGGTGGACTAACCAATTACAGAAACACATGGTCCATTCGTGTCTAAACATGCAGCTTACGAGGAAAAAAGGAAAATACAATACAGAATTTACATGTGCTTGCCTCGACATGCTTACATCTGTAATGAACGTGATTTGATGGCAGAAATACACAGAACAAGTCTGGTAATGATTTATGAACTTAAGAATGGTGCAGAAGTTGTCTGGAAAGTGCAGGATGATATCCTTCTGTATTTTCTGTACTCTGTATTTTAGATTGGTATTTCACAGGTTAACGATCAACTTCAGATGGGCGTAAATGACAAGGGGGTACGCCAGGTATAAGCTTGCGCTGTCCATATCGAAACAAAAACAGTTGCTAAAAGGACAAAAGAAAGCAAAAAATGTCACAGGAACTGGAAAATATTGCATATTTCTGCACAATCTAATGATTTGTGATGCTGTTTCATGTGTCAGTGAAATAAACAAACCTGAACACATGGTTCTGTTAGAGTTTGACTGAAGGTGTGACAGAGGGAGTGGTAACCCGAGTCACTCTTCCTAAAGAATTCAAGAAGAAGTGTCTATTTTGGATCCAAGACAAGTGCAGAAGACTTCCAGATCTCTATGACGTCACAAATCTGGGGAATTTGGAAACAAGCATGAATGATGCTAAATACAGCTCTAGGTGTTTTTGATGAAGGAACAATATTACAACGTGGTTAAAAGCTCAAAAAAGTCAATTTTACAATATCTGACCTTCAAAAAACACACATTTCTAATGTTTGATCGACTCTGCAGATCTGTGAGATTTATATGTTTAATGCCATGCACTGACATTACAGACAAAGCAATAACATCTTTATGGGGACAAGCTGGTGGCTGACCTGTAATGCACCTTTAAATCAATGTAATCCCACCTGCAGAAGATGTATTAGACCACACATCTACAGCCTGGATTAACACATGCATCATCACTTCTCCTTGCAATAAACTGTCAGCACAACTGGTTAACATGCAGGATGAAGGCTGCGTAATTTCACTGTCAAAAGTTTTACGCTACAGGCTACAAGCTCTGAGTATCTGTTTATTTGTGTTTTATTATAGAGCCAAACCAATTATTAAATTCTAAATGCCTCAGGGAAATTTTGTTGAATTTAGTTATGTGTTGTTTCTCATAAAAAGAAAGTAAAATGGGAGAAAAACAGCCGGGACAGCTCAACATACGCGCTGGCCTTGTCCTGGTCTCACCTCTAATATGTCTGATATTAGAGCCACAGCACTCTGCATACTAACTACCACTGAGACAAATACAAACACACACACACACACACACACACACACACACATACGGCGCAGACATCAGGGTCATCAGAGTCCCCCAGGAGCCACAAGGAAACCATCTCTTTGTATAGACAGATGTAATTTCCCTTCCATTTCCTCTGCATGGACGCCAATTACTGCTGCTGAGCCCACCGCTGATTGAAGCTAATACTGCGTCGATATGATAATCATTGGTTTATTGGACAGCACATTAGAGAAAACGTTAGATGTCAAGGAGCGAGGGACAGACATTGAAGTATAGCAACCAGACGTCAACTCAGGTAGTCATATAAAGTGCAATAAGCTGAGTTGATAATAAACTGCCTCAGTAAATTGCCCGTTATTCTTTCTTTTTTTTCTGTTCGCAAATAAAAAGAGCAATATAATTAAAAGGCAAGCTGCAGTCAATATTTCTATGGGCATTGTTAATTGTTGTTATATAGTTTTAATGAAGTACTTCAATTGGACTTGAGGTTGGGCGAATTGGTCTCGCTGAAAAAAACAAAGAAAGAGAATACAAGAAGAAATGTCAGCGCTTTTTAATGTAAATTCTGTTTTTATTTTCTTAACTGTCTCTTAATTGTGTAAATATTGTTATGATTTGTGTGCCGCTTTATTTTTCACTTTGCCCCAGGTCACCCTTGAGAGAGAGTTCTCGATCTCTGTGGGTTCTTAACTTGTTAAATAAAGTCGTCGATTTAAACCCTCATTCGTCCAGGTGTGGTCCATCGTAGGAAGGGTTTCAGAGGTTGTCATCCGGATGACAACCTCTGAAACCCTTCCTACGTTGTTAAATAAAGGTTAATACCTTAATTAGCTTGAAGAAGGCAATAGTTATTTTTTCTGGTATTTAGTAATACTCTACAACAAACTTTGTATACATTTTATTAATTTCAAATCACAATATTCATTTACTTTAATAATAAAAATGATTTTTCATGATACTGTTGAAGTCTGCTTCTTTCTAAACAAAAAGAAAATCAAAGAACTAAGAACAGAGCAGTGGGTGTATATAGGAGGTAGGTGAACTGGGGAATTTTCAAAGGAATGGTGCCTTAAATGCACAACAATGAATATGCATTAATTGTTCAAAACACAACGTTGACTGAATCAACAATAAGGTAAAAACATAGCACCTCTTAAAAGTACGTTTTGCATAATTATTAAATTAGTTCTGTTTCTGTTTTTCATTTCAAAACAGTAACAATCAGATGCAGGACCTTGAAATTAAAATGATTATTTTACAAACAATATTGGACAACAATAGTCTGTCAACAGATTTCAGAGGTGAACTGTAAAGTTGTCTATTAAAAAATGTAACTTCAAACTTACATTATTCTACTGTGTTTTCAAATGATAGCTAGTAGAGAGTTATTCTGAAACCATAATTTTACAATCCAATCAAATCTTATATCATTAAGCAACAAATCCTCAACTTTCTCATCCCCCGAGTAGACCTGTTACCTCAGGAGACATCACTCTTTGAATAGCCATCGCAGTGAAGAACAAGATGAAAAGCAGATCCATTATGGTAAACAAAGTATTAAACATAATCTAGCCCCCACTATCTTCTGATCCGTGCGTTTAGGTTATTCATAGGTCAGGAAGCTTGAGAGAAAAGACGTAAAAAGCAATGAAATGAAGATAGCGGAAACAAATGGATTCCACAGCAAGATGAAATCATTGAGGAAAAATAGATGTAACAAGCCTGAGATAGCAGCGGGTCTGATATATAAGATGTAAGTACAGTTTATGTACTCATAGGTCTAGGAGGTTTTGGCTCGGGAAACACTGTGAAGTATATGTGAAAGTATATGATATTTGCACCTTCTGTAGCTGAGGTGTGTGCAAAAAGGAAAAAGAGGAAAAAGTTGAGTGCGTAAACACACTTTCACACTTTCAGGGTTACAAGGTGCATGCAAACGTCTCATTAGGAGGTCGACAGGGAGTGGGAACAGATGTTTGATATTCAACATGTTTTAAGTGTGACCTGAGAAATCAACTGTGAAGTGACAGTAAATACAGCATTAAATGAGGTTCATCCACAAAGTTCCATGTTCATCATTTCAAACAGTGTTATGCATGTTAGATATGCATTCAGTGTCTTGGCACAAATGAAACATCAGCTGTCGATACAGAGCATGTCAGCCAGCCAGCCAAGACTAAGATCAGAAAACCTTTATTTGTCCCACAATGAAAGAAACTCAATCAGAGAGACATGAACCACATCCTGACATTTGGAAGCCTGCCGTACTCTCCCACACGTTCAATCTCCGTGTGCGTGGTCTGCGTGCATTGGTGGCAGTCTTTAAGTGTGTATGTTCTCTGCGTCTCTGGATGATTCAGAATAAAACAAAACTAAAGTATATCCCTCATAAGGACCCTGGCTCAGATTAGGGTCCCCATGTGCTTATCCACATCAACTGCTTCCAACAGGTTAACGCAATAGCTTAATAACAACCTAACACATGTGTATTAGGCTGAAGACAAACCGGGCTTAATGATCTGGAAATGGGCCCCACACTGCGTCGCTCAATGCACAGACAGGATGTCACATGAAATAATGCATAAATAATTCATTCATCTCAAACTCTATGGTGGTTAGCAATAGCCACAGCTGCCCTGCATGGGGTCCACACACACCCTTCAGACCCATTTTTGTTGCCCCTCAATTTTTCTCAGATGATTATTTTTTCCTGCAATTTTTTTTCTAACCATTCTAAGAAAAAAAATATTTGGACTATAAAACAGACCCACAACATTTGCTTAACACACCATACAGAATGATTAACTGTATTGTTCACCTGTGGCCCTCCACTGTGCACTTGTTTCAAAAGCGGCCCTTGGTGTAAGGTGAATTGACAAAAAAGACTGAAACAGGTCTATGAACTGTTTTTTGCACACACACATACACATAAAAACAAGTGTACATGATTCAGTTATTTATTCATTCAGAGCAGACATTACAAACTGATCAATTAAGAAAAGAACTGCATGTATTTAAAGTTGCTAACTGCGTCCATTATAATTGCTGTTTCAATTTGATTGCGATTAATCTTGCAGCTCTAGTTAGTCTAGTCCACTGTGTCACCTCCCATCCAAGTACTAACCAGGCTGAATCTGCTTAGCTTTCGAGATCAGACATTCTTAAAGAAGTATATTGTGCAATAAATAAAACTATATGATCCTGTTTGCTATGATTATTTATTTAATTTGTGTTTGCTCAATACACAACACTGTCACTCATTCTCTCTGCTGCCCTGATCGAAGATTTCTCAAAGACGCACAACTGTATAACCACTTGTCACTTTGATCTCTCTATTTTCATGCTGGTGAAGCAATAATGAGGTCAAGGAAATTGCTTTCTTGAAACTAAGTCGATGGCGGAAGGATAAGAACGATGGCCGGCTTTTTAAGGAGAAGACAACACAAACAATTTGAAGTTTTGTAATTGGAAACCTTGACTTTGTTGGGAATTTAGAAGAGGGGATTTTGGTGACCTGATTTCTCAACCTCCACAAGATCAAGCTGAAGAAGAATTTCAGGATTAGAAACCACCATGAAAAAAATAAAAGCAGGGAATCTATGATGCAAGTTTATCCTTTGCTGAACTTTGTTTGGGTGAACAGAATAAGAATATCTTGTCAAATCAAATCTAGAAAACAAATATTATACTATCAAGATTTCAAATTCAAAAACAAAAAAGATATGTTGATTCTATTCAAATGTATATGTCACTTATTTAATTTACTCCAGCCAATTTAAATTAATCTATTATTTTAAATTAACAATTTAAACAACAGGCTAAATTTAGTATAGTTTCACTTGATGCTGTGTCTGGCAACTATCAACTCCACAATCTCAGGTATCACTCTCAAGGTAAACCCCTTAATTAGCCTTAATAAAGCATGAACAATGACTCAATACATCTTAAATGAACAAATAGCTTATTAAGAATGAATCAGGCTCAGTAATTATTTAATTCAGGTGTTATGTTATTATTAAAGTAGTTAGAAAGCCTTAATAATTCTTAATAAACAGTTTGTTCAGTATGAAGTAAGTCTTTTTCATGCTCTGTCAAGGCTAATAAAAGTGTAGCTGTCTGTGGACAGGGGTGTCTATAGGTTCCAAAGCTAAAGAAAATTGAATTCTGTCAACTGAGCAGTGACTAAGAGTGAAGATGTTTCACCACTCATCCAAGGAGCTTCTTCAGTTCCTCTGATAGAACTGGTGAGTCACTGCCTTACAGCTGTCTGAAGGGAGGAGCTAACTAAACTCATACTACCACAAAGTATTTTTACAGAATTTTTTGTTCCATATCCAGTCTATTGAACTATTCTAAAGATATAAACCGAGTCATTTTTTGCATAAACGTTCATGGCCCTAACCTAACGGGTCGTCCTACTCCTATTAGCATACTCTGATTAGCCATATTGTTTTCTTTGTTTTAGTTTAGGCCTGAGGATGGAGACATAAATTGGTGATAAACTGTAAATTAGACTAATATCTTTCCTTTGTCTCAAACCACCTCTTCTGATCTGAACTTCACTGTCTTCAAGTGGCTTTGTATACCTTAAGACTTCTGCAGACTTGGAGTTGTGGCCGGATTTTAAAGTGCGTATGACAGGCTTTTATGATTTTCTAATTTTTACTTTATTTTATGTTGTAATACCTCTTGTAAATATAAATTATAGTATTACACCAATCAGGTAGCTGTTTGTGGAGAAAAGTTGAAAATATGTTGAAAATTACAAGAAGTACAACTGTAGGAACAACATCCAATCAGAGCAGCCGAGCAGCGCCAGGCCCTGTTGCCAAGTGACGGCTCTTAATATGCAGAAAATATCGAAAAAACCAACATGGAGTTTGTGCAAACTTTTTTAATTTAACACAACAATGAGTCAGTGTAACCTGCTCCTTACCTCCACTGAATATCACACTCCTGTGTCCTGTACATCAGATTTAACACACACACGTTCATTCATTGTGTTTTATTTTTTCTCTAAATAGGAGCACACGTAAAGGCAACTGACGCTCGAAAATCTCAACTGAAATCGCCAAATGTGTCATGTCGCTGTCCTTTATGCGAGTCTAACACAAACAATTGTTGCAAAATGTCCTCACATCTTTTTGACACTTCTTAAAAATCGCTGAATATTTTAAAATCCTCTAGTGTGCAGCTGGATTTAGTGTAGCTATTATAAAGTGTTACTCAATCTCCTTTTTGGGAGGCAGAAGAACAATCTCACCATAACTGTTGTATAATGTCAAGAGTGGAATATTTTAACATTTTCAGTAATGATTAATAATCACTTATGGAAGAAGTAAGAACAGGTCTGCTCTCGTATATAAAAAGAATCAACTTTCTGTTAATTTCCTCTTAACAAGAATGGACCATTCCAAGTCCTCACTGAGCACTTTATTCCCCTTAGCTTAATTGGACTTTAGCCAAAAGCACTTACAACTCCATTCAAAGTGTCCACCACTAAACAGATAAGGGCTGGACTTTTTCTTAACCTGATATTGATAATGGCACGAAATTTGGATTAAATTATCTGTGTAATTCAGATCACCACAATTTTCACAGTAAATGAGTTTGACATTACCCTGTGCATACGTCAGTCTAGTATTACAGGCTCCAAAACAAATATACTTGAAATGAAAAATGTTCATTACCAAAGAGTGATTGTTTACATGATTATTCACAAGCACAGACTCCAGCAGTTGGCAAAGACACAATAAACTGTCCACTTTTCTACTGGCAGCCCAGCAGAGTACTTTTTGATCACTGTGAAAAAGAAATGTTGATTTGAGACCAAACGTGGCTATGGCAACACGACCATGTTCTCTGGCAAATATGTTTCACCATCAGCACATTATATACATATAATTATTAGCACATGAAGTCGATGGATTTGTGGGGTAAATAATCATTCCCCTTTCAGTTTCCATTTGCCAAATTCTAAAGAGACCCCCTGCTATTCTGTGAAGAGGCTCCGAGCTGTGAGAGAGCAGCTTCTGTGGCAGCTGTCTCGTCATATGGCCACCGCCGCCTACTTTGGTTTTATTTCCCCCTCAACGGTTCATTCAAAGTGCATGCCATTCATGCCATTCACTTCCAATCAATATGTCCACACTAATATAAAAAGCCTTTATTCTTATAAGGACATCTCAAAGTGCACCATCCACCAATTTAGAAATTTAGCGCTATGAATCAGAGTGAACTACAGATGAACTACCGGTGTTTTTACTATTTTGGACACCTTAGCCATGGGATTTCTTTACCTAAAATGACATGTATACGTTATTTAATTTCCAAAAAGCCTGTTCTACCTCCAGCTCCGTTATTTTCTGTGAGGGATACGCCTCAGCACAGCATATAATAACCTACTTAAACACATCAAGATGGCATCTGTCAGTCACATTGTGCACACTGGAGCACAGTATCAGCAGCCAGCCACATGATTATTATTCTGACAGGACATCTAGGACCATATGGGACTTCTTTTTTTCATAGGCATAGGAATCCGAGGAGACAGAAACTCAGATCAACTCAGAAATTATGTAGTATCATATATTTCATGATGGTAAATGTGTTTAATTGGTCAGGATCTCGGAGTAGAGCCGCTGCTCCTCCACATGGAGAGGAGCCGCTGAGGTGGCTCGGACGTCTGTTCTGGAGTCTCCTGGACGCCTCCCTCTGGAGGTGTTCCGGGTATGTCTGGACGAGGCCCCGGGGAAGAGCCAGGATACGCTGGAGAGACTCTCTCTCTGCATGGAATGAGAACACCTCAGAAGTGTCTGGGGTGAGGATAGTCAGGGAGTGCCTGCTTAGACAATGTCCCTGTGACCATGCCCCGGATCAGCAGCAGCAGAGTCTAAATCTCATGTTCTGGTAATTTAGTTTAGAAACATTTTAACTAAAGAGCAAGTTTCCATCTGCAGTCCCTGATTTGCAGGAAAATCATGCAACGCAATTACATCCAATCAACAACAAAAACAATTCACAATGTCTACTCTATGACCCAGACATACTCACACAACATCACCCATGTACGATACAACCGCACATCTCAAGCAGCAATGAGCATTTACAAAAGCACATGTTTTATAAAATATACATTTACCTACTAATTTCTGAATGTAACGATTTATCCATTTATTTTATTTTTTGTCCCTGCCATATGAATTGTTGCGATATTTTTGAGTTCACACACTCTTGAGAATCCATCTGAATGGTCTCCCACTGTAGGGTTTGAGCCGGCTGCTGTGTGCTGGAGCAATCACAACGCCGCATCGTGGTTTGGGCGGAAGTCAAAAGGACAAACCTAAACAAACATGATGACGCCGACAGACGCACTTCAGCCTATTTCAACACATGTACAGACTATTTTGCTTTTGAAAACATGCACATTGAAGTGCTTTGTGCATTCGAGGAAGGGGATGAAGTCTGTGTTTCTTTCTACTGGATTTCTTGATTTCTCAACTTGTTCCACATTTGCGACGCTGCGACCGATCAGTTCAAATGTTTGTCATGACGTTACGCATTTTCCCAACGTCTTTCGGTAAGAGCTTATCCAGATTGATAATGTGTAGAACTAAATTCAGAGTGATACACGTATCAATCTGGCATGAGCCAGGTTATTTTATTTATCCAGGAAGGTCGTTCTCACAACAATCACAACACAACAATCTGTTTTTTTGACCATAATCTTTCCGCTATTATATCAATCCATAGGTTAAATATTACAGATACATAGCACATAGTCCTGTGTTTCACATTTCCACAATTACACGTAAGAAAGCATGAAGGTGCTTCATTGGACACATTACAGACTACAAGAAGCAGCACAAGTCAGTCTGACTATTCCAAACACTTTTTACTTTTATTTTTTATTATTACATTTTAGAAGAAGCTGCCGTAAACTTCTTGCTGCATTTTTAAAAATCTATCAACCACCTTCATTATTTGATGATCATGAAATATATATATATATATATATATATATGCATTTGATCCCGAACTGACCCGTTTGTGTTGTGTGTACGATATCGCTAATGAGATAAAGCCGATAGAGAAAAATATAAGCTTGTAGTGGTTTGCTCACTGACTTGACTTGATTTTCAATTCATCCAGTTTTTATACTGACAAAGAAAACAAAATATACCATAACCTCTATAATCAATAGCTTAAATCCCTTCACAAATATTATTTGCCACTGGTCAGTATCAGTTTAAAATAGCATCAGTATCTAAGAAGGAACTGAAATGGTCCGCCAAACTCAGTAAAATGTCTTTATAATTGAACTTTTATTGTGTGTGAAAGCCTGTTAAAATGCACAGGTCAAAACTTGAAGCTTTTAAAAGACTTTCTTAAGCTGTTCACTTACAAGATCATTACCACTTTTTCCTGCAGAATTTCTACACGCCTCTCTGTTCGCTGGCGTCTCCATTAGTGACACGCATTTATGTTAATCCTTCAACAGAATTGTCTTGTTCTTGGAAATGTTTGATAAAATTCCACGTTGGAGGTATTAACCTGCCGTCTGACATACTGTGAGCTGCCAGGACAACAGATTATACGTAGTTAGATCCCGGTTTACTCTTCACATTTCTTTTCATAATTGTTGTTTCTCAGGCCTAAGGGGAATATGATTGAAGTCTAGAGGGAAGCGCTGATTAAAGCTGCCATGTGAAAATCAAGCACGTACTTTAAGCCCTCACAAATCTGACAGCGGTATGTGCACTTTTATTTTTTACAACTGACCACATCGCACAGTGAGGAGGAAAACAAAATCATCTTCAGAAGACACTTTCCAAAATGCTAATTCATATCATTGTGCATATCAGACGGAAACTCTGGCAGAAAATTTGAAAAATACAACCCAAACACCAGCAGTAGCATGGAAATCCTAATTTGCATGCTGGTTTTTTTCCCACAGTGCTTTTAATTAGTCAACATTAACACATCTTTTAATTACAATTTGTCAACACTCCCGCTCTGAATCAATTTTGCAGCCTAATGCGGTGTGTTCAAATACAGTGGGCTTAACTGTAATTTCTATTAGCCCTTGTTTTGAATATTTAGGTGTTGAAGAGAATTAATTAGTTTAGAAAGGAAACAATCAGACAGCCTTTATTTTGTGTACAATTGTAGAATGAATGCTGTACAAATATTAGCACAGGATATCAATTATTTACCTTAATTACTATTATTTAATCACGTTTGTGGCTACAATTTTGAACTTTAGGTGGGACTGGAGTTGAATAAGTTGTAAAGCATTAACTAATGCTTAATTTGTCATTGTATATAAGCCCCAATCCAGTCCAAGATATTAACCTAAGACCTTCTTTCTATGAGGCCAGAGTCTGACCTGTTCTGTACATTATTCAGGTTGTTGCTGCTACAGTAACTTTGTATGACAATAATTTTGTGCTGTTTACACAAATAGTAAGCATTATTTGTATTGTTATTGTCCTTTAAAGCTGGGGTACCTGATTTTCACCAAAAAAAAACTGAGATAAGTATTCAAATCAGTCTAGTCTGGTTCCTAGCTCTCACCAGCCCTTTCACACATCATTAATTTTCACATGCAATCATTTAAAAGAACATAAATAGCTTTAGAACAGCTTTCTTCAGACAGCAAAGTGAAACTGGGGTGGTCTGCCCAAGCACAGCCAATCAAAACGCTGCTTTCGGCCCTTACTTCCTGGTTGACGCAAACTAAAATGCTGTATTATTAGCCGCAGACAACGCTTATGAAATAGTCTCATCTCTCAACTGTTTGTGTGTGTAATGTGTTTAATACGATGTAATGTGGGCTTTTAGTACAGCAGGCATGTCAGGGTTGAGTTAGAGATCTATCTACTGGCTGGAGAAGAGGGTGTAAACAGAGCTAGCCTGCCTCAACACGCTAATGTAGTGCACACTTGTAATGAAAGCTATTTGACGCCCGACCCGGCTGAGCCCGCGCGCGTACTGTCCGAACCCGACCCGAGCCCGAATCATTTGCTGCATGATTCGACCCAACCCGAGCTTGCGCACGTGTAAAACTGGAGTTACGTAAACCGAGTTCCGTGCAGAGGTTTATAGGCAGAATAAGCTCGTCTGACAGGGCTTCAAGTGTTTAGTGTTCTACCTGCACCAACTTGACGTCTGTACTGGACGGGCCTGTTCCATCCACTAACGCTGGCCCACATGACCTCCCTCCCTCGCTCCTTTCTTCAGCTTTTTGGGAAGGCATCCGTGGCTCGCTCTCTCTTTTTCTCCTCCGCTCCGTGTAGCAGCCGCGCACTTTCATTAAGGCGTCTTTTCTCACGACACATATTTTCACCAAGGTTGAGGAGGAAAACAACACAGCACCGGCTGCTCACGCGCTCTTTTGCCATGGAGCACATGTTACCCACATGCCCTCTGGGCCCGAACCCGGCACGGCCCGACAGCAGAGCGGAAAATGTGGGCCCGAACTTCAGGTCGGCTCGGGCTCGGGCTCGGGCAAAGAATCTAAGCTCTAATTTGACAGCAGCAATGCTCAGATCAAGTGTGCCAATGATTTATGGACAGCACAAAAGATCTTGGAACTCCAACTATGACAGGTCAATTGAAACTGAGGAGTTTCTGAGGCTTAGAGCACTTACTTAACAGGATGTGTGACGCTAGATACAACTCCAGGCATGTTTTTGACAAGGAACAATGTCAGAAAGTGGTTAAAAGCTCAAAAAAGTTCATCCTGCCCAAAGGCACAATGACAGTTTACTGCCAAGTGCTACAGTGGCAGGTTTGGCAAGGTGCAACACAACAACCAGACACACTCTTTGAGACTATAGAGAGGTTACATTATTGTCCAACCTAACTATAACGATAACTACACACTTGTGAGGTCTGAATCTGCTACCTGCTGATGGTGGGAGAAAATAACTGATTGTACAACACTGCCAAACATCCATTCACGCCCATTTAGAGTAAATGTATCTACACCTAATCACATGCATATCTTTAGACTTTAAGAGAGTACCCAGATAGAAACCATGGCAACACAGTGCAAACCACTCTGCCATCGAGCAAGAATAGTTCAAACTAGCCCTTTGAGTGAATTACCAAAACATACACAAAGCTCTAATATGATAAACGTCTGATCTGATATGCTGGAATTTATTTTACAACGAAATGTATTGTAGATGAAATATTGTTTTTGTTGAGTCACGTAAAATAACAGCTTTTGAAGGCAGTAAAGTAATGCTTGAAAGCTTGAAATTGGATAAAATGTTCCCATATACACACATTATTGGATGGGATGGGTGGAAAGTAGCTTCTTGCAAATGCAGCTCCTCTTTTGACGTGGATTTAGCAACACATTTCAGGAAGTCAAAGTGATTTTCTGATGCTTTCAATTGATAGCTTTTAAAGTAGACAGACACCTATACATTTGAATAACATAAAGAGGTACTATACACATATTACATGCTGGACAGACACATACAATTCAAAAGGAAAAAATAAATCTATATTAATTGTTTATTTTGCTTTGTGTGATTGACTTATTGATTTAGCTGATGGGTTTGACCCACGGATGCCCTTCCTTAAAATCCTTTTCTGTTTTGCTCTTGTATGAATATGACCAAGAAACTTTTGAAAAAGAAAAGAAAAAGAGAAAGCCCTTAAGGTCACGATTGTCACGTCACATTTCCCTTGTGCATGCTCTAACACAGTGCCATATGTCTCCAGTCCAGCGCTGCCTTCAGTGCCCTCGTCCCCCTAGTGGAGTGCGAGGGCAGCGCGGCTAGTGCTCAGAGGACGGGGAGCGCAGCAGAGGGAGTGACAGGCAAAGTGCACCGCCGCTCCCAGTGCTCGCTCTGTCACATCGGCGTAAAGACGGCAGGACGAGATGGGCCCAGACAAGCAAGTCAGGAGAGCGGGGGGTCTACGGGAAGTGACTGGTTCATATGTGCAATGGAGAGACGGCACTGGGTTTTGTTTGTGACTCAAAGGATGTGTGTATTCATCACATTGTTTGGAATGAAAACTGTCACTGTACCAAGAATCAGGTGTGGTAAATTCTTAAATATTAGATCAACAACACAGTTTAGACTTAAAATATTTGTAATTTCAGGTTAAGGTTAGCTAAGTAATAATGGATAAAACAAATATATGTCCTTGTAATGCAGGGATGTAACAATACCTTGTGATATCTCAGGCTGTAGTCAAATAAATTTGTGGTCGACAAAAGACATGCCGTGCTCATTTATTAGTCGACTATAAAAGGTGCGTGGCATCAGCTCTCTTTGACCCCAACTTCTTTTAATAGTTCACTCCCAAATCTTCAGCTAACAGACTACATGCCAAAGTATCTTGTAAAAACAGGAATTGCTGCATGCATGTAATAGTGGTGGTCCTCCCCAGCATCACTTTGTTGTCTGAAGAAAATTGTTTTAAAAGTCATGCATGTGCCACAGAATTTTTACTTGTAAATATTAATGATGTGCAAAAGGGTTTGTGAAAGCCATATGGAGTTACAGGGATTTAAAAACCTACCTCCGGTTTCATGGTTTGAAAGTCAGGTAGATTTGATTGACTAAAAACACACAGCCCCAGTGATATTGTAAATTCAAAAGTCTCAATAATATCGTACTCAGTAGTAATGTGTTTGGAATATCCAAAGGTTTGTAAAGAAATTTTAAAAGGAAAAGTAGCGTATTTTGCACATTGTTTAATCCCAAATGTAATGTCACCAAAAAGAATGGAAACCCAACAGAATGTGTGTATTTTTAAATTATTGTTTTATGATTTTGCGGGCGTGTGCATGACTTTAAAACTACTTTTTCAAACAGCGAAGTGAAGCTGGGGCAGATCACCCAAGCGCAGCCAACCACTGCTTTCATCACTTACTTCTGGGTTGCAAAGACATAAAATACTTTACTATTACATCACAAAGTCCTACTTTTACAAGATACTTTTGGCATGTAGTCTGTTAGCTGAAGATTTGTGAGTGAACGATTAAAATAAGTTTGGGTCAAGGAGAGCTTATGCCATCAAAATCAATAAAATCCATGTACATTTGCAGGCTTTTGGGGAATTCTATGCCTAATTTTACTTATAACAAGAGTTCCTGGCCCATTGGTTGCCTATTCTTTACCAATTATGTGCACATTTACAGTCAGATGTAATTATTGTATGCTAATGCTTTTCCCATTTAACTACTCCTTTGAGATGTTAAGCAGTTCCCTGAAGTTACCCTGAAAAAAATCTCTACAATGAACACTGCATTTAATTCTCCGTTACAATAATAGATACACATTAGAATAATCCAATACAAAGAAAGACTGTGAAAAACAACTTGCAGAGTGGAAGTAGGCTGTGCAACACTTTAAAAGATCCTTTATCTTAATGTATGACCCAGCTTAACTGTTGTCACTGTGTGTGCAAATGTAGCCGTGCTTAACAAACTCCCACATTATCTCCAAAGAATGTATGTGAACTGGAATGAGCCAAGAACAGAGCAGAGGAATGGAGCAACAACCCAGTGTCCCCTTCTCTTTACTCACAGGCACAGAGGCCAAGTGCATGAATATGTAACGCCCCTCCCTCACGCTGCAGGACGGGCTTGTGTAATACTGTGGCACTCAGGCATTCATGGGGCAGCAAAAAGACAGCAATTTAGCCCGTCTCCCAGATAAGACGCTCTGAATACACCGTTAATCATCACAAAGAATTCACAATCGCCCGCACTCACACATCGGCTACCTCACGCGCTGCTCGAGTTTCAGACCAGAGCGGCACTTTCACATCCATTCAAAACGCTGAAGGTTGAGTGAAGATAAATGCAGCTTTTTGGAGGGTGGATGTAATATTGATTAAGGATTCTGCTCACCAATCACACAATAACACTAGTACATTTATACACGCAAGGTGAGAGTGTCACGCCCAAGGACACAACAGCAGTTTGCTTTGAAAGGAGTGGGCACCAGCAGCCTTAAGTTAATGGGTGACCGAGTGATTGCTGCCTCGAATTGCAGGAATGGTTGTCATAAAAGGTTGATTGGTGGCAGCACTTTCTACTGAAAAAAATGTGTTCATACTTTGCTGAATACTTTTGATTTCTGCCCTCTGATCTCTTGATGCATTAAATGATTGCACTGGATTGATCAAACATGAATTCAGTGTTTCAAACCAACTTTATTCTTGCCAAAAGAACTTTATTCTTGTCTATCATTTGGAAGGCAGAGGTTTGTGACTAAAGACTCGTTTATGCTCTATGTTCAAGATGCAATCAGTTATGCATAGAGGCTTTTGCTCGTCCTCTGCGTTGTTTTGTCCGTCATTTGGACAAAACGCTGCCATTTGCAAAACAAATTATTGTCTTCAGCTCTGTTTTTCTAGTTGCAGTTTTTCTTCCATTTTGGTCAATTCTGTAACTGACTTTGAGCATTCTTGTGTATTTATTTACCAGCTGAAATGGTCGGAAGAATAAATTAAGCTACAGAAAAAACACTTCAAACACATGGAGCTGTTTACAGACAAAAACATACACATACATAAATGAGCCTTAAATAAATGAGCCCTTTACTATTTTGAAACATGAAAAACAAAATAAGTTTGTCAGTCACATGTATCGCTTACTTTCCTAATGCAGTCCCAGCATCCTAAAAATTCACCGTGATGAGATTATGAGTTCGTTTCACGAATCTCTGAGCCCGGAGCCAGTTTTGCCGCCTGGGTAAAGCTAACAAACATTAGCATTCTAACAGCGCACTTCCTGGTTCTCTCAGAATAAAACGCTCTAAAAACAGATGCAGAGAAAGTGCTGCGATCTCATTTTCACCCAAATAGATGCTTTGACATTATAGGCAAAACTGATTTTCACTTTTCAAAACTGTAAAAATCAGTTACAGCACCTTTAATTCTGACTGCTGCTTGGTCTATGGATGTAAAATTAAGACTTTATCAATTTGGAACCAACAGGAAAGAGTCCGATGCAACACTATGTTCTGTTTAGGGAGCAGAGCAGATTGGCTCCGAGAGGGTCCAACCTGCTTTGCCGTCTGAAAAAGCTGTGCACATATCCAAAAAATGACCCATGTGAAAACTATAGCGATGTGCCAAAGGGTTTGTGAGTTAGAGTCGCTGGTGACAGACACTCTCAAAAGACAAAATCTTGCTTCTTTACGGACGTCATAGTAATTTGGTATTCACTGCAGCTCGGCATCCAAGATTTTCCGAACAGCACGTTGGGCTCCTGAACGCCACCCTTCCCTGTCACCACTGAACTGACGGGCACATTTCAATCCTGTGAGGGAGCCAGGCTGGAGCTCCTGGCAGCCAATCAGGAGGCGCCGGGCCTGGGAGATTTTCACACGAAGCCGAAGGAGCTGCGGCTTCCCACCATGGCCCACGTCACATCTGCTCAGACACACAGCACTGCACGAGATGACAGAACCCCCTGAATCTGTGACTGCAGAGGACGCTGGTGCACGGTGGAAGCTACGGAGAGCACTGGGAAACAGAATATATTACAAACGATAGATCCATTCAGTACAGTATGTAGTGAGAAGTTGATTCAAGCTTTTTGTTTTAGGAAAGGTTAAAAAACAGTGACTCAAATATTATATAAAGTTGAACCTCTTGATATTTTACCCACATTGTTTACTTCAGAGTCTCCTAAACGCTCATCAAGTAAAGTAAGTGACATGGAGTTGTCTATGAGTCCTAAACAAAGCAAAAAAATGTTGTCCACAAGCAACAATCTAGTATCATGTCCTGAATAATGTGAGAAACAGTACAGCTAATAGAAATTTGATTGTGTATAAATGCACTGACGTATTTATTGTATTATTAGTGTTTTGAATTATTTTGTACTATATTTAAAAGTAATGTATTGTGGAAAAGGCCAACAAGCAACGGGAATAGGATAACGGGAATATTTGCCCTATATTGCACAAGAGTGTGAGCCTCATAAGCTGCAGGCTTGTCCTTTCATATAAAAAATATCACACGAGAGCTTTGAACCGGTTGTCAAGCTAAAAGAATGTTAATAAATGTTTTCTCTGCTCATTGTTTGTCCCCCCCAAAAAACATATATTATTATGACATAATAATGTACAGTCCAGGATAGAAAATAGATACTCTAAACTAGGCCATTACAAAAAGGTGAATGACAAAAACCAACAACTAAGGACTGGGCTGACATTATTATGGGCATACGGAAAATAGAAAAATAAAAAACATATTAAATTTGATAGATTTTAAAGACTTTGGACTAACTGGGATGTTAACCTTTGGTTACTGTATGGCATATAGATTGTAATTTACACTCTTATATTTTTCTTTCTGTGATATCTTTGTTCAGAAAACAGATATTAGATGATATACTATATTAAAAAAATAATCACAATCACAACCATTGAACAAAATTGTGCCTTTCTTGAATAGTGTTTTATCAAAACTGTAACACCACAATAAACGATAATAAACTACTTTTGTTTAATGTAAAAATCACACTTAATTGTCCAAAAATATAATTATTATAGTGTTATCGAAAACGGCATCAAGCCCTTTGCTTAGTATCAACATCGAGTTCTTGATTTGATTCGATTTTCTGTGCTTTGCTGTGACACCCAACCATGATGAAGAATCTATTTAATTCTCAGTGTACAGTTTTAGTTGCGCAAGATCAAATCACTCCAACAAACGAACAACATCAAGCGCGTATACATTCCAGAGGATGTTTCAAGAGAAGCGCTCTTGTAAATCTTGCAAGGGGAGTAAAAAGTTTTCCGAACAGAAGGCCAATGAGAGATGAGAGCTGACGACTGAAGCAGGCATCTCAGCAGGCGTCTCGAGGCAGAAGGAGCTTTGATTAAAGGAGTGATAAGTCAAAGCGCCCAAACAGCGGGGGCATCACAACATCTCACGCGAACATCTCCAGCACGTCTGCGAAATGTCAAACTACACTGGTGCTGTCACCTTCAAAGGGGTACAGTCAGAACCCAGTCAAGAGCAAAGGCTTGTTTAAACAGCGTACATAGAAATATTAGAGGAAGTCAGATGTTAACTTGTGCACTTGTTGTCGATGGTGGGAAATTGTAATTTTGGACTACAAAGCCCAATGTTGTCGTAGTAAGTCATCTGCCCTCTAAAATGTGCCGAGCTGGTGTTTATATTCATTTTCAAGACAGACGCACATCCTCAGGCATCTTCTATATTTATCCAAGAACATCACAAGGATCTAACCGCTGACCACTGCATATAATATTGTAAATGACTGTGGCCAAAGTCGTCAAAGCAAATCATCAGTCTCTCTTTGTGCAGTAATCGACGTAATGATTTGGAATAGATTTGACAGTCCAGTGCATGATTTTCATATAGATTTTTGAATAGCTCAAATTACGTGCCCTTGTTACTTAAATTGATTAACATTTAAATGCTACTCTGAGAATCACCTTTAATCATCTGTCCTCTAATAGGTTGAGTTCACTTTCTAGAATTTGACGAGGTCATAATCTCAGACGGTGACAAGGGCTTATCTTTATGAAATTGTAATTTCATAAATATTAACAATAAACCAGGTCAACAAATCCCCGGCCCCCCATGTTGTATTCATCTTCACTTTCACACACCCGCTCACTTTTGCCTCTTTTTGCTATGGATCTGCACTTCCGTTGTATTGGCAGTTCCAGTCAAGTGGGAACTCAGTTGATGCAAGTGGCGAATGAAGGAAAAGTCTTGCCTTTAAAATAATATATAATATAAACTGATGTGTAAAATGTTCAATGTCCATGTGACCAATAAGTCAACACTGCATCAATTCTTTCAGTGGCCTGAAAATGTTTGTGTAGTCCATATAGAACCTATTTTATTTGCTGTTGAGATCGCCTGCCCAGTGTGAACTAATACAACCAGGAGTATTACAACGAATGGTGGCGTCCATGACAACTTCCAGGCTCTCTGGTAGCAGTGTAGCACTCACATTGAAAGTGGAGCACCACGGTGCTGTTGATGTGACTGGTGACAACGCAAGGCCCTGAGTTCACAAGGGTTCACACTCATTTTGGGAGTTCACACGATAACTAAGTTATTAGTTAAGATTGTAAGTACGCAAACTCACCATCCACTTCAAGAACTTCTTCTATTTCATGCAAGGCCTTTTCCTTTTGATGTTAGCCTCCTATTATCCTCCTGATGGTCTCAAATAACAGATCTGATGAAGGGCAACGGCGCAACACAGGACCCCCGTATCACCGGTGTGTTACTCTGTCACACGTGACCCCGCATCACCAGTTATAACGTAATATTTACATGCGCCGCGGTCGTAAATTGTTGTAGAGTGAAATTATTGGTTTGACTTTCAAAAATCAATGGATCCATTTCACTTGCTCTCGTTTCCTGTTCGCTCGTCTCATTTTGACAACTTCACTGAAAAGGTATGCAGTGGGCTGCAGCGGTCCGCTGGCACCATCGCACTGTACGGTGTGCGGTGTGAGCTCCTCTGGAACATTTAAAGCTACGGAAAGGCTGCAGTCAGTGCACTTCAACTGGAAAGCATTTCTGTCAACTGCTTTTTCCTGACACAAACCTGCAGCATATGTTAAATAACAGTTTAACTCAACATTTGTGACCCAGTTGAATGTACAGATACATGTGTCTTATTGTATTCTTTGGACTTGGCTAATTACCACACAAATAAGCGGTGAAAAAATATGCCACTTGTGTGTAGCACTGTACAGACACTTCAGACAATTATTTTGTTAAAAGGAAGAAAGAGTTGTTGTGCATTCAGCCGAAAAACAGTTGGGCTGTTCTATAAAAACAATTTGCATATAACTGCGATAACCATGAATTTGCACTGAAAAGGAGACAGCCTCTGGTTTGCTTTGCCGCAGTTGTTATTGATTGTGCTATGCATGCAAAGTGCTGCCGCTGCCCTTTACTCCATAATGCACACAGCTTTCCAGTTACGTCTTTGTTGATTTTTATCTTCACTCTGTATCTTTATATATTAGGCTGTGCTCTGTGAAAAACAACTACTTTATCAGCAACACAATGGCTTACATGACTTAAAGTTTACAGCTAAAGGTTACGCAAGTCAAAAATGGTCTGATACAGAATTAATGTTTTCAAGCTGCCCAACTCAGTAATTGGATTTTTTTGCATTTATTTTTACTTTGTTGCACATAAGAGATAGTTCAAAAGACATCAAGTATTTGCGTGTTTAGTTAGAGTTTTTACCGTTTCCGGAAACAGAAAAGTGAGTACACAAAGTCAACTATTTGTGTCCAAAATGGTGCTGGTTTGACCAATAGCGTGTTGTGAGTGAGTCACCACATCAACATTTCCACTAAACCAGAACTAAACCTGAAACTAAACCTGGACTTGGACGAGGACAAGTGTGAACCTTGTGTGTGAAGAAACAAAGAAAAGTGTGGGACTGTTGAAAGCTGTGGATGTAACTGTACATTTGCAAAGGTTATCTGCATTTCTCTGCACTATATAACATCTCTGATGGAAGGCCCCCTACAAGTTGGTCAAGGACAGTTTATTGCCTTGCCTGCATGTTCCACAGTATTGCATTAAATTAAACTTTTCTAACTCAATAGAGACAAGTAGAAGATGCCACAAAGCCAAGTTACAGGTCTGGGGGCTTCGGTGTAAGTATAAAAATGTCACGTACAAACTTTCCACAGTAAATTTGTGATCTTTATGATGAAAATTGGAAGTGTAAATGAGAGATCCAGTCCAAAAACACACAACTTTGGGCATCAGGGTTTTCAGACATGATGCAAAAGGCAATCTGACCTCCAAAAAAAAAGAGGAGTGGGAAAGTTTGAAGAAGTATGGACAAAAAATATTCTGTTTTTTGTCCATCTGTTCACTTTTAGTAAGACTTCCACCTAAAGTTTTATAAATGAGACCCCAAATCTGTGGAGAGGTGACCCCGCTGATGGTAAGAGTGTCTGTTTTTAAATATACTTTGACCAATAAAACATCCATATTTAAATAAATGCATATTAGATCATTTTGACACCATACTGTTTGACATGTCAGGCAAAGCAATATTACCTCTATGGTGGTGGATCCTCTATCAGAAATGTTACATAGTGCACCTTAAATGATCTACATAAGACTACAAAAATACTGCCCGTGTCAAAGGAATATTACAAAACAAATTGATGAGGAAATTTAGATTGCAACCAATAAAATCATACTTTCTAATCAAATAGAAAATCTACGTACGTACCATTTGCTACATGCCGCGCTCTGATTACAGAGTATGCACAATATTCCGCACAAACCGTCTGACCTACACAGAACAGTCTCTAAAATTGTCATTTTGAATTCATTGTTTATAATTAGCCACGCTACAAGTACTTCCCCTTTAATAGTGCACCCTAGAGCTTCATCAAGTGGCTGCAATGGTCCTTGTGCCTTTAAGAGTCATACCGACCGTGATCAAAACCAAAGAGATTCTGAAGCATTGTACAACTGTTAAAAATGCAGCGCATGTGAGAGCTCATTAGGCACACTATATGGAGTGCTGTGTTTTGATGTTCTTAGTCGGGTTTGATGGCATTCGTTTCTCATTGATTTTTCTCTTTATAATGATCTTGGGGATACCATATGTGTTCAGTCTCCAAATTAAATCTGCAAACATTTGGTGGACTATTATACTTTGTGCAATGATGCTTGCTTTTGTGATGGGCCTCAATCTTGTGGCTGGTACAGTAAGCGTAATAAGTTGCACCCGCTTTTATGTTCTCAGACTTTGGATGAGACAGAAAAACGTGTAATGAGCTTAAGCATGATCCAAACGTTCCACAATTCATGAGCAAAGCATACTGCAATTAGTCTGAGTTATATACTGTTTGCTTTTATGCTTATATGCTGTAAAATTGTTTTCTGCATTTGACCTATTCTTCAATGTCATGGGGCAACCTGTCAGGAGTAATGGACCATCACAATGCAGCACCCAAAGATCCATCTCCAGATCTTGAGTTAGGATTATGGACCAAACTGGAGGATTAGCCAATTATGCAAGGTCAATTTAGCTCATCACATTTCCCCAAATCCCTTATTATTGGTTAAGGCGGGGTACTTTCTGTAGGCAAACAACTCTGGTGCAGTGGCTTGGAGATCTGAAAGTGGCATTTCTTGTGAAAGAGAGAGCATCTCCCCAGAGCTTCGGTGCTGGAGTCTTTCTTCATCTTATCGTACACTCAATCCTCAGACTTCAGACGCATCCCCGGCTCAGTACAGAAGAACTGTTTTATTTCCCCCAGCTGCTGCAACTAAAACTATGTATGTGATTGTGAGAGGAAATGGTGGATAAGGGAGCGGTAGAAAGTAACATGTAATTGTAAAGTCCATTAGCTGCTACTATTTTGGGAAATACACTGGCTTGTAAACACCAGTGTTACTGAATGGGGTTTGCTTTCTGAAGGATTTGCAGTCCATGCTGCTTTGTTTTGTCCTACCAGGTTGGCAAAGCATGTGAATTATCATCATTTCAGTTTGTAAAGGTGAAAATTATGACGTTAATAAGCTTTTTAATTTTATACATAAAGACTATTTGTTGTTTTACAAATAAAATGATTTAATTGCCATTGTGTAATTGCACCTTTTCAAATACAGGGCTATGCATACAGTTTCTCACAGCTAATGCAAACTTTGATAAAATCGCAATATATAAAGACATAACCAGTTCAATTGTAAAGACTATTTATTGTGTATATAAATACTTACGTTTTTTTATTTATATTCATTTTATTTTTATCTTTATTATGGTTGAAAATTGGCATTAGCGTTAGCATTGACCCACAAACACCTCCATTTATCAGCTCCGAAGTGTAGTGAAGTGAAGTCTTTATCTCATTTGTAAAGACTTTAACAAGTTGTCAGTGACATCCACCTGCAGCTCACTGTTCACTGCATCTTTAAGGATTTATTAATCTTATTGTGACTCTGCAAAAAAAAAAAAAAAATAGAATTGGACAAGAACTACTCAGTTGCACAATAAGCTAGCCATTAAAAAAAAAATAGCAGAAATTCTCCAAAATGAGTCAAGCAATGATTTACGCACTTAAAAACTTAAGGACATTCAAATTTCTGTGATGCAACAATCTGGAGAAAAGTAAAACAGAGTGATTTTTTAGGCTGAGAGCAAGAAACAGATTTAATGAAACAAGGATTAATATGGTTTAGAGAAGGAAACAATGTTATAACTTGGTTAAAAGCTCAAAAAGTCAATTTTGCATGGTGTGTGTGTTCTTTAAGTCTTCATTCACTACCATCAACTGCAAATGAGTAAAATGGTTGATACGTCTTGCTCAAGGACACAACAGGAATCTACAAGGATTGGATAGTGAAGCAGAAACCTTGTCTCTCTGACTTTTTCCCGTTTACTTTTATGTTCTGGATGTGTAAAACATAAAAAGTCCAAGGTTAATTGCCTGTGTCCATTTCTGGTCATTGAATGTAGTGTGAATAAAGGCTGGCTTGAGATGAAAGATGTCCACTTTTGTTGGTCTGTCACCATTGCATCGTGCACATCAAGGATAAAGCTGCTGCAGTGCGGAACTGTCAGCAAATGTGGTTACATTTTGTGAGTTTGCCATATGTGAAGAAAGCTTTGAAATAATGCTGGGCTATGGAGATTCCCCCACAACCCTGTCAGTCTCTAGAAGGAAGAACAAAAAATAAGCTTCTATGTAGCTTCCTGCTTCCACATAAAAAGACAGCTATTCCGGTTTGGTTAGAGAACAGGAAATGGTGGAAGAGGAGTAGAAAGCAGTAGTCTTGTGGGCAATCCATCCTAATTAGCAAGTGCGTTACCTTGGCTGTTTGTTTTAATCCTACTCTCCTCTTTTGTGCATGCCATAACAGCTCCGCTCACAAAGCGCCGGGGGACATCATGTGGATTTTAAGTATTGTTGTCCCTAAGCTAAGTTGACAGAGATAGCCGGTCGCCCCCCTCCTCCTGCGCAAGGTACTTTCCGCTGTCACTGCCTGCTAACGCGGCCCAATTAAGTTTGATCTGGTCGTTTTATCTCTTCTCTGTTTGTGCTAGGGGAGATCTAATGGACTGCGGGATGAAGGAGAAGGATTTCAGTCCAAGAACGGACCCCGAGACAAAGGAGTGAGAATACGTTGCATTCAAATGACGTTCTAGAATCGCGATGAGCTGCAGGATGGGTCAGAAGTGATGTATATGGAAGAATTTGCGTTATAACTGTCAAAGTGCAGATTTGATGACCTGGTTTACGATTAATATCTCTTTAATTATGCGTGCTAGCCACATGAAATGCAAACTGGCACAAAGTTCAACGTCTTCCCTGTCAGCACAAATGAACAAAAGTGGAATTTCAAAATAGCTTCAGAAAGTAGAGCCATTATTCATGTTTACAGATTGAGAAATGACAGAGTTTGGAGTGTGAGTCAGCATTTGTAATTCAAAAAGTGAGGATTAGCTCCAGGATAAGCCACTGCACATTGTAAAGTAGGAATGTATTATTGAAAATGTATAAAGTCCATATTAGCACAATGTCATATAAACTGCAACATTGAAGGACGTAACTGAAATGTTGATTATTCTCCAGATATAACTGCCACGTCAAGCTTCAAGTACAAACATTATCATTATTTGTTGAAAAGTTTAAGACAACATAAGTGGTTGACAATTTCTCTGGTGCACAGAAACAAAACAAATAATTGCTTTGCCTCTGCTATCTCACTTAAACTGAAAATATCTATATTTTAGCTCCAGGCAGTGCAGGCACCTACTGTGAGATTTATTTTATGTATGTGTGTGTTGTCTTTTTATTGCTATTTTTGCTCAAAAATAACTTTTATGAACAGAACAGAAAGAACGAACATCTGTGTTTTACATGTGATTGTCTGCGTTGTTTTAAGCGGATCCAAGAAAGAATAGTTAGTGCTGAGGTAATATCTGATGGGGGTCCAGAACAAAGAATAAGCATCATGTCAACGACGGAGGAAATCAGCATTTTCTATTTGTCATACATTTATTTTCTACGCTCTTATGCCTGGACAGGGGGGTCTGGTCTTTTACTTTTGTAGGTTTGTGTGCTATTTTGATTGATTCATTTATTTATTATGATTCTGTATCTATACCTAACATGAAATGTTTAAACTTGGGGGATAATATTTATTTTTTTAAAAAGGGGGGAAAAAGCGGTTTATGCAAAGAAGGTTGAAATCTTTGACGCACAACCTAATGAAATACAATAAATAAATGTTTAAAATAAAATTAATTATGCAGTTCATATTGTTTATTTGAGCAGTTTGGGAGAGTAAAAACAGTGGTATTATTTCTTTGTTGTAATAAACTCCGACCCCAAATATTCCATGATACTCCAGCCACATTTCCACTTCATAAATTCACCCTCTAAAAAGAAACTTAGGCTAAGGAGTAGAAAATTGGGATCCAGACTTATTTAAATAGAATATTTTATTCAAAGGTGCACTATGTAACTTTTCTGGTCCACTATTCACCTTATCCCGCCCCGCCCACTTTTGCCTCTTTTTGCCACAGATCCGCGCTCCTGTTGTAAACGCACGTCCGGTTGACGACGAGAACCCAGTTCACGCAAATGACGAACGAGGGAAAAGTCTCAGCGCTAAAACATTATATAAAGAAGACTGATTTGAGTACAATGTTGAATGTAGATGTGCAACAACAAGTTAACAATGCACCCGATCCTGGGCGGCCTGAAAACTGCATTTTAGTCCGTGTAGATTTATTTTCTGTTGAGCTCATCTGCCCCATGTAAAACTAATACAACGGAAAAAGATAGCGACGCCCACGACAACTTCCGGAATAAGGTCAATACTGCTTGTGTACATGTACAAGTTATTTCCTATTTTTCCTTCTTTCTTCTTTTCCTGTCATCGTCCAAAACATGCATAATCTATATTTCACTGATTACAGATATTCTTATTACTCAAAAAAAATTTCCTTCTTTAATTTATTCTACTTAATATATAGTTGTTATTTCCAAATAAATTCCAAAATTACAGCAAAGTGGATTTTGGAAATTTAATTCCCATAATTACTCACAATTTAGAAAGGCACAAATGATACACTATAAGATTTAATTGTATTTTTTTCCCTTGTGAAGTCAAATAAATTCTACACCCACAATGAGCAAAATCAGGGACAGCTGCCGGTGACACTTGTTCTACACTCTTAAACGTCATGTCCAAAATTAACTTGTCAGATAAGCTATATTTTTACCCATAGCGTTCTGTTCCCCGAGTTTTAGCAGCAGGACCGGCAGCCCCACTGGGAAATAACTTGCTAACCCCGGCAGTGTTACTATTGCACCCAGCGAGCTCCACTGTACTATATCTGACAGATTTTTCCTTAGGGAGCAGTTGAACCATGAGTCACAGCATCGCGCTCTTGTAATACAGAAAAACTGGAGGCAAAGATGGAGTGCACCCCTCCGCACGTCGGCCATGATGAAAACTCTTTGTCGCCTGTTGTTATGGCACGGCAGCAATATGATGTGAAGTGCTTGTAATTACAACCATTTGTTTTCATTACTTTCTCACGCTTCAACCGGCGCCCCAGTCCAAACTCACAGGCCACTCCACGACAGGGCAGAGGAAGGGCAGCCGAGGGGAGCAGGCCAGGGGGTGAAACAAATCAGAAAATACCACGTCGGAGTACATCTGAGGCCATGCGCAGAGCCACTCCACTGCATCATGTAGTTTTGTGATTGAGTCCATGTTTAATGTAGAGATACAATTCGTTTTCAAGCCCCACGGAAGGGAACAGGCAAAGCTCAAAGATTATATTTATATCGGCAATAGGAGGGAACAGAGGTTTTCGCAGAAAGTAGTTGTGTCTCTGGATCTGACATTTATAATTCTCAATGTCCACCTAGTCACAGTAAGTAAGTAAAAGACATATAAGCATCCTATATACAACAAAACATACTACAAAAGATATTTCATCAATTTAAAAGGGTGAGGCTGCAGCAAATCATTATTTATCATTTACCATCGTACATTTTTCCCATAAGGATTAGTCACTACATCGTGATTTTGTACTAAATTAGACCCAGACGATGAAGTGATGCCCTACGAGGACAAACTGACTGAGCACACTTACCTGAGTCATAAAACCTCTTCTGTCTTTAGTGTAACCCGTGCAAAGAAACCCATTTGAATGACTCACTGTATCGACCATCAGTCTAAGGCTCTCAATCCATCAGTCCTTCGCTTCATCTGTGTTTCTTGTAAAAGTTTGGACACCCCTGCTCTAAGTGGTGTCTACAAAGATTTCCATATGAGACTGGTTTAGTGTATTATGAATTATTCACAAAATCAACTGACTGTCCATTTGAAAGCTGACATCACTTTGTATTTCACTCCTTCAGTGTCTCCCATGAATAGACGAGACCATCCCCCAATCTTCAGTTCTCCCCCATGGGATAAAACAACCTGGACTATTGACCTTATTCTGCCCCGCCCACTTTTGCAGTTTTCTGCACTTCCGTCTGTAAACGCACTTCCGTTTGACGAGAACTCCGTTAAAGCTAATGACGAACGAGGGAAAAGTCTCGCCGCTAAAATGTTACATAAAGTAGATTGATTTGTGTAAAATGTTTAATGAACACGAGCAACAACAAGTTAACAACGCAACGATTTCCTGGTCAGTCTGAAAACGGCTTTTTAGTCCATGTAGAACTTATTTTCTGTTGAGCTCGTCTGCTCCATGTGAACTAATACAACGGAAACAAGACGACGGCGCGTAAGGCAACGTCCGAAATAAGGTGAATACACAAAATCACATGTTACTGGTTATTTATTGTCAGAAACATAAAAACTAAGATTGCACAAGATTGAAATATAGGCAGTAGTTGACATTTACACTTTACACATTACATGAGGGAAAATTATACATATAAAATGAATTTGTGCTGCAATAGTCTGAACAAAAACAAAACAAAACGCTGCTGCTTCATTCATTTTTGTTAAGTCTGTTTGTAAACCATAGCAAAGCCATTTAGATGACACACAGGATAAAGAGATCAGACAAAGTGAGCATGCAGAGGTGAGGCATATCAGAGTTTAAGCTGTGCACCATAGCAGAGGTCCAGATGTCCACACTATCAGAGGAGCAGGTCCAGACCTCCCAAGCCCCGCCATTACAGCCCAGATAACCCTGCACTGCCCCCCCGCCCTCAGGAGTGACACCGGGGGATTATCTCTATGGGCAGTGCCACTGTAAGGTGTGCAGGTTTATCGGGCCAGATTACACCCCGGAGAGTTAAAACCTTGTGGGAACACTCACTTTGATTCACCTGTTGATAAAAGTTATAGACTAAAAAATGAAACAGTATGTTTAAGATTCAGGGAGATGTCTAGAAAACGGATTCCAAGAGTGTGCCAGTGGTTTGTGGTTATGAGATATTAATTATATTATTTTCAAAACTATTTCAATATTGTTATTCATATGCTTTAGTCAAAACAGAGCACGTTAATCAATAAACGACAGATGCACCAGCTGGACCTGGGATCAAACCAGTGATCTTAGGTGGGCAAACGCTTTGCCACTGAGCCACTACATCCTACTGCAAATAAAAGCAAATCATATTTTTTTGTTTAAAGAGAAAATGCATTTATATAAAACCTTGGTGTTCTCCTATTAATCCAGAATCAAACTAATCCTTTAAGTACTACACAGTAAAATGAATGGCAACTCTTTCATGTGTTTCTACAACAAACCTGGAGACAAACTACACATTTTGGAGTAGATTTTAAACCCCCATTTTGATTGTTTTGATATAAATAATGTCCTGGTTTAAAAACACCACTCCACAACTTAGCTTTTACAATACCACTCAACTCTAAATGGGTGTTAAATATGCTGCTTTTTCAAACTCTATTACATTAAGAAGAAGTAGAAGGTAGAAGTATATTTAAACAAAACATTCTTTCATTCTATGAGACATTTGTTTAAGATCTTTTGACACTTTAATTCCGCTGCAAATGCATGTAAATTATACTACTCAGACATTCTTAGTGTAGATGACAAAAGCTGTTCTTCTTTGGTGAGTGCCTGAATGGTATCTGAGGTCACAGGAGGTCATCTGTTACTATAAGGAAACGCATAGCTTTAACTTTTAATCTGTTTAAAACCAACATGTTGCAGATGGGTCCCTGGGCCACTGGTTTAAGAATGGGACAAATGCAGTCGACATAATGGCAGACTGTGTATTCAGTCTTAATAACATAAGTCCCACATGACACACAGAGCCCTTATTAGAATTATCGGATATTCTTCTTGGTAAAAGCGAACATGTTTATGTCTTTAAAGCCCTATATAGTGAGACATTGATGGTGATGGTTTGTGCCCTGCCGGCTGCCTGTCACAGCTTGCCGGGAGCAGCCTTACAAGAGCAGCTCGCCGCGGCATCAGGGGTGTGGAGACAGACGCAGTGATAAATCCTGTGTCCGCTCCGAGGGTGCTAATAATTCAACATGATGTGGCCAAATGTCACTGGACACATTTCCTGTCCCCCCACGAAGACACAGCCACTCAGAGCCCCTGATGGATGGCCATGACTTTCATCTTCCCTCACAGAAATGGGACACAATCTTAAGGCATGATCCCGCCGACATGTTGTCTGCACATGTGAAGAATCCCCCTGGACGCTATGTATGGTTTAGCATATGGCTGAAGTGAAACTAGCTGTTAAAAGGTCTGTAAAACGTGTAATTCACAAAAAATATTGCAGTGTAGCATTGCGTTCAGTTTTAAAAAGTGAGTGATCATTTAATTTTAACTACAAAACATTTTCTAAACAATTCCTTCACAGTTTACTGCACTGTCTAGAGTCAAGTAACATCTTATTTGTAAACAAAAGCACACATGATCTAAAATGGAGATAATCAGTGAATCGTCTTACGCCTCTCCTAAGTGTTTCCTGACCAGGCCCCTCTCGCCACAGCTCTCGCACTGAGCCAAATCTACATTAGCTGTCTCAATAGCCTCTCCGCACCTCTCCACTGTCTGAGGCCGGAGACTAAAACGCTTCCCCTCTGAAGATTCCCAGACAAAATCAATACCTGGAGGCAATGTTGGCGAAAAAACAGAATCCAGATCTCCATCACCGTGGCCTTTTTCTTATCCCTCCAATGAAAGCCATGAAAGCCTCGTCCTGGCACAACAATCAGACAAAGTCATCTGGGTGTAGTGAAGGATAGAGGCTTTATCTGCCTCGACCCGGCGGACTGGAGTGGAGCTCTTCCAAGTGCAATGGCTCGCACCCACAGATGTCCAGCCATGATCTGTGCAAGTGTCAAGTAGTGACGACAAGATGAATGGATGTCTTTGAGAGATGTAGCGAGGTCAGAGTCATCTATTATTTTCAAACATCCGAGAGGAATGTGAACAGGTCAGGTTACATTCATTTTTGCTGTTTTTAAGACTACATTTTATGTCTGCGTTTCTCCAGTTTTCACTAACTTCAAAATTTATGCACAATACTCTCATCCTTTAGCAAAGCAAGTAACTTGCGAGTTTCTTCTAATAAGACAGTTCTAAGTAGCTATAAGCTCATTTACCTTATATGCCCAGTCCATGATGTGGTTTTTGCTTTTGCAGTGATCAGATATTGCAGATTTGAGATTTTCCTGTGTTTCCTTTTCTTTTTCTGATCTTGTTAGTTGTCCCTGTGTTTCTTTTCCTCACTCTTTCTGGTGTACCTTTTTCCTTGTGCTGAATGTTCCCCCAGTCTCCCAGATGTATGTTTTATTGCATGTTTTGCATGGAATCTCATAGATGACATTGCACTTCTCCGGTTGGATACGGTCCTTCGGGTGTACTAGTAGTTGTCTTAGTTTGGTGTGAGGTTTTATGTTGTGAGGTTTTATGTTGTGTTTTCCTGTTTTCCTTTGTATTTGTTATGTGAGTCCTCGTATGTATGGTAATGTGACTATTTCTCTGTCTTCAGTCCCTTTCTATTTGTGTTGTTTTCTTTTTTGTGTTTTCTACCTGTTGTTCTGAATGGCCCATGTGGGGTATTGACATTGTTTGAGTGCATGTGTGATGTGTTTTTCCTGTCCTCTTCTTCTGTGATGGTGCTGGTCTGTTCAAATCATTTTCTTACCACTGACAGTTTGTGTGCAATGGGATGTTCCAATGTATTCCTAGATATTGCTCTGTATGTGTAGGTTTCCTGTAAACTGTGGTCTTCAAGCTGCTGTCCTGTTAATGGTGAATGTCCAGAAATGGTATCATGCCCTCCTTATCCTCCTCGTATGTGAATTTTATGTTTCCTGTTAAGTCTGCGCTATTGAGGTGGTTTGTTACTTCTTGTGTATGTCAGAGTTTTACAGTTTCTAAAATGTCATCTACGCACCTTTTCCATAATTTCGAACATGTAAGGTAAACGAGCTTATATCTACAACTGTCTTAGAAGAAACTCACAAGTTAATTATTACAAGACAGAATGAACTTTCAAAAAAAAAAAAAAAAAAACTTTAGTAAAGCACTCTGGAATATAAGCTCCACATTAAGAGCTAGAGAATGAACCTTGTGCACCTCAATTAAAGTACCAACCGCTCCAAAAAGATTAACACAGTGGCATTGAAGGTTTGTTATGAGCAAAAATCAAATTTCATAAGGCCACAATAAGGTATCAATCGTAAACAATAAAAAACATAGTATGTTACACAATTGTGTTTAGGTGTCAACTCAACCCGTTTTCTCCTACCTTTCTTCCATCATCATTCTGTCCATCACTGTCAGTCAGCCAATGAGAACCTCTCATCTTTGTCAATCAACCAATTACCCCTCAAGTCATTCATGAGTAACTGCCAATCCAAATATATATAAACAGTAGGGGTGTAATGGTTACAAACAAAACAAAATATTATTCAGTTCAGTTTTGGGAGGCGCCAATTCGGCAATTCAAGTTTAAAAAAAATATTCAATCCATTTTAAAATATATCAACTTGGCTAAAATGTGCAAAAAAACAATAATATACATTTCCTGACCTAATAAATGAACCCGGATCTCTGACTATTACGTGGTCCTATTTTGAAATGATTAACAGCACTGGATGATGTATACTGATTATCTGCTGCACTCAGAAGGTAGCGCTGATGAATAATAAGCCTAGAAAGAATCTTAAAAGTTAAATGAAACCAGGGGTGTGCAATATGGCAAAATGTTACATCACGATTTGCCAGAAGTCAGATCACTGTCGATTTTATCACAATACTTTTTCTATTGGTTTTTAGAGGTAGATACAGTAAAGCTTCTACTGAAAGTTCACATTTCATTGGGATTTAAATCCAGCTGTCATTCACTCAGAGCCAGAAACTAACCAATAATCGAAAAGGGTAGGAAAAAAGTGTATTTGAGCAGACAGAGAACATCTGTGAATCAAGAAATGAAGAAATGACCAAAAACAACATATTGTCACAGGGATGAGATCATATTTTTATTTTTTCGAAACTTTAAACTTTACGCTTTAAACATGTTCCTGAGAACCTTTGATGTATACCTCATGTTTTATAACAACAAAAAAGTTTTTTTTTTTTTAAAGTTACAGAAATAATGGACAAAGGGAAACAGGCTAATGTAGCCGAACAATTGTAATGGTCGTGATTTGACAGCAGAAATGCTCAGAACGAGTTTGACAAGGATTTATGGACTTAAAAACAGCACAAAAGATTCTCGAAGCCACGTCACACATCTGGTGAGTGAAGTGTACTGGAGTATTTTTGACGATCGGAGGGGAGAGGATTTTCTAACCAGGATTCATCAAACTAGTGTGAATGAAGCTAAAGCACCTCTAGCTATGTTTTTGATGAGGCAACAATGTTAGAACACGGTTAAAAGCAAAAAAAAAAAGGTCAATTTAGCCTAATATGTGTCCTTTATGTGCTAATATTAGTACCGTTCCTTCCACACTACACTGACTTCACTACACCTACTACACCGTTACACCCACGGCTATAATGCACACCCCATTGGACGATCTCTACAGCTTCAGCAGCACCATCAGCCACCTCAGCTACGCCATCTCCTCTTCCTTTTTGTGACAGATCCATGCTGAGGTTTAGAGCAGTGGGTAAAACTGTAAAACTATTGCTAAATAGTTTGAAACACTGAAATACATAGAAGATTCAAAACGAATGAAGACGCGTCCATAAATTCGATGAACAATCTGTTTCCCACCATACAATATGACCTTCAGCAGATTTCTAAAAACGTTGCGGTCTGCCCCGAGTGGAACTGAAAAGAAAGAGAAAAACAGGGATACACAAAGTCAGCACTGCAGCCCTATGGAGCATACACTCAAGTATCACAATTAGACTGAACAGACTGCTGCGTGCATATTCTGTGGATGACTGCTGAGGAGAGATAGAGGACAACCGCGATGACGTCAGGGAGAACTGAGCGTTGTTGACAGCACTGTAAACATTGGCCAGGTGGAACGCTCCTCTCCTTCCACACAGCGTCTTTCACAACCAGATGGGCGCTGTGTTCGGCTGCCGCACCTCTGTTGTTGAGTGAAGATATAATTACAGATTAGACAGTCGCAGGTAATTGGAGGTTGTGCAAACAGTTTGTGCCCGTTTCCTCCTGTATTCGAGCCTTAAAGATGATAGCATGCCTCGTGGTTTTATCTCTGTTTCAGCTCGCCACGGGAACACGGTTAACACTGTTATCACATCTATGGTTGTGACAGGGAGATGATGCTATAGGAGATACTGCTGCCAGGCTGTCTGTATGCCTTTATTAGACAGAAAACTGGATGGCTTTGAAACAACACGGTTTATTGTAAATGTGCGTTGCTTTAATAAACCAATGGCAGACCTGCTAATACCAAATAATATGTGTGTGTAATTTCAAGGGAGAATCAGTAAGGTCACAGGTCCAGGCTTATCCTGAAATCCTAGGCCTAAACAAGCTTCATCTCCAACTTGTTTCATGAAAGAAATAATCAGGGATTTAGGCCTGGCACGATTTTTTTGACAGACGATATATTGCCTCTGAAGAAATCTCGATAAACGATATTACTGAGCACAGCCTTTTGTTCTGTTAATGTACTGATTCTAGGCAATGATCTCTACTTATATCAAAAAAATATCAGCGGGAATTAAAAGAAATTTAGAACTTTAATAAACTGCTGTATCAGGTCCAGTTTGAGAAAACTTCCCCAAGGCAATATCTTTTATAATAACAAATACTTTTTCGGTAATTGTTTTCACAATTTTTACAATATAGTCTACAAATAATTATATCTGATATAGAATAACAGTGGTTTTAAAATAATTGATAAAGGCCAATTATGTTAGTTTATTGTATTGCTTTTTTCAAAAGTTGAGGTAGAATACAAAGCTGACACGTGGTGTGAAGGAGAATTTTGCTTTTGCTCAGATCATCACACACTGGACTGGACACTGTGTTTGGCTTTCCACCTTTACACAGAGGAGGAAAAGCAGCTTCTGCACCCTGTCTGTTTTGTGCCCAAAACTCACATATTGTCACGTGAGGTCTAAATATGAGGCATTTCTGTCTTCTCTGAGTGCGGGGCCAAACATGAGAGGAGAGAGTCTCAGCAGAGATGTGCGTACGCTCCTGACGTTGCTCTGAATGAGCAGAAAACTTCTGAGATGCAAAGCGAAGTCAGTTATTAAGTCAGATAATAACAGACATCATGAGTCAAGACTGATCTCCTGCAGGACGTGCTGTTGAAGTGAACTATCCTGGTGTGAGCCTGACACACGGAGTGCGCAGCACCTGTGTGCACCCGGTCCCAGTGAATGAGGGGCTTAATATGGTTCACTCCATCGTTACATGTCAGTGTGGGGATTGGGTACGGATGGGACGGCGCTTGGATCGTGGCAATTCACTGTTGCTTCGATGTTGTCTCTTCCGCACAGTGAACCGAAACTGCGCAGCCATGGCCTTCAAACACACACGCACACATTTATTGAGTTTCACAATGTCATCGTGCGGGTTTTTACCTATTGAACAATAAGTCGATATAGTAATAATCATACCAGAGGGATCTAACCAATGCTAATTCAGGACTGAGGTTTGAGCTGTTCTTTGTGCACGCTCCCGGTAAATCTGGGAAGGTCACTTCAACGGAGCAATGAAATCACTGGAAAGGAGTTCAATGGGCATCAGTCTCTGTGTTTTTGTATGATCTGACAAAACAAGACAGGAGCCCGAGCACGTCATCTACTTTGTGTGGACTTTGAAAACCTGAAAAGTTACTGTGCCATTTTTTTTTTTTTTTTTCTTAATTAAAAAGCTGGAGAGTGATGTCTTAAAAGTCACTTTATTTCAGAGCGAAACATTGCTTTGGTGGTGTGACTCAGAATGTGTAGCTCAGTGGAAGGTTGTTGAGTGTGGTGGTGCCGGGGGTCCCTGTGTGCAGGCAGACGGCGGACGGATGGACTGGAGGAGTGAAGAATCCGTGGGTGAAATCTGTTCCTACTATTTGGAAAGAGCTATTCAAAACATACAAACTAAAAAAAGATGGTAAAATTCTGAGCTGGTTAACTTACGAGCTGGCTAACTGACCCTAGATTTAAGATTTGGATAGCAAAGGGTACACCAGTAGGGGTCTTCATGCTAACTGATAAATTAATTTCTAACTAATTGCTTAACCGAGTGAAGATATTTTGCCTGGTTAAACTTTCATTTGCCTAATTTTCTGTAATACATGACTGCACCAAGCGCTCCAATACAACTCTGACGTCTCTGAATGAAAAAGGTTAGCTGAATGCAGTTAATTTGAAAACGGACGAATACGATATGTGCCGAACACTGTCTAAACGTGCTAGCTTCACTTTTTTTTGTTCTCAGTGTTGTGTTTTTTATTCATGTTTGTTGTTGCATTAAAAAGTGACATGCCATTAAAACCATATAGATATACTGGGAGCACAGACAATGTACTCTTTAGTTGCAGAAGTTTTCATTGCATATTTTACTGTGATTGCAAATACTTTCTACTTTAGAGTATGTAATGTAATTTATGTAAGATTTACAAAAAGAAAATTAAATTAACGCTTCTGTGAGCCCTAAAGCTCTTGATGCAATGTCCTTCTCTTCTATATTGCTTGCCATTTTCGCACTTTTCCAGTCCCACAGAATGTCTCTAAGCAGCCATTTACCAAGCAGCAGCAAGTTAGGAACCCTCCAGAGGATTTATTTGAGTTTAAAAGTTGAAAAAAGCTATTGAGGGAAAAAAGGCCCTCTTTTGGCAGACTCTTCATGCCTGGCTCCGAATACAAAATACAGTACGCTTTTCACAGGACTGATTTTAGTCCAGACAAAAATGTCAACTGAAACTGCAGTCAAACAATCGTAGAATACTTCAGAATTGACAGAGAGTTATCTCTGACTAAAGATGTCAAGATTATTCGGGTAAAAAAAAAAAAAAAATCATGATTATTCAAGTCCCAACATAAAGGGCTAAAAAAAATAATAATATATGAGAGAATTTTACAAAAAAGGCATTTCAATTTAATATATACTGCAAATAAGTAAACCTAAGCATAAAGAGTTTAGTTTTCTATATATGACCGTCTGTCATGTTACCTTTACTTTATTATTCAAAAAGTTTGATTTCATAAGCTGGTCACAGGAAGTGAGTAGAGAGTGTGAATGAAAGTGAATAAAGGATTTCACTGTTGTTTGGTTATGATGCCAGTATTCGTGAATAATTGTTGACTTGTCATGGTTCTTCTCAAAATACACTTCCAAGACTAAAATTTTAACTGTGACATATTTATTTTTCACATGAGTAAACAATCACACTTGCACACTTCCGTGCCAACTCTCTCCTACTGAGGTATTCTTGCATTGATTTCTGGCATTTCTAACTGGTCTCACTGCTTGCCATTGAGAGCAGAGACAGTACTCCAATTCACAAGCATTTTATTCTCTGTCACTGCAACAAGAGAACAAGAGAAAAATAAACCACATGAGCTGCCAAATTGTGAAAAGGTCTTGGCAAAAGTGGTTTAGTTTTGTGCGTTTTTTTGACTGGAAAAGAAGCAACAGATAAATCAAACACCTCGAGCACTTTGGAGAGGCAGATCAACGGTGACACTGGGGTTAAGTGGGCTGCCCTTTGGCCCAAAGGTTGTCAGTTCGCTTCCCAGTCAGCCCCGTTCATACTGGTGCTGTGTCCTTAGGCAAGACACTTCACTCTGCCTGCTACAGTCACAGTAAGTGGCTGGATGTGGCATAAAGGGCATTCAGGGGAAAAAAAACAACAAACCAACAAATGACGGTGGCAGCCGCCTGAGGGAGAGTCTGTTTCTAATTCTGTGTCTCTGGAGCCAGAACAGACAGATTCTGTGGTGGAAATCATATCAATATCACAATATCTCTTATCAAAATATTAAATGTGATTCAGCACGATGTCATAGTGGGAAGAGTTCTCCGACTCCCGGGTGGTGTGGGGTTAGCATGTTCTCTCTGTGTCTGCATAGGTTTCCTCTGGGTGCTCCGGTTTCCCCTACCACTAAAATAAAAAATTCTAAATCTGAGTGGGACTTTCCTGGTTAAGTGAATCTTCAGAGTTTTAGCCTCCCTGCAGCCTCAGCTGCACAAACTACCTTCAGCGGCTGCACAGCTATGAAAGGCCGAGCTAAGCCTATCACCACTCAGCCTAGTTGTTTTAAACTCAGACCGCTGCCTCTTCATTCAGCAGTTCGACTCGTGCAGCCCTCCTTCACCCCAGCACCACCTCTGGACCTCTGGAGCTGGGTACTGTTAGGTTTTTTTTCTATACCAGTACTTTGACAATATTGTTGTTTTGGCCGCGTCATTACGCTGACTCGTTTTGGCTGCATCTTCTCACTGGATTTGAATCATGTTTCATTTACTTGCAGTTTACACGTTTACCTGTACCGAGGAGGAGAATACTATAGCCAAGTTACAGTCATGTTCGTTTTGGCTTAAACATGTACAACGGAAAGAGACTGAATGTGTCAAGCACAACAACGCAGACTTCATTAAAATGCAAAATACAGTTACCACGGTTGCTTGAGCCTTTGTGCAGTTTATGCGATGATAGCGCGGGAATTGTAATATTGCGGTTACCGCGACAGCCCTAATAATAACAATATCGCAGTACTTAACAGCCACATCACATTTCCATTACCATAGAGCCCTAATATGCATAATCACTTGGAAATGGATCCTGAAACTGTGTGGTTACCTCTAGCCCAAAATTCATTAAAATGTATAGCAAACTAATGGTCTAGTGAATTAAAATGTAAGACTAACCCAGACAACCAACAGCAGGAAGGGCCACAAAACAATGCTACCGAAGCCTTGCTTATTTTATTACAATTGTTCATTTGTAACAATCAAATTGAAATTTTGAAAATATATATAAGTCCTACATTTGAATTTTAATATTCAGATCTTCATGTTTAGAAAGCCTTTAGCATTACATAAAAACAATCAAAGCAATCAAATGAGTCTATTGTTGCAGAAAGTTGTGTGAAACAGGAAAACTAATAATATGTGATTCATATATAACATATTTAATGTTTTCTGTTGGTTGGCCTCCCTCCGCCTCTGTTGCCCTCCCACACTGGCCGTGCTGTGCTCCATTAGGCTGTCTGTCCAGCACCACGAGTGACTTTGACATTTGCTGAGACGCCCAGTGGAGTGTTCAGGCTTGAAAGGAGATCCAGAGCTTTGACCCAAAACCACTCGTTTCTTATTCCTTTGTCGTTCCCTTCCATCAAAAACTCTGACACTGTACTAGACCACAGCCTGAATATGTTTAATGCTACACCAATGAGAGAGCTGCTGAAACATTACCCCCAGCCACTTAGTGTACTGTACGTAAGATGGTGAAACACAAAAATGAGCAGGGAGTCAATATTTCATGAGCACTCAAAACGCAATCCTCCAGTGGAGAACTTGAATGCACTGTAAGAAAACACTCAGTCGCTGTCACAAATATAAGTAAACATCAACTCTAATTAGGAAAACAGGAACGTTTTATTTCATTTTTTGTGTCTTTTATCAGAAATTGTATAATTTTAGTTTTTTGCTATTAAATTAAGATCCAATGTGTCAGCATGCTTCACGGAAGTAGGATAACGTAAAATAATAAATGTTGGTTCTGATATGCTTGTATGGTATGTAGAAGAAGAGCAAAAGGAAAATGATGTACACACACAGTATATATACTGAACAAAAATATAAACGCAACACTTTTGTTTTTGCTCCCATTTAGCATGCGCTGAATTCAAAAATATAAAAACATTTTCTATATACAAAAGACCCATTTCTCCCCAGTATTGTTCACAAATCTGTGACAGTGAGCACTTCTCTTTTGCTCAGATAATCCAAGATGCTGGTTAGACAACATGAATATTGCACAGATGTACCACTATAAAAGCATACTCTGAAATGTTCAGTTTTATCATTGCCGCAGATATCGCAAGTTTTGAGGGAGCGAGCAATTGGCAGGAATGTCCACCGGAGCATCCACCCTGTTCATTTTTCAAAGGGGTTTCAGAGAAAACAAACAAGTCACTTATTCTGCAGTTAAAGCAATATTGTGTAACAAATGGTGTCCAGCAAAGAACAAACCAAGCACCAGGAGTAACCTCCAGTTAGTGTTCTTTAGCCTGTATGAGACATGTTCAGCACATCCATAATAAATGGAGTGGAGCATCACAGTATCATCGCTTTGGGCTGGCAGTGAGAAATATGCACCACTCCTCTTGTGCGGTGGGAATAATGGAACCATGGAGCGGAGGGAGTTTCACAATTAAAGAAAAAGTCAAACAAAATAATACTGAGACGCCACAATTCACTAACTGCAATGACAAGCGTACAATTTGGTCTATCTTAACGGCAGCTGTTGAGGAGGAATGATGATATTCGTAGCACCAGGAGGAACTTGAAGTAGCACAACTGTTCCCCATAGTATACCATAAAAATGAAATGAAATGCCAAAGTATATCGAATACAACGACAAAGTAAAATACAAAAAATCCCTGTTTGATACCTGCTCGTCTCCAATTAATAAGTTTAATGCCTTTGAAACGTCAAAGTAAAGTTATAACATGTCACTATAGAGATTAGCAGGTGATACACTTCATTAGAAAAGTTATATTGTGCACCTTTCATTTATGTATTTTTATAGCTAGTCAACTATTCTAACTGGAGTATTCTATTTACAAAAGAACAAAGCATTTTGCGCTGTTAAAATACTTAAAAAGCCACCAACAGCTGAGGTCTTACATCACCTCAGAGCTTCTTATTCAGCATCTCGCAGACACGATTTCACACTTCATTAGCACCTGAAAAAAGTGCCACCATGCACCGAGCCCCCCTCTGCACAGTCTGGGATGCACACTGCTATTTAGGCAAATGAGACTCAACCAAGACAGTGCATCCTGTGAGACACTTTCAATTGTTTTTTGATATGGGTTTGTGTGTGGTGGCACGACAAAAATGAACAATAGAAATACTAACATTGCCTAGTGTAGAAATCCAAGCCTTGAGTACCGTTACTGACAAAAGCCCTATTCGGACGGGATTAGTTTTACCTCTGGACCTTGGGTAAATTGTAATAATTCCGAACGTCGACTGGGTCACTAGAAATGTCAGTAAAAATTCCCCCAAATTTTACCAACTGTATTCCACCGAATTAGACCTACTATATTTCAGCAAACTCAGAGGTTCTTGGGTGCTTTCAGTCCTATGCATTTGTCGTCTGTGCATTGAAGCTTATCTCGATTCAAAATGGCTTTGACCATTTAACGTCCAAATCTGTCAATTAAAGCGTTAAAAAAACAAGACGCAACCAAGAAGTACAACATCATTGTCCTGGCAAAAGTGGAGGGAGCAGTCTTGACGGCTCTTTTGAAGCAAAGTTTGGATTGAGAGGCTTTGCCAGCGTGAATGAATTACAAGAGAGAAGCTACAGGCGTTTCATAAGAAATCTGTTCGTGTGGATGTCATTCGGATCACAACAACGGGGTAAAAAAGAACACACTACAGTAAAGGTAATGCTACAAACGCAAAAAACAAACTTCAAATAGTTGAAAATAATAGAAACCCTTGCAACATGGATGAATTAAAAGATTTTTGTCATATTAAAGGTGTTTCATTTCCAGAATGAAATCTGTAAACACAATTGAATTACTGGTATTGATGATCCTGTGCAAATGCTTACAATAAAACACGGACATCGTGGCCTTTCAATTAGAACAGTTAAAACAAATCCCATGCAAACAGGGCTAAAGTCTATCTTTCTGATGGCTAAATGTTTAAATTATGTCTAAAGTTTTTCTTGTCATTGATATTTTCTTGGTTTGTTGGCTTGGCATCTTGAATGTATAAAAAGCTATCTTTTAATAATAAAAATGTACCCACAAAAAGTTGCAACACCTTGTGGAGACATTGAACAGTCAGTCACCAGTCAGTTTGCTCAACGTTTCAACCAGAACCTGAACAGAACAAGAGCACTAACCACTCTGCCACTCCAGCACCCTAATTTACACTTAGACTCACAATTTTGTTTTGCCAACAACATGTTCGAACCACGTCTTAATGGAAGGGATGCAAAAGGTGTTGACCACGATCATCGTAGAGACACAAAACCAGAGACAAAGTGACTCAGCCGTGTGAAAAGGGTGCGGGCGACGTGTGAGTAATGACGGAGAAGCAGGATTCCCACAGGGGACCAAATGTTCCGCTACACCCTTTTACCACATGTACCCTGTCAGCGACATAACCTCTATTTATACACCGCCCCGCTGCTACCTGCCAGCCCGCCGCCCTGATGCATCGATTCAACTGGTCATTTTTTATGTTCAAACTTTGGGCTTGGAGGGAGAAAAACAACACACGTGTCCCTGGTGTGATGAGGGGCATGAAGGAGTAAGGAGTTCCCACCATTTGATGCATGTGTTTTTGGTACGGAGAAAACAGAGCAGATCAATAGAGGTATAGAAGGCTTTAAATCGCAGTGCTGAGTAGAAAGGCTGACTCATTGATTTCCAGCAGTAACCTATTCCATACAACAGAGAGCGGTAAGCAAACTTAACAAGATAGAGGCCCAGGTCCAGATGTCTTGGTGAGTAGACCTTATTGAAGCTCTGAGGGGTAAACAGGGGCTAAGGCCACAACACAGCAGTGCTACAGCCTGCAGTGTCAGAGACTCGAGGTGAGGCAAGGTTATGTATCCAGCACAATTCAAACGCAAAGTAATTCAAAATAAATAATCTATACATTTTACTTCCAAAAAGAGAATCATTTCATAAGCATATGCATATTCATGTGTTATATGCACAGCTAAATAGAACTGTAGAACTGAGTAGAGGCCTCGCTCGCGTTGCTGTATAAAACTGAAACTCCGATTTCCTATGTTTTGTCCTGGCTCTGGGCACCAGCAGGGGGCCAGTCCTTGAGGTCCACAGAGTCCGCGATGGTTCATACGGTAATAACAAATACTATGGAGCCAGGCAAATACCTTAAAATTAAGTAACATTGTAACAATTATAACATTTTAAAACAAAAACATTCTATTTTTTTCACTTCAAACTCCTCCATCTACAATTCCTACTATCCCTATTAATCCTATACTACTCCTGCTCCAACAAATATGTCCACTACTGCTTGGGTGCTTGAATTAGCTGCTTGAATTTTCTGAGTACTAAAGCCTCAGTTATAGAACCATACAGGATTAACTCAAACAACTCAACTCTGAGTGAAAGCGTAATATGTGCCCTTTTCAGTTGCAGTGACATTAAGCAGCAAGGATACAGCAAATCATGGGAGAAATATAATGTGACTTCAGGTGTCCTCCAACATTCAGGAGAGAAGAGATGACATGGTAATAAACAAAGTGATTGAAACCACATTCCAGTGCGTCCACTCCATTCCTATTTGAAATGAATAAGAGCATGGATTCAAGCCAGTGCTGCATCACAGTTCATTCTTGACTCAGTCCATTGACCATCCTGTGCTTCCTGGGGAGTTTTCCTTCAAAGCACAGTCTGTGTTGCAGGCGGTCTCCTTCCTCACAGCCGGCTCTCCGAGGGGGGGCCGACAACGCACTCTCTTTATTGTGCCGCGCATATGAGTTAACACCATGAACCCACAAGCTCCGTGTTTTCCCTGGAGGCTCTATGTTTCAGCTACATACGCAAAAGCAGAGAGGAGGGAGAGGCCTGCGTCTGAGTGCTCTGTCCACAGAGAGGTGTTAATGGTGAGTACACAGCGCATTATGGACACGCAAATGCTGAATCACCTTATGCAAGAAACTAAATAATGCAAGCGGGTATTCGCCGCTTTGCTAATAAGAGCAAACTTCAGCTCACGTTGACAGCATAGTTCAGTATGATAATAAAGTTCACAACAAAATAATAAATACTTTGAATCATGCAGCAGAAAATAAAGATCCATGGACAATTTTTTTTAAATGAAAATACACAAGACTAAACAAGAGAAGTGATACTGACAAAGAAATTATTTTAACATAAATCAGTCATTATTTGTTTTCTCAAAGTTGTATCTTGATTGATTTCGACATGTTTGAGTTAATCCTGTATTGTCCTGCAACAGAGTGCTTGGAGAATTCCTGTTTTCACCTACCCCCTATCCCCACCCACATCCATGTACTTTGTGGTGATTGATTTAAACATCATGAATCTGAATGATACATGTCGGGTTCTAAAATGTCACATAGCCACTTTTCAAAAATAAAAAGAATGACAGTCTGCTGCTTGTTATGGTGAAATGTCACTATGAAGAAGCGGGGCTTAATAGTTCTGCAATTTTAAGCAGGAAATCAATGGACCTGTTTCTGTTACTATTATATTTTAGATCAATATAGCAGTTTACAAGGAACAAAATGTAAAATAATCTACTTATGTTATAGGTTCAATAATAAGAATAAGTCTCCTTTAAAACGTCTTGATATTTACTAACCCCAGACATGTATTCTTTTACCCAAAAACACTGTCTCAGCCCCATAACGCACAAATACATTCTGCCCTTCCTCAGTGTGACAGACCTGGTGGAGTCTCACAAACATGCATTAGTTACTTAGCAGCCCCTGACACTGCGCTCCACTTGTTTAGTGCCGTGTTACTCTGAAAGCACATTTGCAGCTCTGTCGCCTCCACTTCCACCTTTATCTATTACATCTAATGTTCAAACTGCATTCAAACGCTTTGCCGCTGATGCAAAGAGGGAATCGCAGTTTGTGAAACACATTAGGGGAAAAGTGCAAAACAAAAAACTAAATTATATTTGTGGACCAGTGAAAGCATAATGCCACTGGTCTTTATTACGGCTATATTGTGTTAACATCGATATGGTCTAGAACTTAGCACATTACGCTCTTATCTGTTTGTATATGGCATTAATTACAGATGAAGCAGAATGATCTCTGGAGAGTGTACAGATGCATAATAGTGTTTACCGGCAGAGTGAAAGCCCGCCTCTTCTCTCATTGACTTGATAAGAAGATGATTTGTGGTCTGCGTCCCAGTCTCTTGTGGATCATCGCACTATTTACTTTCCTTTCTCCTCCACTTTTAACTCGCCACTTATAAATGATTTTATTGTTATGGTGTACATTTGTGTGCATTTTTTATTGTTTGCCTAAATAATGGTAATAAGATATTGAGTGACGATCGCCAGGCCATTAAATGCAAATTATACCTAAAATGTATGGGTATAGTTGATGATTTCTAACGAGCATGGTTTCTTTTGATAAACAGACTAACTTACACAAAATTATGTGCGATTATACGTTTAAAATGTTGCTCACTTTCTACTCAAAGTTTTGCTTCATTAAAGGCATACATGAAGATTTTGGCGATGATAGTACAATACGATGGGTCCTTCGAAATGATTAATTTATACCCTTAAATAATTAGAGCGCTATATCAGACTGCTCTAGGTTCAGAAGACAAGGGTTAAGAGTGATTGCAGCCACTGTCACATGTCTTTAGTTTTAAAAAGATTTAACTCTGGAATAAGCTGTCTCTAATGTCATTGCTAGTACCGATTGATAATTTAATAGTCTTATCCAAAATGAAGTCCAAGAGCCAATCATAACCTTCTCAATGTCATCTCCAAACCATAGTAATCTCACAGAGACATTTACCATGTCATAACGCAGCCTGTGGTCAGAGCACCTTTTCTACTTGTAGCTGCAAAAATATTTTCGGGTCCATGGAAAAGAACTGAGTTGAATTCTGTAAACTGGACAAAATGTTTATTAGATTGTTTTGCCACTCATCCAAGTAGTTTCTTCAGTTCTGGCAGCCCCTTACAAGCAAGTCAGATCTTTCTTATCTGAGCCTATATTACTGTATAATGTTTATAAGATAATGTTTTATTTTACACTACAATGTTACCCCAAACAGAAACATAAAATATTGGATTTTAAAATAGAACTAAATAACAATTTTTCTTTATCAAACGTCTTTGTAAATCCGTGGTGTGGTTGTATGTATTTTAAGGGCATTTGAAGGTCTCCCCTGCTGTCTCTGGGCAGAAAACCAGCCTTGCAACATTTCCTGACGCCGACCCAAACACAACTCTCCTGAGAAACCTTGGCTCTCTTTTTTTATATTTGGCGACATGAATTCTTTTTGTATGTGATTGTACTTCTGTATTTCAATAAAAGGAAGGGGGGGAGAGAAAAAAAAAGCTTTTGGCATCTTTTTACTGCCAGTGTATTTTCACTAGACACCTGCAGGGGGAATTCTGTCATTGAAGTTGCTTAGTTCTGCTTTATAATTTTATAATACCTCCATGGAGACAAGCAGGTGGCGTACAATCTACCAGAAATGTTACAGAACACATCTTTAACTACTGACAGTGAACGCATTACTCATGCCTTAGTTGCTGTGATGCTCTGTTAGAACATTCATCCTCATTTGATCCTCACACAGACGCAGACAGCTGAAAGCTAAGACATCGGGACGTCTCAATGGAAAGATGAAAGTCAAAAAAGCAGGTCTCTTTGGAGGAGTTCTATGCGCAGGAGACACTGGAGCGACTGGGGCTTTGATCATTCTTCCATACAGGATACGGGAACACTTGGCCAATTACCAGCAGAGCACAGCGCCCGGATAGGCTCTGCACACGGCCATCAGGGGGGGCTTACTGGAGACATTTTGGACTTTCAAATCATTTCATGGACCTCTGAAATTATGGGGATAAAGTTACAGCAAATTGGTTAATTAAATCCAGAAGTCTGGGTCTTTAATGATCGGTTTAGTTTAATATTCTCCTTGAAAATTGTTACAGTACAGTATATAGCCTACAGCCTAAGAATTACTTTTGGAAAATACAAGAAGTTAGGGAAAAAATACATGGCATTACATGGAATAAATACATTTGTTCAACATAATGTTTAAGCCAAACAAAATTTAAGATGTCCATCAACTAATTATTTTTACAGTCAAACTATTGTAAATGTTACAGTAACCATAGAGGTAAAAAGCGTACAGCAGTGGTTCGACTGTGTCCTCTGGGACTCACCTGACGATACACAAATGAAGTTGAAATCTAACATTTCCAACATTTTATGTATTACATACTTTTTGATTGTTATATTTGCAAAAAATAAATAAATAAATAAATAATCAAAAATTATTAAACCAGTATCTTCAAAGAACATAGGTCAAGAACAGCTAATTTATACAACAAAGTATAATAAAAGTGAATTCAGAGAACAGCTTTTGGTTTGGCTCAAGCAGGTGACACTTCGTTTGCAACACAATACTGTCCATATGTTTTTGAAGCCGTCCCATCAATCGGTATGCCCCTACAACATTCCCAACTTTGTCTCACAGAGGTCAAATACAAATTCACACCATTGAAGATGTCCTCTGCTTTTGTAGCTGGAAGGTCCCTGCTGCACAAAAACTCCTCCTGTATGTTGCCTCCCAAACGTGTCTCACATAAAGAAATATCAGTCGACTCCATTTGCAGCGCGTGAGCACAGGCCTGAATCCTCCAAAGCACCTCATTATTGTGTCACTGATAGAGGTATGGCCCCTTACCATGTCCCAGGTTGGTAAAATAAGCTCTTTAGCAATTGTATGTGTTTTTGGTGTTTGCACAACATTGTGCCAAGAGAATAGAGGCCTGCAGTGCTTGCTCTGGAACATGAGGCTAGCAGCGTTATATGAGATGTCCTCAGGTCGTGCAGTAATCTTTGGAGGTATTTCCGGTTTGGTTTTATATGTGGCATTCTGTCTTCAAATGGATATATATATATATATATATATTACACATATTGCACATTGAGGCTTTTGAAAATCTGTTTACTTTCTCTGAATACGGTCTCCTTTCACCTGGACTAAGGTACATTTTTGTTTTTGCAATCTTAGTGCTCTGACACATGTATTTTAACGTGCCATGTGTTCTCCTGTAGCCTCGATGTCTTTCCTTATTTTGTGTAATGATACAGTATTTTGTGCTGTCATGTGCAGGACAAACTCCACTCGGGAGAATAAAGTTTTGCATTCATCCATTAACAGTTGTATCTATGCAAGTAATATGTGAAGCCACTCTTAAGTCATATTTTGTTATTGCCCAGTGGCAAATCTGTTAAATTAAGATCAACTTATGCATGCAAGGAGACGTGGTAACGTCAAACCTCTTTTAAAATAAAAGCCATGCATCTACACTAATGTGCACAGCTTGTAAACAAAAACGTAAACAAAATTCAAAAACATAGTATCTTGAAAAACATGCAATAAAGAAAATCCAGCTAAGGTCCAGACTAAGCCTAGCTTAAATCTGCAGATGGGTCACCGGGTACAGCCCTGTGGCGAGGCAAACACTGTTCCTTAACCTTTAGCTGCTGGTTTACAGAATATTGAGTATAATACCTGTTACTTTACAGACCAAGAGTTAAACAGATGAGAGGTGAAATTATCATCAGCCCCTCGTGAAGAGACATGTATGATCAAGACTTTGGTAAATGCCAACCAATCAACTCTATGACAGCATATTGTGTTTTGCTGTGGAAGTTGTTTTTTTTAATATAAAACATTATCAGTATCATAAATATTCAAAGTTGGAATTGGATCTGACTTGAGCTTGCAAAGTACTGTAAAAGGAAACTCGCTGTGTTATTGATGTAACTTCAAACAAACACTGTACAACGCATAATTATACACACTCACTAAAGCTGTCAGAAATGTAAGATTTTTTTTTTTCAAGCTTGTAAAAATGCACGTCTCAAATGCAAGTGATCTGAATTATTCTGAATTATTGGCGTATCTTTACCATCAGTTGTACCCAATCTCTTCCCATCTGCCTTGGATCATTCAAACAACAATGACACAGATGCTTGTACCTGTGATTTCTCTCGGCTGCTGGAGGTGGTGGCGCATGAAGTGACAGTCTGAAAGGCCAGGGAGCATTGTTGCTGTTAGGAGATTAAGTTAGGAACACAAGTGTCAATAGTGTCTAATGAAGTTGAATGGTCCGTGTCGTCGGAGTAGTGCGAGGAGAGAGCTCGCTTTCTCTCCCGCTTCACTCCGCCATTATTCATTCTTATAGTATTAGTGCTTTCTATCAATTCAGCAGTGTCAAACCTTTGCATAAGTGTCAAACACGGTTATGATCTGTATGAAGTATTCATGTAATTAACCTGTACAGGAACTGAAACATATATTCTGTAGCGTATGTGACTGTTATTAAAAAGACTGACAGGTTAAAAGATGAAGGTAGAACAAAGAAAATGAACACATCAATATAATGCTATGTGTAATTCTAGCCGCTGTGTTATTACTATGTCATGGGTAATACAATGTAAGTAGTCCATACACAATACACCTAATATGTTAAGGATCGCATTCTTAAGCAGCGGGGGAGATATTTGCCCAGGCAGTTTGATTATTATTACTGACATTGTGTCCTTGGGCATGACACCTGGAACAATGCATGGAGTGATGTGCCCCAATAGAGGACAAGCAGCTCTAATGTCCATTTCAAAAAGACATGGATTTTGGCTGAAGGCTCTACGTATAGTTATTGACTGAAGTGTTAAGTGTATGTTGTAGTGTTTTGTTTTGTTGTCTGCAAAACATAGGACTGAGTCAGGCCCGATAAGGTTTTTTATGAATCCTGTCCTGTATGAAAATAAAATGAAACAATTACTCAAACGTTTCTTACATGCCTCCATTTTTAACCTGTTGCCTTCCTCAGAAGTGTCACGTGATGTTACACTGATTTAAACAGATTTTGGCGCTGTCTTCCCTCCAGGTGTGAGAGAGTTAGTGTGCCCCCTCATCCCGATTTACAGTCTGGCGGGCTTGTCGCTTAGTGGCCCGGGTGCATGTTTTGGCTCTTTCTCTTTTTCAAATTCTGGGCAATTTGCGTTCCTTTTTTGTGTGTATTGAAAGCTTTAGCGGTTTGGCCTGTGTATGACATGCTACAAGACAAACAAGGCATGACAGAAACATTTGTATAATCATATCAGAAAACAAGGAAGGAATTAAAATGAACTTCAGATACCTATACATATCAATTTTATGTGAATATGAGAAATGATGATACAAAACCTGCGCTGATGCTCAAAGAACATGCAAACTCAACATAGAAAGGCCATGGTCAGAACCTTGTATTGCTCACTAATCAGGAAAACAATATGGCTTTTTTTTTTTTTTTTTAACATCAGTTTCCATCGTCACCAACTACAAACTAACTGTCTTGCTCGAGGACACAACATATTGCACATGACGAGAAATAAATACTGACCTCTTGTTCCATCGGAGAATTGCGTATTAAATTTGTCGATGGCATTATTTACACCTCAAAAACACATTTCTGTTTCCTCCCAGCACGATGAATACAAATGAAGCCTTATATTGTACTCACATTAGGTTTGTGCTGCATTTTAATGAGAGTGACATATAAGACTACTGCTGCTGTCACTGTGGCAGGCTCATCACACACTCATTTAGGATTAATTTAGCAAAGCAAATGTGTTTAAGCCGGAGACACAACGCAGTTCATACAATTTTAATCAAGAAAATGGAAAAGCATTGTTTCAAAAAATAAATAACTCACTAATTGATAGAATGCATTTGCTTTTCCCATATAACAATAATGCAATATACAGCAGCTAATAAATACTTAATGTGAAATACAAAACATGGCATAAACAATGTGCATTATATACCCTGCTGTGCACTGTTACTAAGAAACACAAATCATACTGTTAAAGGTCTGGGGAAGATTTAGAAGAAACACTAAAATGATATCCAATTAAAATGAAAGGTAATATAAGACATTGTTTTTTCTTTTTAATAACTGGTCCGGATGCTAAAACTATCTACAAAATGATCCCAAAATCCAAGTAACCGCTGTGACAAATTTACTGTCAGTAATAAAGGAAACCCATAGATTTTAAAATGATACAAAGTAGGCACGGAAGATGTATTTAAACGATAACAGATTTGTTCCACGGCTCTTTTGCTTGCTTTCTTTTATTTTTATCTTATCTCTTTTAAATACAGCGTTGGCCTAATTAAATGGACATCAGTTTGGATTCCTGAAAGCTCTAAACTGGTGACAGCCTGTATCTGCACCTAAGCGATAACGCATTTTGACAAATTAATTAAGACTAATAATAATTCTTAAATGACCTGGAAGTTTGCATTCCACCTTCTCTCTCTTGGTTTGGTGAGAAATTATTTTTTATCAATATCTGCTTTTTGACGTTTAATTTTCACCTCGGTCTGCGTTCTCTCTTGTCCAATCATCTCGTGCTAAAGCGTTCCAGGAACTGAAAGCTCTTGAAACTATTACCTCTCACAGCCCCGTTTGAACCCCACAAACGGGGCGGAGTGGTGGAGTCCATACCGCCCCGTTTGTGGGGTTCAAACGGGGCTGTGAGAGGTAATAGCTCCTACCGCTCCAATGGAAACATGGCTATAGTGCACCTTAACAATTAGGTCTGTATTTATGAAGTGCTTCGATGGCATACTAGAACTTTTTCCAAGACAAATGAATCCTGAACTATAATTTTCGCGGCTATGTGGGCCAGACCTGCATCCGTAAAGCACATGTTCATGGGACAACAAATGAATCCTCCTCACTGATCAAAGTGTGGTGCCAACGCGGCCGCACCTACTCCGATGAAAAAGAGGGTTTATTCATCTGTGTCAATTGTCCGCATGTGGAAAGAGCTGAGTGGGCAGAAGACACAGCAAAAACCACCAGGCCACGGCTACAGTAAAGAAAGCCTTCTGAATACAGATCACTTCGTCTTCACTATGGAAGTCGTCTGAGAACAAGCACACAGCACTGGCACGAAATGGTTAAATAAAGACTGACAAGACTTAAACTAGTCAGCCTGGATGAAGAAAAGTGTCCAGGTTATCCCTGTTACCAGAATAAAGGAAAAACATTGGTTTGCACTAGGCTACAGCATGAAAGCAAATATTATAATACTAACTCAGTATCAATCAACTCAATCTTTACTCCGTGCAAGACAGTCCAGGTTCAATTCCCATTACTAAGGGAATTGCTTTGCTCTGTTTGGTGTGATGTGTATGATAGCACATGGAAAAAAATAACCATCTAAAAGAAGATTACGAGTTAATAAGCGCTTGAAACAAGTAGTTATCTTATTTTGAATACATTTTGACTATACTCAAAGTTGTAAGATTGCCAATGAACCATGCATAACTTTTTTACTTAAAATAACAAAAAACACCACCATCTTACAAAAAAAAGTACTAGTTCTGTTGGCAGTTCTTATTTTAATATATAAAAATATAGATCCAGATGAATACAACTTAATTCAATCCCTTCTTAACTTATTATCTCATTTAAGACTGTACATTTCCAGTGCAGCAAAGGAATGCCACGATTTTACTATTTACATAAAACAGACCATGAACTTTATTAATCTAATCAATCTCTATTTAATCAAGCTATACAATGCTTTAAAAAAAAATACCTTGCATTTTAATAGAATTTATATTTGATCATTGGAGGAAAGTCACTGATATTTGGAGAACAAAGAAGCTCAGAAAAAGAAAAAAAAAACACACATAATCCAGAAATCCAACTACAGACCTTCTTGCTGTGAGGAGAGTGTTCCAGCAACTAGGCCACCACACCGCCTCGGGATCCTTTGTGCACACCTTTATTACTTTTTTTTCAACCATAAACAGGCATTAAATTAAGACGCAAAGATGTATCCATATGGTCAACAAATAAGGCCTTTTCCAAACTTACTGCTCACACCATTTCTGATTTTGCAAAGGATACATTTCAGTTCATGAATGGCTAACTCGACCAAACACGTTCACAGCGACCCAAAAGATATTTAGTGTAAGTACCAAATAAAACTCACATTAGCTGGTCTTAATAAAGTCTGAAAGCTGATCCAAATGAAACATGAGTGCTTCGTTACGGCTTCTTTGTGCTTACAAGTGGGATGAGTTTAACCGCGCATCTCCGAGTATATCGCCAGGGTAACGACAGCTGGCAGCGCTTCTATTCCTGGCGAAGCAGGAGATATCACCGGGACGCGGCGCACGGTCAACAGGGCACGTTCGGCTTGCATGAGTTAATTGGGTGTGAAAAGACGTGAATACCAATCAGATCCCTTGTCGCAGCGGGAGAGGGGAGAGGAGTGAGGAAGGTGTGAGCAAACGCACCCCTGGGCTCTGACAGGTGGGAGAGGAAGCCACTGTCACTGTGTAGTTTGTGGGAGAACAGAGACGTAGATAGAAATATGGTTATCAGCATGAAGCAAAATAACGCACGCATATTATTTTTGTTGTAGCAGATACTCTTTGGATATGAGAAAATATGATAACTTTTTAAAAAAACAAAAAAACTTTAAAACTGTGGGAAGAATTTGAAGCCGAACTGAGAGAAAATAACTGAATGACTAAAGTGTTACATAATACTTTGCACAACTACATAATTTTGCCTTTTGGGGTGCGTTCACACTTGCACCTCATCAAACGTGTGACTAACCCCTGAACTAAATCTGGATCCTACCAGAACTAAACCAGGACTAGAACACAGGGGCGCAGTACCAAACGCTGGGACCCAGGTACTAATCTTCCCAGTTGGCCCCTAATACATAACTTTGTAAATTAATGATTTATTCCAGCAATTATTGATATTTTTAATTCACCTTTGCTAGAATGCACACCCTAAGGTTTCTAAATACACTTAACAACAACTTGCCAATTTATGCAGTACAGCTACCATCTTATATGAAACAGTAATGTGTCATACTACTAGATCAATTTCCCAAACATCTCCACATGTATTATTACAATAGGGAAAATACATTAACATTAAAAGTGAAATCAAAAGTTTTATTTTCAAACAACTTGACTAATATATTAGTGCGTTTACATGCGAAAGAATAACCCGGTTATTGAGCTGTATCACATGAGCTCACAGAAACCAGGACACTCATATTCCTGTTTACATGTGGACTTAGAGTATTCAAGATATTCAGTGTGGTAACTATGGCAACTCTGGCACAGATATGGCAAGGAGCTAAACATGTTAGCAACTTTGCTAATTTATGACTATTTTCAATGTTTCTAACAAAAGGACAGGATGAGACTGAAGAGTGCAGTCACAACTTACAGTAAAAGTTGTTTTAATCAGTTTTAAACAGTAAGAAAATACATCAGAGACTCACAGTTACAGTTCAATTCAAGAGCAACCCAGACAGTCACAGAAATGAGTTTGCTGTTAAAAGTTGGTTGTATTGCACAGTATAGATGAATATAGATTAATTTTTTTATGATGATAAAATAATTGAAATAAATAGTCCTGGAAATAGAGGTTTGACAAAAAAATTCCTCTTCCATTCATTCTCTCATAGTTGCCTTTACACTCTGTAATTTTAATAATTTCGTTTCCACTGTCTTTAAAAAAATAGCTTGACAGTGTAGGATTTCACATAATATAGTAAAAAGAATATATGGAACTTTGGAGAGCATTTGGTAAATAAGCTGCTCCTGCCAATGTGCTTCTTTAGTTCGCACATGCTCAGTACACAGTCATAGAGAAATCAGGATACTGTATCTACATGGACATGACACTATCGAATTCCTGTGAGAATAACCCGGTTTCTCAAAACCAGGATACTCTCATAACCGGGTCATTGAAATCAGATTACTGTGTTTACCTGGACACTCATAAAACCAAGATACTTAAAAACCCGATCATAACCGGGTTATTTGTGTGCATGTAAACGCACTATGGGGCCCTCAGATGTCATACATAATTGTAAAGTGTCTACTTTTCTCAACCACAATGAATTTTATTACAACTGAAATATGTTCAAGTGCAGAAAAATACAACTGAGAAAAAAATAAACTTCACATACTTTTGAGGGCCCTTCCCTGCTCTGGGCCCCGGGGAAACTAGTACCCTTTACCCCCCAGTCCGACACTCCTGCTAGAACAGAAAAAACAAATCTAAATCAGAATGAAACCCGGACAGGTCTGTACAATTATCTCATGTTATATTCATGGTATGCTTATAAAAACTGCATCCATGCTTGAATTGGCAAAAATATAAAAGTAAAAAAAGTCTCTAACAGTCTTAAACTTTGCCAAGGCCCACTTTTTGAGCCCTACACTTGTGTTTTGAAGCAGACATTTTTAATATCGATCCTTCTTTCTTTCTCCTCAGACAGCAGGCCCGTCGACAGAACGGGGTGAATCGGCTCTTCAGTGACACTTAATGAAGAAACATGTGACAATAAACTTAATATCCACTGTGTTATGAGTCTACCAAAGGCCACTTCATTCAATTAGTCTGGTGACAGTCTAGTGAAGGTTAACGTCAGAGTAGAACCGAAACATGACTAAATGCATTATGAACACGAGAAGACAATAATTGGAAAAAGTTCATTGGTTTCCATGGCAGCACATCTAAATACAGCTCACAGTTATTAAAATGTTCACATTCAGTCACAGTCAGTCTGCTCGAGTCCAGACAGCCAGATTTGCATAAAATATAAATCTACTGTTTCTAACATCCGCTTGACCTTGAGACTGTATTGTGGTTGATCCTCTTTTTGTAGATGATGAAATAATGTTTTAAAATATGTAATAATGGTTTCAGATGTGCTAAAACAACCCTTAACTCCTACTGCAACAGCTACTATTACTCAAACTGTTATTCTAACCACTAATCCTATTACTACCTCAACTACTACCGTTCCAACAGCTCTTACTACTACATCTAAATGTGAAAATATGCAAATCATATTAGATATACCTGTTCCACATTAGCTCTAACCTGTATTTAACTGTTGATGTGTACCTTGCTCTTTCAAGGTCATCTGCACACAGTCATTACTGTAGTTGACACTAATGACTGTTTTCCACAAGCACTGCAAAGCTGAAGTAATTTAATTCATAATGTAAATTTCATGCAACTTTTACTCTAAGAACTGCAACCATGTAATCAGTCGACACATTTATAGTTTGTAAGCTACTGGCTGCTGTTCAATACAACCAATCACATACTCCGGAATAATGTACTCACAGTTATATAAATAAAAAGAAATAGCAGCCAGTAACAATTCATACAACTTTGCACATTAAAGCAGGCCTAATACATTTTCATACATTTGTTGCATGGTTGATTATTGTAAATATCAAAACACCTGAGTATTGTCAACGTTATTGTAAAAGGTGTCAAAGGTAGTCGTCTGAACAATGTTTTAACAATCAACACGTTTCCACTTCCTAGCTTGCTTTTTCTCTCTCTGACGGTCACAAATCGCTCAGACATCACATTGATATAGGAGTTATGGGTGAAGTGTTGAACTGATCGATTGAACTGCCAACCGTGGATATGCAGATGATATTAGACAGAAGCACTGTACCAGATTTTTAAACGTAGAAAAAAAGAGCTATTTCTTTTTAAACCGTCTGCAGCAGTTCAAACCTAACTTTTCCAATGCATTTCTAGGACCCTATTAATTATACATTTACAAGTTATTTTCACAGCCTACAGAGGCGTTTGGGCGTCATGCCACTGCTAGCAACGAGCCGGCTAACATTACTTCCTGGTTCATGCCCAATAAAAACGATGCTTTACTTCGATCCACGCAGCTGCTTTTACAATATCTCTCCAAGGGCTAAACAGATTTCACTTTATTACATGAAAAACAAATGAATAGGCACAATCTCTCTAAATTAAAGCCGGATGAAGGATTGTAGAAGTCGATGAGAATGCATAGATCTTCGCTCCAAATTGCAAGGGATGTTCCATTAAAAACATAGACTTTCCAAGTAAGGCTATAATAACCATTTCTAACATTTCCATTTCTCCCCATTCTGTCTAAAACTTTTGAAAAAGTAGTAGTGGAACAACTCACACAATATCTGGAAAGCGAAAAGCTACTACATCCCATGCAGTTTGGGTTTCGAGCAAACCACTCAACGGAAACTGCCTGTTGCCTGCTTATTGAAACAATAAAATCAACACTGGATAAGGGGGAAGTGGTAGGAGCAATATTCCTGGATCTGTGCAAAGCATTCGACACAGTCAGCCACTCTATATTATTATCAAAATTAACACACTACAAACTGTCAGCAAATCTACTTACTTGGATTAGGTCCTATCTCTCTGAACGATCACAGTGTGTCCGCATAGACAACGCCACTTCCAACATCATACCATTCCACAACGGCCTACCACAGGGATCAAACATCGGCCCACTATTGTTCTCACTCTATATAAATGACTTGGCATCTGTCTGTGAGGATGTTAACATCCAAATGTATGCAGATGACACTGTCATATATACCTGGGGGAAGAATGCAGATGAGGTAGCGGCCAAACTTACAGTAGCTATGGAGAGAGTGGCGAGGTGGCTTAAGGAATCCTGTCTTACACTAAACGTTAAGAAAACTGCAGCTATGTATTTTTTCAATAAAAATAAACGGTCATCATTTCCCATCATCAATGTAAACGGAGAAGACATACAAAATGTTAACGATTTCAAACATTTGGGTGTAACGCTGGATGCCAGACTCACGTTTAAAAAACACATAAAACACATGTGCCATAGCCTCAAATACAATATAAAAACTTTTTGGAAGCATTAGAAACTCACTCACACTGGGCGCAGCTCACACTTTTTCAATGCAATGATCATGTCACGATTCTTTTACTGTATAACATGTTGGTCCCAAGCAGGCAAAACCACATTAAAGCCACTCAAATCACTTCACAAACAAGCTCTGAAAATCCTGGACAGAAAACCACGTCAACACCATCATTGCCATATTCTTCAAAAATACACACTATTAAACTTCGACAATATACAAAAATACGCCTCTTTACGAATGGTTCATAAAATCCTCAATAATACTGCGCCTGCACCGTTAAAACAATTCATTCAGTACACATCAGCAACGACTTCCAGAGCTCCACGGGCCTCCACCAGGGGGCAGTGCACCATCCCACAGAAAAAAAACTACATTTGCACAATCAGCTTTTTCGCCACAACGCATAATAAAAAGAATGGAACCATCTCCCCAGTGAAATAAAAAATCAAGCAAACTATGTTTCATTTTCCAAAGAACTCAAACAATGGCTACTGACTAATCAAACCTGTGAACACTGATATACTTGCTTCTGTTGTCAATGACTGTGTGGATATGTTTGAACTAAGCCTGTGCTTTTTACTAATGTGTGTGTGTGTGTGAGACAATGAGTGAGGGATGTGTGTGAGAAATTGTTTTATATTAATTACTATGTTTAATTGTTAAACTGCACTGAGACTATATGAATAACTGTTTTATATTAATTTGCACTGTGTAACTTATTTTTGTACCCCAGGGACTGCAGATGGAAATTAGCTGTTTAGCTAGAATCTGGTACAGATCATCTCTGTCTTACGAGCGTAATGTCTCTGTACACTGTCCCTTCAAATAAATAAATAAATAAAATAAATTTAAAAAAACATGTTGCCTGCACTGATTGAAATAACTAATGGTCATCTCATGAAGTGATAGTTCTCCTCAGAGGGAACAGTGGAGTCAGAGGAGAGTGACCCGCCCCCCTGCTGTGGCAGATGTGCATGAGAGAGGTCGACAGCACCACGGGAGGCAGACATTTGATCAGAACTGCAGCTCTGTTTGTAGATACATGAATACATTCACGATACAGGATTTGCATCGACTCCAGTGTTGAAACGGATGAAATGTATATGTTAAAAGACTATGCATCACAGGCTCAAACAGCTCACAATGAAGAAACGCTCTAAACGGATATACTGATTTACTGCTTGTCCTGTATGCTATTATCATACACTGAATAGTAATGTTATCTTGGGATTTATGCCTAGCTTGGTTCAGTAAAGATACAACGAGTCACATTAATGCAATCAATGTGACAATAAATTTAAAGTGAATAAAGAAAAAAGATGAGCAAACTTGCACAGCTATAGTGCTTTGGGGGATGTCTAAATTCATGAAGAAAGTTAGATTTTTGTTCAGTTTTGTATGGTATTGTAATTAGGTGAAGGGATAGTAACTCAATTTGGGTAAAATAAGGTTACCTTGGATCCAGAATACGCACTTGAACTCTTTACTGAGAGTGAGTCTGGTCACCACACCCTCCTTTGCGTCAGACTTAAAGAGTAACGTGCAATAAGATGTGTTTATTTCTGTGACGCATGTGAAACAAGAGTTCACTGGTCATCTGTCATTTACAACAAAATCAAACTTCTGTCGCTCCACATTAATTAGGGCTGTGAGATATGGGAAATGAGTGCGATATGAGTGTCATGTATTGCGATAACGATATTACTGCGATATGTTTTCCTCATTAGCATATATTTATTTTATTTTGCAGATAAAGGATAACTCAACTCAAAATATTGCAGCTTAGGTACAAATATTTGCGTGGTAAGACCTGGAGTTGCTTTGTCCATTACTCATACATTACTGAGGCATTTTGAACATTTCAGATTTTTTTTATGTTTGTATGAAATAGTGGAAAAAATTTAGGATTTTGAAGCAAGAACTTTAACAAAAAAACACTTAAACATTCACTTGCCGCATCTGTACTTAACAAAACAATGTTTTTGGGAGTGAACATTTGAGTCTGAAAGGTCAAAAGTAAAATCAAGCTCAGGCGCACAAGAAACACAAGATTAATGCATTTAATCATTAGAGATTATTGCTCATTTTTGTGACATGCATATCACGATGATTACAAGTGCGATAACGATATTTTTTCGATATATTGTGCAGCCCTAACATTAATGCACAGGACCATTTCAAAGCTAGAAACAGCATGAGCAAAGACTTCATAAACACTCCAGGCCTCAGGAACAACGACAAAAGGTCAGCAAACAAAGTCTGTCAGTCTTTGGAGAGAGAGGTCAAAGGCTCAAAATTCACATGCTCACAATTCCAAATTCAATTATTGACAGCAAAGCAAAAATTATGTAAAAAAATTAATGGTGATATTATTCAAACAGTATTGAACTGAACATAACACAGACGAGACTAAGAGTGACATAAATTATATAAAGCAGCATGAATAAAAAGCTCTACATTTTTCTTTAAGAGAAAGCACATGAAACGGCCATTACTCTGTTTAAACATGAAATAACAGCGTGTCTTTAGTTTTACATACTTTCTGATTGGGTTTTTATCTTAAAGTTCCGCCAGAATAAAAAGGTTCTGAGCACAATGAGTGCCAATTTAACACATATCTGAACAGCGGAAACTGCATCAAAAGTAAGAAATGTACTTCCTCGTAGTGTTTGAGCCAGTGTAATGGTGTGTCCACTGCTTACATTGATCTTTCATTTCATCCCATCGCCCCTTCCTTATCTCATTAAAATAAAAGACTTTGCATTGGCTCATTGGCATTTATCAGCGTTGCTCTGACTCAGCTGAATTCTCATCTATTCTCGCCCCTCGTCGCTTTGTCTGGACGTATTAGAATAATGTACTTTCACTTCTGCCTCCAATCAATCCCATGTCATAGTGCTCCCCACTCTCATTTGTGCCATTTTGCTTTGACCACACTCGTTTAACGGCAGAGGAATGGTAATGTGGAAAGTGCTCGGGACAACTTTCTGATTGGCCCCGTCAAAATTTAGCCATCTTCATACACTGCAAAAAATAAATACATAGATAAACTCATTCATTTAAAGTTAGGAAGCATTTCAGAACATTCAAAGAGATGGACACGTTTATATAACAGGGATTCTCAAACTGCATTCATGTACACTGCAAAAAAAGTACATCTTGAAATTACTTGAATGTATAGTTTGTATCTGCTCTTTAGTCCATAACATTTAATTGCTTGTATGATGCAGAAAATTTCCCAGGCTTTAAAGTATTTCTGACTAATCATGTAATAGCTTAAAATAAGAAAATATATTTGCTACTGAGGTAAGTCAAATTATCGTAACCTATTGTTAGATAATTTGGCTTGAAGTAAGAAGAAATGTGTTGAAATATGTCAAACTGTTAGAAAAAAGTAAAAAAGTTCAATCAAATAAAGTAAAGCTTAAAAACGACTAGAATTAAGGCTAATATCCTGAAATCAAGACATTAACTGAGACTTTTGCAGTCCAAGTTATTGACCAGCCTTGACTTGAACTGCAAAAGGCTCACAACAAAAATAAATTGAAAACATCTCATATTGATCCATCAAAATGTTTAATTCAGTTTTTGTCCAATTAAAAACAAAAGAAAATGGCTTTCAGTATCAGTTTCCACAAAAAAGTGTCACAAAAAAGTTTAAGCTGGGGCTTTCAGCATTTAGCTGTAGCCGTTTACCCTTCAGTCAAATCATCAATGCACAGGGCATGTCTTTAGTCGACTACAGCCCTAATTTAAAGTCTGACATCAGCTGCAAACCGCAAGCATTTACTGACAGAAGATTGGCTGTAGACCTAGAGAGACCCTAAATCGCTGCATATTAGGGATGACTGAATCTCAATCTTATCTCGATAACAATTCGATTAATTGTACAGCCCCTGGTTCAAGCTGATTGTTTGGATAAATCTTCTGTATAGAATGTACAGTCTGGTCACAACTCCCTCCTTTGTGTCTCAGACAGAGAAAAGCAATCAGGCGTGTTTATTTCAGAAACGAAGGTGAGACAAACAAGCCAACTGATCATCTATCATTTAGAAAACAAACTTCTCCAACATCATTTTGAAAATGTTTAGCGTTTTACTCATTGATTCTGAAGCAGTTTACAGTGTTTTTATGGTTATTTTGTCCATTATATAGGACGAGTGCACAGGCTGGTAGTCAAGAATCTGTTCTTTTGATGTTCTTTTGATGACCTGATTGTTCGTTTTTTTTTAGTTTACCTCTCTTTAGTTCAGATCTCGGTTAGTAAAGAGATAGATTTCTGGCAGACAGTTGCGAGTCCCGCCCTGCTCATTCTAAATAACACCTAGGGGCTAAAAAAATAGTGAGTGAAAGTCTGTGTAATGTTATATCAAACAAACAACTTATTTTTCCAGTCAGTGGCAGATAGTTATTTCTGTTTAATGGGTTAAAGAGCTTATGGTCACAGTTTACATATGAAACAAAAACCAAATATATGCCTAAAGCAAAGTTTCCCTTTTCCCTCTCCAAATCCTGAGCGCAAGCTGCCGGCAATCTCATGCTCAACATGGTGCACGGCATCCATTTCTGTCCTCGGCTTCTCATTTCAAATACTATCAGTATGGAAATCACACTGCCGCACTTCCTGTTTGTGTCCCCAGAAGTGCGCGGCTTTGGTTACACAGCCGCCTCTTATTGATAATTCCACCCGCTGCCTTTAACTGCATGTGACATATTGAATGCCTCACATGTTACCAGTTTCACCCCAGTGACAATTTAAAGTGTTGACAGGCAGACACAATCCAGCAGCAGATCCCTGGTATCCGATGTTGCACCGAGCCCTCCCCAGAGGATCCAAATCAATAAAGCAATGGGAGATTACTTTTTTTTAGAGCACTGGCCAATCAAAGGCAAGAGGAGAGAGAGCGGTGAGAGGGGGGGTTACAGACCGGGGTGCTGGCTCTGCTCTGCTGGAGACCTCCGCTGGAAGAGCAGGAGCCTTACGGGAATATTGGATAGCACTAACCCGGGAGACTGGAAAACTGTGATCCACTTAGGAATGAAACCAAGCTATCCAACAAAAAGCTTCTTTAATCATTGGGTTGACCTTGTCTCTGCGAGAAGAGAAAGAATTTGTCACCAGGAATGGCTGTGAACTAAAGACATACAACTCTGTTTATTCCCTGTACCAATGGTTTCCAAAGAACGAGCTCCCTATAGTACTGGACATTACACGCTGCGATTTCTACTGCACAATTTTTACCTTGTTTTGGAAGTTACTATAATTGACAATGTATTTAGTAAGATAACTTAAAGTCTATATGACAGGTTTTCATGTTTGTCTAATTATGACTTAGTTTGGTGGGAGGACACCTGTGGAAAATATCTATCATAGTTGCCATTTGTGAGGAAATTTTGAATAATAAAAGTTTAAAATTACAGGAAGTAGAGCTGAGTTCTAAAATGGAATCCCTCAACCTATACCTATTTCATCAAAAAGAGACGTGCCACTGAAAATACAAGAACAATTTAAACAATAACTGACATTTTCCTGACAGTTTCAACCATCATTCATCAAAATAAAGGTCTTATAAAGTATTATTTATTGTAAATTCCTATTTATTGTGCAATATATATTGATTCTGGCCCTTGTTTACTGTTTGGTTGCCAGGTAACAGTTGTAGAATTACCTCATCACGTCAAATTTGCTGCCCATGTCTAACCAAAAACTGTTAAACTGAGGACCAATAGGCAAAATGTTTCATAAAATTTTAATTATAATCATGTTCACCACGTTTTAGCGAAATGTGTAGTCTAACCTGTAATGTAGACTTTAAAGCTGCCGTACCTGATTTTCATAACGTAGAACCAGAAGTAGGTAAAAAAATCATCCCTAGCTCTCACAAACCCTTAGGCACATTATTAAAATTCACTTGTGTTTTCAGGCTCGTGCGCAGCTTTTATCAGACAGCAGTGAAACTTGGGTGCAAAGGAATGGCCAATCAGAGCACTGCTTTTAGTGCTCACTTCTGGTTTGACAAGAAATAGATTACTCTGTTATTATATACAGCGGTCTCATTTTGTCACAGTGCTGCTCTATATTCTGAAGGAACACACAATACCCATTTACAAAAAATAAAAACAAATAAAAAGTCGGGTCCTCAAGCATTATGAGACACAAATGATCTTGTGTATATCTATTTTTGGAAGGGACTGGGTATTATCTAAGGTTCTTCTTGAGTCCTATGTAGACGGTTCTTTATTTCTGTGACGGTCTTTTTCTTTTTTTGGACTGTAGGCTTTATTAGACAAGACGGGTGAGCATGAAATGGGGGTGAGAGCAGGGAGTACATGTACCCAGAGAACCAAGCATAAGTGCTACTGCATGTGCCACCCACTCACCGCAGCTCACCCTCAACCTCTTTACCTGTGTTAATGATGAGCAGGCCACGTTTGTTCTTCTAATGCAGCACTACAGTATATCAAGACTATTTGCACGCATGGAATGATTGAAATGATGGATGTTGTAGTTTCTTGCACGCAAACTGACCAGTGCCTGCCGCGATGATCTAACTGATTATGTCCTCAACTCCTCGTCTTCTCTGCTGCTTTCATTTATTTATTTCTTATTTCTATACGCTACTCATTCCGCCTGTATATTGTGTATTAAACTCTACACTGAGGAAGTCACAGGTCAACGGGAACAGGCAGAGGAATGAGGGCATAAACAAGATATTCAGGCTGCTTTGGGGATAATTGCGTATTGATTGTAAATAATGGAGCAGCTTTGTAGTAGATTATAATAATGTAATGCTGCATTTTCTGCTCTGAATGAATAGGTCTCGCAGGACTGAGGTTGGCGGAGCACAAAATGACCCACAATACTGAAATTAATAGCTCAACCACCCTTTAAATATCAGTGTGATACAGTAATGTATTACATCTTTAACTAGTTAAAAGGTTTTCCTTTCTTAGCACCAATCTCAGAACAAAGCAAACACAAAACTCATTACTTTACCTTTACCCCTTTAACACAACTTGGTCATATATTAATATTCTTTTTCTTTTTTTTACAAAAGCTTGGTGCCACTTTATAAAAACTGCACCTTAATTAGCCTTATTATAGTGTGAACACGATTCAGGCATAATAACTACTACGGGTTAGGGTTAATTAAGTATTAAGTAGTTAATTTTGAATAGACTATTTGTTCTTTATGTGTTATGTCTCATGGCTATTAAAAGTGTAGTTATTTTAAAATGTTACCAAAAGCTCTTTAAATGTTTCGCATTTTTGTTGGATTTATAAAATGCCCAAAGGCTCATTTATGCTTCAATTTCATGCATAAACAGCCCTGTGCATTCAAAGCGTGGTACCTTCATTCATTATACTTTTTTTTTATCAGTTTTTAATGTCAAGGCTGTGTTCTGGTAAATAACCACCAGGGGGGAAGGCACGCCCCCTGTTTCCACAAGCCAGATTGGTTAGTGGCCGTGTGAGGTATTGCAGCTTCTTGGGCCCAGCCTTTTTGTATAAATGCCCATTATAATCGCAAATAGTACTTATTTTTTTCAGTACTAAGATAAAATAGAAGGAAATATTCTTTTTAACCGTTTCTAAAATCACTTAAATTACCATTTTTATATTAAGTGACGTCACAGTAAACATGTGCGAACCTCGTGAATGAGCACGTCGGACGATATAAACAGAAGCAAGAGGACATGGTTAGACGAGCGATAGCTGTAAATTGTATTTTATTTCATTTCATATGTTTTCACATATGATCTAATATGAAGAATACAATTACAATCACACAAACTAACGTTTACACCAAAACTTGAGAGCTGCTGGTCGCTCCCGTCGTTCAAAGCATCATGGGAGAATGGCGTCACACGGTGGGAAGCGCTAGCCCCTATTCAGGAAGTAATGCGGAAGAAAAAACGTTTTGGCTTCATGCACAAATGAGCACATAACACAGGGATAAATAGGGCGCCATTTTGAGTTCATCTTCCAGATTTTATTCTGGTTCTATGAGTTTTTAGATCACATTTGTTGGAAAACGAGGCAAGAAAATCATTATTGTTTAGCAGTTTGTTAAAGATGGAAAAAATAATGCAAAGGACAGACAGAAAATAACCTTTAATGGGGATGAATCAGTGAAACTACCACAAATCATGTGTCACGTGTATTTCATTCTATATTTTCAGATGCCATTTTATCAACTGACCACTTAACTTAAAACCCAACGCATTGCTGCCGTCTTCTTGAAAACTTGAGTGATGCAGCAGCCAAAGACAACAGTGCGCCCAAAGTGCTCTGGAGAAGTCTATAGAAGTCTCTCAAGTGACTGTCGGATGTAACTACGCGCCGCAACCCTTTTATACATAACCCATTGAAACCACCATTCCTCCACTCTTGAAACCCCCTTTGCGGGATATCGTCTGTATTTTTCATGCGCCTCCTTCAGTGATATAAATTGCAGCCACATCAGTCGCTATTATGGCCGCCCCGGAGAGAGACGGACAGGGCAGAGAGAGATGGGGCGATCCCATGCTGAGCACACCCTCCAGTGCTTTTCCAGAGCCAGCGTATGTCAGGGTTATTTATGCACCGGGAGAGCGCACGGCGGTAATTTCTGCTTCACATTTGCTGCCTGCATGCATCTATCTGCAAGAGTGCTCACGTGTTTGGGGAGGCATGCAGCAACCAGAAGTTCCTTTAAGACTGTGTGTGAGGAGAAAGTGTGTGTGTGGTTTTTAGGGCACAAGTGGTTTCCTATACTTGTGGTGTAGGTTTCACTGGCGGGACCAAGGTTTGTTCTGGTGCTACGTCTGGTTCTCTATAGTCTGTCTAATTTATTGTCTGTTGTATTTTCATTGTTGTCCTTCAGTTGTTGTCACAGTACTAACAGAGAGTTGGAAAAATGACTCTAATTTTACGATTGCAATTAGATTTAATCGGATTCTGTTCAAAGTTCAGATTAAACGCATCCAGGAGAATTAACAAAAGGACTAGAATAGGTCAATGAACTGACAAACTAATTAGAGAACCAATGTATTGTAAGAATGTCTGTACAGATCTAAACTACAGGGTTTAATGCAGCATGAAACAGGATATTTTGTTATTATTATTATTATTATTATTGTGATGGCCATGCCACACATTTAATAAAGAACTGACTCAGCCCTGGCAAGACCTCTTTAAGGACTAAGAAGGTGTGGCAAGGGGTGGAGCTGGATGGGAGAAAGGCAATGGACCAGACCATCACGGAGAGGGAGGGCCAAGGGGTAGAGGGCTTTGTTTGGCTTTGGGTTTGAACTAATTTCCCCCCCATGTATTTGGTTGATATTATTTGGTTTAGCCCCTGTCTTATATAAGTTTCCTTGCGTCTTATTTAGGGAGGTCAGATTATTTCTGTTAGTTATCATTACTTTGACGTTATATTTTTGTGACATTATATTTAGTTGACCTCTTTTATAGGCCTTTGTGTTGATGACCAATAAAACTTTTGGATTTTTGAGCCTTTGTCTCGTTGCCTTACTGTTTGGTCCCTAACAATTGGTGGCAGTGGTGGGATCATCCAGTTGAGACAAAGGTTTTTTTTTTTCTTTTCTTTTCCAACGTCATTTGACATCTTTTTTTTTGGAGAAATGCCTGGGAGAGGAAGAGGACGGATGATAAGAGGAGCAGGTTGCCAAACAGACTCTGGTTCAGAAGCAGAGCCATGTGGAGCTTCTGGAGAGGTAAAAGACAATGAGGACAAAGAAATGGAGGACGGAGGGGTGCAACCCACTCTTTCAGACTTGATTGCCATTCTTCAAACTCACATGGGGCAGCAACATGCCAGAGAGGCTAAACAAAAACAGCAATTTGATGCTCTGGAACACAAATTTCAACTCTTACAGTTAGAAATTAATGCTAAAAAGACTTTAGTACAGAATGAAGAGATTGCATCAAGTCCACTGGTCTCACATGCACAGGCCCAAGTGGAGCCTGGCCACATGGCTCCCTCACAAACATCACCAGGTCAGTGCCACACTTACCATGAGCCTAGAATGGAAAAACTAGCGGATGATGATGACATTGAACATTTTTTGATCACATTTGAACGTATTGCTGTAGCGTGTCGATGGCCTAAAGGGGACTGGGTATTTCATTTAATACCATTGTTAACCGGTAAAGCGAGAGGTGCATATGTGCATATGGACTTTGAAAACTCACTTAATTATGACCAAGTAAAATCTGCCATTTTGTCAAAATATAACATCAATTGTGAGACCTACAGGCAGAGATTCCGCTCACTTGAAGTCTATCCAGGTGAAAACCCCAAGGAGCTATATGCACGGTTGAAAGAGCTGTATGGGAAGTGGATCGAACCAAAAGGTAAAACCATCCATGAAATTGGTGAAATTATTATTTTGGAACAATACTTAAGAATGCTATCCCCTGAGCTTCAGATTTGGATAAAGGAGCATAACCCAAAATCTGCTGTGCATGCAGCTGAACTTGCGGACATATTTGTGGCTGCGCGAGAGCAAGGACAAGCATGGAGCCACAGTGAATGGTGGATGAAGGACTGTGACCAAGCTCCACAGCGTCACCAAGGACCAGTGGGTGTGGGTAAGAAAGCTATGCGGCCACCAAAATATCCAGGAAAAAAACCCATCTGTTACTTGTGTGGAATAGAGGGTCATACCAAACCCATGTGCCCCAAAAATTCAGCTAAAATGACTCAAATGTGCTGTGCGCCCCGCTCACACATTATTTCACCAAATTCAAACCTCTCTGTTAAAATGGCAAATGTTGAAGTGAATGGGACACCTTTAAAAGCCCTATTGGATTCAGGGAGTGACCAGACTTTAGTTCATAAAGATTATGTCCCATCAAACATGATCAACATGATGGACACTTTACCTATTTGCTGTGTACATGGGGACAAAAAAGACTATCCTACAGCAGATTTGTATCTAAAGGTAGACAATCAAAACTACCTCTTAAGTGTGGGGGTTGTGGACAGTTTGCCCTACTCTGTAGTGCTAGGTCGGGACCTGCCAGTGCTTTTCGATTTATTGGAACAGGGGCAGAGTCAAAATAGTTGTGCTGCCCTTACTCGCGCTCAAGCTCAGAAACGTGAAGAAACTTTTGAAATTCTCAGTGCTCTGCCTTTTTACAATGAGGAGTTGGAAACTGGGACGGGTAAAAGTCGGAAATCACGGAGGAAAAGGAAACAAGAGAAGTTTCAACGCACTGTTGTAAATCCTACCGGAAATACTGAGCCAGAGTTGTCCATGGATTTCGAAATGCCCCCTAATATTATTGAAATGCAAAAGTCTGACTCCTCTATAGTGCCTCTCTTCCAGGATGTTGGAGCAAATGAACCAGGGGATGCTGACAAGATGCCAGAGTATGTGCTGGAGAATGGCATACTGTATCGCCAGCAGGGGTCAGTGTCGCAGCTGGTGGTTCCCCAGGCGGTGAGGGATACCATCCTAACCTTGGGCCATTCTGTGCCATGGGCCGGTCATCTTGGTAAGCACAAGACCACTGCACGTATTCTTCAATATTTTTACTGGCCTGGACTTCGTAAAGATGTGGCCCAGTTCTGTCGCAGTTGTCCTGAGTGCCAAATCACTTCCCCAAAAATGCCCTCCAGAGCTCCACTTCAGTCCTTGCCAATTATTGGTACACCATTTGAGCGTATTGGAATGGATATTGTAGGACCTGTTGAAAGGAGTAAATCTGGGAATCGATATATGCTTGTTATGACAGACTATGCTACCAAATATCCTGACGTTTTTCCACTGAAAAATATCAAAGCCAAGACTGTTGCCTTTTGTTTGGTGCAGTTTTTTTCACGAGTTGGGTTCCCTCAAGAAATATTAACAGATCAAGGGACTAATTTTATGTCTACTCTGCTAAAACAGGTGTATCAGCTGCTTGGGATCCGCAGTCTGAGGACCACACCCTACCATCCCCAAACTGATGGTTTGACAGAGCGCTTTAATCAGACTCTCAAGCAGATGCTCCGCAAATTTGTCAACGACACTGGTACAGATTGGGACCAATGGTTGCCATATCTCTTATTTGCATATAGGGAAGTACCCCAAGCCTCCACAGGTTTCTCTCCATTCGAACTTTTGTATGGGCATGATGTGCGGGGGCCACTCTCATTGCTGAGGGAGATCTGGGAAGGAGGCAAGCAAAGGGGGGAAACTGTTAATGTTGTTTCCTATGTTATACAGATGAGGGAGCGCCTGGAAAGAATGAGTGAACTGGCACAATCACACATGGCCGAGGCCCAGCGACGCCAAAAGTCCTGGTATGACCAGTCTGCTCGTCAGAGGACTTTCATGCCCGGTCAGAAAGTGCTGGTACTGCTGCCCAGTGAGGACAATAAACTATTGGCTAAGTGGCAGGGACCGGTTAAGGTAATAAAGAAGTTGGGTCCAACAACATACCAGGTTCAATCCCCAGCGCAGCCCCAGTCAAGTAAAGTGCTTCACATAAATTTGTTAAAAGAGTGGGTGCAGAGGCCAGAAAAAGGCGTGATGCTGATCCGAGAAGTAGCAGAGGAGGATGAAGTAGAAGAACAATACTTACCTTCTGCGGGTCCGGGACCGGAATGTGATTTCACACACCTCTCACATGAACAAAGATTGGAGGTGAGCTCAATTTGTAAAATGAATGTTTTTCAGGACAATCCTGGCAGAACTGATATAGTTGAGCATGGTATTGTTCTTAAAAATGGTGCCACTGTTAAAAGACTCAGTTACAGGATACCCGAGCGCCTCCTGACATCTCTCAAGGAGGAGATTGACCTGATGCTGTCTCTTGGGATCATTGAAGTGTCAAAAAGTGATTGGTGTAATCCAGTGGTCCTGGTGCCAAAGAAAGACTGCAGCATAAGGTTTTGCATTGACTTCAGGTATCTGAACTCTGTCTCACTTTTTGATTCCTATCCAACACCAAGAATTGATGACCTCCTTGAACGGCTTGGAAAGGCTAAATATTTGACCACTCTAGATCTTTCCAAAGGATATTGGCAGGTTCCCATTACGGAGCGTTCAAGGAAACTTACTGCTTTCAGGACTCCGTGGGGCAACTTTTCAGAGACTCATGGATCAGGTACTCAGGGACGTTTCCAGTTTTGCTGCAGCATATTTAGATGATATTGTCATTTACAGTTCAAGCTGGGAGGAGCACATGGACCACCTGCGAGCAGTTTTGAGTCGCTTGCAAGCAGCTGGCCTGACAGTAAATCCAAAAAAGTGTGTTTTTGCGGCCTCACAAACTGAGTATCTGGGCCATGTCATTGGAGGTGGACAACTGCGGCCGCAGGTAAATAAGATTAAAGCTTTGGAATCTTGTTCCCTGCCACAGACAAAGAAGCAGCTACGCTCATTCCTGGGGATGGCGGGGTTCTATCACCGCTTTATATCCCAGTTTTCAGCCAGAGCGGCAACATTGACTGATCTGACTGGATCACGAAGTCCAAATCAGATTCTATGGACCGAGGAGGCAGTGTCTGCTTTTCATGATATCCGCCAAGCACTAAGTAAGAACCCAGTTTTGTACAGTCCACAGTTTGATGAAGATTTCATTGTACAGACTGATGCCTCTGAAAGGGGGCTGGGAGCAGTTCTCCTGCAGGGGCCTGTGCATGATCGCCATCCAGTGGCCTATATCAGCAGGAAGCTGTTCCCCCGAGAGGCCCGATATTCAACGGTGGAAAAAGAAGCCCTAGCCATCAAGTGGGCTCTCGATTCTTTCAGGTATTATCTCCTGGGCCGGGAGTTCTTCTTGGAGACAGACCACAAGGCCTTACAATGGCTTGAAAGGATGAAAGACTCAAATGGAAGAATCACACGATGGTACCTGGCCCTGCAGCCCTTCCGGTTCTCCATTCAACACATCCCAGGAAAGGACAATGCCACGGCGGATTATCTCTCCCGCTGGGTTAGCGACAGTCCTGAAGAGGGGGCGTGTGTGATGGCCATGCCACACATTTAATAAAGAACTGACTCAGCCCTGGCAAGACCTCTTTAAGGACTAAGAAGGTGTGGCAAGGGGTGGAGCTGGATGGGAGAAAGGCAATGGACCAGACCATCACGGAGAGGGAGGGCCAAGGGGTAGAGGACTTTGTTTGGCTTTGGGTTTGAACTAATTTCCCCCCCATGTATTTGGTTGATATTATTTGGTTTAGCCCCTGTCTTATATAAGTTTCCTTGTGTCTTATTTAGGGAGGTCAGATTATTTCTGTTAGTTATCATTACTTTGACGTTATATTTTTGTGACATTATATTTAGTTGACCTCTTTTATAGGCCTTTGTGTTGATGACCAATAAAACTTTTGGATTTTTGAGCCTTTGTCTCGTTGCCTTACTGTTTGGTCCCTAACAATTATTATGGTACTTGAAAAATTGCTGCCTTTGCAATTTGCTAACTGCGGCCATTCATAGTACAGTTTTGATTTGATTGCGATTAATCTCGCAGCTCTACTAACAATAGCATGTCAGAATCAGAATTGACTTCATTGGTACAGAGGGAAAAAATTAAAAAGCTCCTTGACCAATAGAATGTAATTTCCATAAAATTATAGTAGTTCCTTTAACTTGGTGTTACAAAACTATTCACAAAGGCATAAATCCTTTAGATTTTTAAGAAATTATTTCAGTATTATAATCTGCTCAAATGAGTATCTAGTTTTGATGTTAGTTTTACAATTGATTAGTATCAGGGTGTTTACTTTTTGACACCCCTAATCCTACACCTGGTTTAATTCTGCTTTTACTCTGAAAACCAAATCTTTATTGGTACTAAAAGAGTGAGCACCACTGTAATAACTCCTAAAAGAGTTGGCAACATATTTAAAGAAACTTTTAAACAGCTTTTGAACAGAAAATAGTTCTTGAGACTAACTTTTATGATCTTTCTGGCTGAATTGCACGCTGCAAGACCTCGTGTATTAAAGGGCATATCGGGCCTTTGTCCTCTGTTAGTTGAACTAAAGGTCCTACATGCATCATTCTGGCCATTTAAACCATTCTGGACACTTTTTTTCTATAGTATCTCTTCAAATGTATGTTTCTTGGAAATACCTCAAATTCTTAATTATCAAGAATGCCAGAAGAAATAAGGAGCAAACATGCAGGCTTAAATTTTCACTGTGACACTGTTCTGGTGAAGGGTCCACCAACTGCTTGTGCCCATAGAGATGTCATTGCTTCACCTGTTTTACAACTGCATTAAAGTCTATCTGGCAGGGTAGACTACACACTAAAACATAGTGACCTTGATTATATTTCAAATTGTACTAAACATTTTGCCTATTGGTACCCAGTGTTTGCTCGGTACCAAGCAGATCTGTTGTTAAAAAAAAAAAAAAACTTCCTGTAATTTTAAACTTTTATTTTTCATCGTAGCAAATGTAAAACTATGATAGATTTTTACCACAGATGCTATCCCACCAAACTAAATTATAAAGACAGGTCAGCAGTTCAGAGTTTACAGTAAGAATGGATGGAGGGATTTGAAGGTAATTTAGTTTAGTTTTGTGGTGAATGCTACTAAATAGTGGAAGAAGTCAAAACAGGGTAAATAAACAGTTCTAAGGGGAAAAAATTACATTTTGAATATTTGCAATAAATGAATAACTGAATTGTTATCCGCGCCCCTGGAGGAAGCCTTGTTTACCTGTGGGCGGAGGTGAAAGGTGAACCACGTCCGCCGCTGTCAGTCTTGCCATTTACGTTCTTAAGTGCCCTTTTCTAGAGTTTGCTTGAGGACTGGAGGATGATTGTGTATGGCTTGCATAATGAATGTAAAACTATGACACATTTTTCCCACAGATGCTATCCCGCCAAACTAAGTTATAATTAGAAAAACAAAACAATATGTAGAGAAATCTAGACAGGTCACCAGTTCAGAGTTCACAGTAAGAATGGTGGCTGGATTTGAAGGTCAGTTAACAGTTTAAGGGGACAGGACTGAGGTCTGCTGTTTATAAAAAATAAAAATCACAAAGTCACAACAAGAGGAGGGTGGACAAAATCGCCATCTCTATAGGTCTATCAAATATTGTTGTTTCAGAACATTTTGTCATAGGAAATACATCTCCCCGCACTACTGCCATCTCCAACACTACACCCGCACAGAGTCCAACAGGAAGCCCCTCGTGGACAACTCTCTCCCACAAACACACAAAGGAGGAGGAGCGGAGATGTGGGGGCGGCAGGCGGCTCGTATTCTTCAAGTCATTTGTGGGCGACTGTAATTGAAAGTACAGTGAGATGAGCAGGATGCCCAGCAGATCACCTGCCCACACAAGCCAAGAGTCAAATACGATGGTGTGTGTTCCCAGGCTACGGGTGCTCTTTACTCTGACTCACACAACTGTACGACTCTTCCACTCGTTTGATGTGTTATTTTCATTGATTGATTTGACTTTACTCTAACTCACCCTGATGGAATAGGACAATGGTTTTGACTGGAATAAGAGTTTTAAAACAAAAGTTAGTCAATGATCTGAACTGAAGTGTTGACAGTAAACCATCAGGTTAAAGACCTATTGTGCTTTTGTCTTCGAAATTGTTCTAAATCTACAATATCTGTGGCTCATTAAGTTATATTTTGGACATTATAAATGGCATTATTGATCTAAAACGACAAAAAATAAGCCTGATTATTTCCGTGTTGAAACCTGCAGTGGTGATTTGCAATGGCCCCTTTATGTTACATCACCTTTGGAGAGCTGCCGTTCACGAGAGCGAACGGAGGATTTTTACATTTTTTGCCAAATAGGGCACAACGCTGACGAATCTTACTTATGTCATCGTTTAAGAAAATTTTATTGCTGAACGAAGTAAGTAAATATCAATGGGCATGACACAGCAAGTGATGAAGACCAGGGGCCTCATTTATAAAACAGCATGGAGAACTGTGACTAAAAGAATATGTGGGGACAAAAAAACAAAGTTCACATAGGACGAACAATATTTGGATTTATAAAAAACATTATTTTTTTTTAAAACATAAGTAATTTTCCCCTCACAGATCACACCTGCAGCACAAACCTGCACAGATGAACCCGCCTCATGTCACAACCCCTTCATGCCTCCACGTCACCTGGTGTGTGTGTGTGCGTGCGTGTGTGTGTATGCGTGCGCGTGTGTGTGTGTGTGTGTGACAAGAAGGAACGGAGCCACGACACTGGTGTGGACACTAGCTTTAGTTAAACTTTATGTTCAGCTTCTCCTTAAATGAAACAAAATGCGCCAGCACCTTGTGTGCTCCCGTTCACGTGCATGCATACGGTTTTAGAATGACAAAACATTGACTTAAACAAATTCCCCACACAGTTGTGATTAAATTATTAATTCATTGGCTATAATTTGATATTTATTGCAAATGACGGGATCTAAATGCATGTCCAATAAACACAAACTTCCTCAAACTGGCTCCTTCTCTGAAAACTTCCTACGCATGGTGCAGAGTTTGCGGACACAACTGCACAATCCCATGTCAAATTGTCTTTTAAAAAATCCCAAACTTAACATGGAACATTCTGTCACGTTTGGCCTCATTTTGGCCTCATGTCACGTTTGGCCTCATTTTGACCGTACACATGCTTCATAAAAGGTTTTTAAGACTCAAAAACAACTAGCTACTACAAATACTGGAAGTAGTCAAAACAGGGTAAATAAACAGTTCTATGGAAAAAAGGCAATACAAAATTAACATTTTGAATATTGCAATAAATTAAAACTGGATTGTTATCCGCACCCCCTATAAGCCTTGTTAACCTGTGGGCGGGGGTGAAAGGTGAACCACTTCAGCCGCCGCCAGTCTTGCCATTTACGTGGTCTAGTGCCCTTTGCTAGAGTTCACTTGTGGGTCGGGGGATGGGATTGCGTGTGGTTTGCGCAGTGGGGGTGTGGTCTACAAAGCAGGCGGAGGAGAGCTGCTGCGGTTTCTCACGCAAGAACCTCAACCCTCTGGCTATCTCGTCCAGGCCCTGCACCTCCAGTCACACCGGCCCTGCACTTTATCCATCGCAACAACAACAGTTTCATTACAGCTGTTGTGGAGCTGATTATCATTCACACCACACTCACCAAAGCCCGTAATACAGACTGTGGCTTTGTTCACATGCACACCAAAATCTGATTATTTTCTGATTTCTGAACCTTTAAGATTTAAATGAGATGCAAACCACAAACTTTGATGTGAGTAATAAGAGGATCATGATCTGAAAGCTGTTTACGTGTAATTTTGTTTTGCTGTTTACAAAGAATTTTAATAATCTTTTAAACCCTTTAAAATCGGAGGGTTAGGGTTTTGTTTTAAAATAAACCCCCCTCGCACAAGAGCTTAAATTATTGCTGTGTCTCTTGAATTTGTAACAAACCATAATACATTATTTGGTTAAATTGTCTGTACCATGACATAATATGAGATAAATTCAATTTGAACACACAATTTAAAGAACTACATTTATCCATTTTGTAAAAGCGAAGCCATCAGATTTAAATCCTCTAATCTAAATAAACACATTTATATAAATCACACTAAATAAAGCAGTAGGTAAAGGTTATGTAAATGTGGAGTTGCAATCAGTGAGTTACTTATCTCCGTGTCTGCAGCTAAGTTTGTCATCTCGCTAAACATGAAAAGTGATGTTTCTATGACAACGACGATATCTGCGATTGGCGCGAGCTCTATGAGACTGTGGGCAGCAGCAAACTCATAAATAAAACAAGTATTTGATATCAGATGGACTAATGGCTTCTGCAGAACAGACAGAGTGCAGTTGTTTCACGAGGTAATAGCTCACGTCAGCCGTTACTAATGGGCCTGTGGCATTAACTTTTAAAGCTATTTTTATATGTATGGGACATGGAGGAGCTGATTTAGTACAAAGAATATTTATTGCATCAGTTTTAAGTGTTCTGTTACCTTTTATGTATAAACAGACAGTGGTTTATGCTGTATTTAAAGGAGTTATGTTTTAATTCAACTCCTTAACTTCATTCGATGTTTAATAATACATAAGTGAAAATAAAATGGGTTTTCTGCCTTTAAATGTTGATAGTATACATTAAGGTACATTAATCTTGATCACCTATGACTATGGGTTTGACACCATATAAAGTTTATTTAATGAGTGTGATTATTTAGGTCCCAATATAACTTTAAGAACTAAAAACTAATAAAAATTATGACAATTAGCAAGCAAAATTTTAATTTCTATAGACCAACAATGCATCTAAAAGTCTCTTTTTGTCACATTAACTTTTTTTTTTTTTCATTCAGAACGTTCAATTCAAGTTGGTCACAAAGGAAGGAATAGGTACATGTTTAGCAATAGGAATGAAAGAAAATGAAAGACTTCACTGTTAGTTCATGATCTCAGCAATCGTGAATAACCGTTATATTGTGTTATTTTTCTCACAATAATCAGTACATCCCTGGTCAAAGGTTGCAATTCTAGTGATGATTAACAATTGGGGTAAAACAAATCAGGGTTCAGCACACTTTTTAGTCTTTCTGTAGGTGAAACTGAGCAAGTTTTGCATTGGACATAAAAGGTGTTTGTGTCACTAACTTAAGCACAATTCTACTTAAGTTAGTGACTCATATTGACAAAAAATGAAGATCTCAAAAGTTTTTCAAACAAACATCCTCCGCTTTTTTCCCCACACACTTCCTCCAGCTGAGAAACACAGTCCCTCCAGAATTGTTTTTCTCTTTAATTATCATCATCATCTCAATTAAGACGACTATAACATGGCAAACAATCAAAAATGTGCTGAAACACGTCTGCTGTAAATGTTGCTGTTGAGGTTCAAGAATCGAACTTGACTTGAATAGCCAGTGCCCTTTCACAGCGAGTCCGTTTCATCTCTCACCTCTAATATTGCATGCTCACTATTGTATATTTAAATCATGTTTCCAGCTTCTCTCTGTTCTCTGTCCAGCACACAGCATGTAGCCTTGAGCTTCTGGCTGGGCCCCCTCGTCTCCCCCCTTCCTCCCCCGCACAAGCAGCAGAACCAGGAGAAATGGCTGACTCACAGCTGCTTCATTTCTCCTCTGACTTATGACTCTGTTTACACACACACACTGATTGATATTAACCCTCTTTGTTTAAATCTCCACCAGCCCAGCGGACAGCAGCGGCGGTCCAGGCCACTTCACCGAGAGAGACTGACCAAAAGCTCACAGTGCCCTCTACAGATGAGCAATGATACGTGATAAAGTGCAGATGAGAGGTTCATGTTTTTCTGATTATGGTTTGATGGGATAGAACCGGTGGTAAATATTTATCATAGCATTTCATTAGAGGCAGTTGGGAAGGAAAATAGAAAAACAGAGGTTTTTCAGTTTCAAAGTAAAGGAATTCCTCTATGTCAAAACGGCCTTTTCTGTGAAGGGTGCTAGACTGTGCAGCAAGCTCACTGTTGATTTAAAATCAGTGACAAAACTTGGCATTTAAAAAAAATAAACAAAAGAAAAACAAGAGAAAAATGTTGGATGTGCCAGCAGCAGCACTGCACTCATGTTTAATGTGTTTCTAATGTCTCTCTTTAGGTCGTACCTGTGTACAAAGTCTCTGTGTGCTCTGTCTCTGTTGTGTGTTAAAAGCCCTTCTATGGACAAGTGCTGCAAATTAGCTTCAGCTATAAGCCTTATGATGCATCGGGCTGTTGTATAGTCAATGTTGTTGTTTATTTTAAACACACAATTGGGTAATGATTCAACAAAATAAAATATGTTAATAAGTGTCATTTGTCAAATCAATGCTATTGTGTAATTTGTGTAGATTTTGGCCTTTGTTTATAGTATGGTTGCTAGGTAACAGAATTACTATCTGTCCAACCAGAAAAACTGTCAAATCGGTGACAAATACGGAAAAAATTTAGTTATTGAATAAGTTATAACAAAGAATATTGAATTGGTACAGATAAACTTAAACAAAAAAATGCATATTATGTCAGGAAATGCCAATATAAATAAGTAGTATCATTCAATTGACAGCCAGATTTTTATGCATTAATAAATAAACACACCGTTATGCTGCAATTAAATTGGTGGGCTTGTCACAAAAAACTTGTTATATAGTATTGATTTAAATATTTATTTGTTATTTTATCTGTTTACCATATGAAATAATGTTCATAACTTAAAGATATAACTATTGAAAGATATAACTGGTAAATTCATTTTCAACTTATCAATGTCTTACTTAGACAAACTTTATTGATCCACTAGGGAAATTACTTCGACACAGTATATCCCTTTGCAACATAAGAACCAGATCAAAAATTAGGTGGTAATATAATTAAAGTGGGAACAAGATGAGGTCAAATACAATAAGTATATGTATGTAGAAGTATAAGACAATAAAAGTAAATTATATATACAAGTATGCCAACATTTTTGACCATTTCTCATTAAGCTCATATATCCAGCCAAAATAAATGACCTGTCACTGTTCCTCTTGTAAAACACAGCACCTAAACAGGATACAAGTCGTGTTTCATCAGTGGGAGTTAAATAGGTGTCTGGGGACTCATATCTGTCAAATCTGCGACCGGACGTTTGCTGACCTTATGACCTTTGATTACTGGGGCACGATGTGGTCCAGGGCCTGGAGCTGTAAACTATGTTGGTGATTGAAGAGAAGAGCAATAGTCGAAGAAAAAGTAGTGTTTTATTGTTACAGTGGCAGAAGGGTGTTAGCAGCACAGATGAAGGGATTAGCTGTTCCATTTTAGCTTTGCACATTTGCACATTGTCTCACACATTTTCCCAGAACAATGGTGTACTAATCAGTCAATACAATTTCAAATTACACAAATGACATTGGAAAAACATCGTGTTCAGATCCAACTTATAAATAATATGACACAGTAATAAACAGGAGAACATAAAAGCATTGTTGAAGGAAGTTAAAACACACAATTCAAGCATTTCCTTGTTTGTTTTTCAGATATACTTTCAAGATATTAGATGGAAAAAATGCTTGATTAGTGTTGATTTAATATTTTGACAGCAGTAGGAGCTTAATTCATCACATTAATTTGGTCCCTCGCCATTCGATACATGGCTCAAGATACGACTATCACAATTTTGCATGTGATAACCAATATTTACACATGATATTCTGGAACAGCTAACTATTTCTTAAGAACCAAATACTAATAATAATTGAAAAACTGTATTTCTTTGTTAAATTATGATCTGCACAAATTAAATAAGAAATACATCAATTTTATCATCAAATATTGTGAATAAATACATTTTCTTTCTCTAAACAAGCACTGTCACAAAATAATTCAGTAAAATATACCAAAAATGCTTCATAACGACACATTGCTACTAATTTTGGTCATACAGTATTGATATTGTGGACTGCTGTATCAAGACATATCGATATTTCCACATTTTTACACACTTCTATGAGTAGAAGAGATATTTGCTTGTGGTTACTGTGTCTTTTGGCAAGGCACTTCAATCATCTTGCCTGTGTGACAATGGGACTGGTGGTGCTGAGCAGGTCCGCAGTAGCTTGTGTGACAAAGAGTGGTTAAATTAACTCGTACAGTACAATGTAATCCTGCACGATTGCTATTCTAACGAGCTCTTCAAAGACTCACTTCAGTTCTCTGCAGATAACTGAAAAGCTAGTATCCTCTTTAGCGCCCTGAACAAAAGAGCAGCAGACTTAAAACTCGTAGTAAATAATCAACGTGAAGTGTTTCTTTTCACCAATTATGAGAGGGCCATGTGTCTCTCGCTGAAGAGGCAATCACGCTGCACCGTACAAGCACATCTACACACGAGAGCGCACAGAAGGCATCGAGCCAGAGCAGCTCTTACCTGCGCTTTTTAAATGAAGGGTGCTCCAATCGAACGCACCGAGTAAACGCAGCCTCAGCCTCGTCGGACCGAGCGCTCGGCTGCGTGAACAGGTGGCGTCGTCCGGAGCCAAACTAGGCATGAACCCTTCGCCGGGCCGGCCTCCCTGCTGTCAGCGACGCACACACACAGGATCGGCTCTGCTACGATGCCATGTGGTGCTCCAGACATCGCCAGTGCTGCCTCATCACGGTGCAGAAAATGAGATCAGATCTGACAAGAGTGTACTCAAGAGTCTGTCGCACTGAGGAAATGAGCACATGTAACATCCGAGTGACCTTTATTCTGTCGCTGTTGTGAGGGTCGCAGTGTGTTTTGTGTGGGCTGGAGGTTAACGGTAGAACCTTTCAAAAAGTCGTGTAAAATATAGTATGCAAAGTCGACCTTCATGATCTTTATAGTCCCCCGTCATTAGCTTATTCAGTATTTTGGGTGATTCATGCGTTCTCCGGCATTCGCGGCTTTAGTCAACAGAAAATTTCTGCTTGGCTCTCTATTCCTGCTCACAGTGCTGTACTTAGTTGCAGTTCTTTGAAAATATAGACTCTATAATGTTCAAAACGAAGCTTAGCCCTATCAAATAAAAATACTTATAATGAAAATCTGCTTGCTACGATGACAGTTCTGCAGTTTTGAACAGAATGTCATTGGCCCTATGTCAGTTTTTAAGTAATATGAGATCAGTATTGGACCACCATGTTTTGGGAAGGTCAAACTGTTCAGAAATATTCTAACATCCCACTTGACTTCAGCACTATGTACTTGGGCCTCAAAACTCTTGCCATGGACACAACAAATGGATATCTTTAGAGCATTCTTCCTGGGGAAGTGAAGGCAGCCATAACAAAGAAATGGATGCTGACCCAACAATCAAAGACTCGCCTCATATAATAAATGATATTTGCAAAATGGAAAACATGATTTGAAAATTGCCTTAATTAACAAGACTTTGGACTGAAAAGGACATGAATGTTCAACAAATGTTCTTTTCGCTTGTTAGATTTCTTGTGCCATAATTACATGTTTAGTTTACTCTCTCTGTCATGTTTTATGTTTTGTCGATAAATGTAAACCTGGAAAAAATGTTAGAACAAAAAATAGATCGGTATCGCTGTTTTCAATGAATAAAATGCAGAACAACAATATATTATTTGCTACTATGCGGTCTTGATCAGACTGGTTCAGTTTATTATGGACAAATGAACATGTTTCTCTACAGTTTGCCCTGGCACTTACTGAGTCAGTAGATGGCGCCTGGAGTTACACAATTTAGTTATGTTATCACTCATTAAGGGACTGCACGTCATGCGATGATCAAGCTAACAGTAGCAGTGAACGTATTTAGAGACAGAAATGCTCAGAACGAGTCTGGCAATGATTTAAGGACTTAAAACAGCTTCTCGGATAAGTGCCGTGTAAAATTGGAAGAAAAAAATCTATTGATAGAGTTCAGCAGGAAGTGCTTTGATGGTCGAAGGGAGAGAATTTTGAATCAACATTCCTCAAAATAGCGAGAATGCAGCTAAATGCAAGTTTTGGATGACGGAACATTGTTAGTTAAAAGCTCAAAAAAAGTCACTAGCAAAATATGTTTCCTTTAATGAACAAATTCTATTCAGTATTGAAATAGAGCGTCAAATGATGAATAATAAACAATATTATGTTCAGGTTATTACTACTTCCATTCAACCTCACTCACCAACCATTTGGCAGAGCATATAAAGACGACATACGTATCTACTTCAATCTCTTTCAAGTACTGTGCATATGTCAACACACATCGAGGCCTGCTTATGTGAAATGTACAGATTTCTGTAAGAGCCCACCTCAGACAGACACACTCACGCGCACACACGCACACACACACACAGTGTTGTCCCTTGCTCCTGTGCAGATTGCAAATTACTTGAAAAAAGGTCACGGGTTGACATTTATCTGGGGAAAACTCCATAAACAGAGGCTGACACCATGAAACGTAGGCTCTGGTGTATCAGACGGGATGTGAAGGAGAAGCACACTTTGAACTGACTGTGTGTGCGGCGGCGGCTGCTTGATTAAACACAAACCATGGAAGGAGGAACACTGTGATTGTATTGTATAGTCATGGCCTCAGGAAACTCCAGTGTAGAGTGAGCTTTGAAAAGTGATGGAAGTTATTTAAGGTTACAATAGAATTATTAAAATGTAGACAACTTCCATAAACAGTGTTGCAAAGAGTATTGTGTTTTGATTTTGTTCCACAATCCATTTGATCTGATAGAGGTCTATAGGCTGCACTGTATAACACTGAGTCGGACTTTTTGAATCTGCATTGTGTTTTAAAAACGATGATCACAGACTAAAACGTATGGTTTGCCACCTGCTTGTCTCTGCTGAGATTTTATTACTTTGCAGAATGTTCCAATTTATGGATTAAAACTCCATCTGGAATTTATTAAGTGAGAAGAGAACAATCTTTTTGTTTTGTAATCAAAATCTAATCGAAATTAATAAGTGACAAAAACACGACCAGTGACAAAAACATAACCAGTGACAAAAACGCTACTAAAAGTGACAAAAACAGTCCTTAACACGCGATTCTTTTATTAATTGGTCAGTTCATAGTTCAGTCTTTTTGTCAGTTCTGGTTGTTTAAACTGTGAACTTTGAACCGAACCCCATAATTAAAACATAAATTGCAAATCTAATCGCCATTGCAAAACTGGTCTGCAAAACTGCAATTAGATATTTTTCACAAATTGTGCAGCTCTAGTTTACAAAGCTCTCGTTGGTAAAGTTTGTTAAATGTCAGGTCAAGTCTTTGTTTGAGATCTCAGGGCGTGTTGAGCATGTGAGCAGTGAATTAGGAAAAAAGGCTTTGTTACTTTGCTCCTTATTTATGAAACAAGACACTGACTATTTAATGTAGACACTTTTAACCCTTTTAATGAAGCCCTCGTTAAAGTTGACTCAAAATCCCAGTGTTCTTGCTTTGATCTTTGATATTTTGACATTTTTTATTATTATTTTGTGTTCTTGTTTGGTTCGTGTGTGTTTTGTGAACGACAGGGTTATCATGAAAAATATTTTTTCTCATTGAGTTTCCCACTGATAATAAATAATTACAAATGCTTTCATTACTCAAAAATACGTTGAAAATCATACATTGTTATTGTGAGATCTGTAAATTGCCAGGTAGTGCTAGCTGCTTGTTTCCATGGAGACAGATGACTTATATATAATGTCATACTGTGGTACATTGTAGGCAAAGTAATATTTCCAGAGACAAGTGGGTGACGAACGCTTTACCAGAGTGCTTTAATGTTATACTATGGGAACACGTTCTGTCAGAAGTTCTTCTGCACATCTTCAGTCCCACTTTACACATAAAAAATCACATGTTAATGCTACATTTTTCAAATGTATGCATGTAGGCTTTTATTATTATGCGGCACAATTAATGACATTGTAAAATATTTTATGCATAATGTGAATTTATGTCTTTGAACAGTTGGGTAGAATTAGTGTTTGAGTCAAATATGCATGAGAGGAAAATAAATGTAGGTGACCTTGAGTGCTGGCTATAAACAGTCCCATGTCTGGGCTGCACACCTGTCTGAACCAGGGACTGAATCCAACTCACCGTGCTTCATCTTTTCATGAAACATTAAAGACCCCCATTTCTCATTCTCTTTTATCCCAACATTCTTCTATCATCTCTTCGGTCTTCTCTCTGCAACAGAACGGCTCATTCTGTTATATACGTGCTCCTCAACATTCTGCACTTGATTCGGACGGTCGTTTGCCTTGTTTCAGAATCAAGGGAACAAGCCGACGATGCAAGGACAAGTCACTCATATCTTTGGTACATGCATACTTATTTTTAGAGTTATGATGGGTTTCTGTAGCTTCAAAGTTGTGGCCACGTTTTACAAGGTGTCAAGAAGAAACAGCATGAAGCAAAGTTTGACTGATATCTTTCAAGTAAACTAGTTTTTCTCGTAATAAAACATACTTTAACAGGGCTGTCAGCTTTTAGTCGTTAATTGGTCAAATGAGTTTAAGTCGACCACGTTTCTAAATAGGCTACTTTGCTGTATAGTAGAGATTTAGAAAACGTTTGATAACTTTTGCAGTTTCGGGCCCGTTCCCTTTAGTTGACTAATCAATCAACAGAGCAATAAACTTTAGCTTTAAACGCACAAAGACAATATGGAGCTAAGACTGCATTTTTACAAGAATGTCTGTGGGGTAAAAGACACCTACAGTACGTCGTCTGACTCAAAAAACATGTAAAAATTATCTTGTGCCTTTTTCTAGGACTCTTGTAGCTGCAGTGTATAAAAGTTGGATAGTCATAAATGTATTTTCAAACCAAACAGATAATTAAGCAGAGTGCTCCCACCTCACAGACGAATGTTTCAGTTTATTGGTCTAACTCTTGCAACAAGATATAAGGCCTTGAAATCCAGTGTGGTCCAAATGAGACTATCAGGCTAACAACCACAAAGCTCTATTGTTTAATTTAATGTTGTAGCTAGAGATCGACTGATAGGTTTTTTTCATGGCCAGTGCTTTTACCAATATTTTTGAACCCAGAGGTGCAGATGGCCGATAAGCCCTTCCGATATTTTTGGGCCAATATGTGGGGCCAATTTTCATAATTTTCTCAAACATATCATGCAAACTCAAAGTCTGAAAGGTGAACCTCTCTGCATAATTAAAGTATAATAATAAATAATAATAATATCAATAGAAATCATTTTTAAACCATCAACAAATAGAGGAACAGAGGGATTGCCTTCTTCGCAGCTTTAGAATAAAGTTAGTTTTTTTAAAGGACAAATATTATGCATTATTTGTATTGTTATTTCCTTTTTAACATACTCTGGAGTACCTTCTCATGCTTTATACCAACAAAAATGTTTTTCTTAAGAACAGCTTCTAATGTCTCTGGCTTTACCCACGCTGGGAAATGAGCAATGGGCTTCATCTACTGGCAGCAGAGGGAATTACATATTTGAGATGAAGAAATATCGGATAGGGAAACACGTTAATGTAGCCAAGCAGTTAAAATAATCAAAATTTGAGGCCAGAATCGCTCCGAATGAGTCTGACGATGATTTATGGACTTGAAAACAGATATTGAAAACAGAAAATGTCACACATCCGGGAAATTTAGAATGGACTGTTTTTGACGGTCGAAGATTATTTTCTAACCAGGATTCAAATGCAACATGCAACTCCAGCTGTGTTTTTGATGAGGGAACAATGTTACAACATGAGTAAAATCTTAAAAAAAAAAAAGAAAAAAAAAAAAGGCAAAATGTGTCCTTTAAGTTAAAAAAAAAAAAAAAAAGTCAAACTATGTCCAGTGACAGGTGACCAAAGAATGACAACGGTTTAATGTCAGCCATTCCACTCCAAGTCCGAGTCTAAAAGTTGTAGTAATATGAATATATTTTCAAATGATATGAACCCATTACACAAATATGCAGAGTATTCCAGACTCACACTGATTTTGTTTTTCCTTCAGAACCAGCCAGGGATTTTAAGCAGAAAATATTTCTTTTATAGCTTTCCATTTGGAGTCACCAAACTGCATGTAATATATTGCATGTTTTTAATGTTTGTTAGTGCTCACTTCATGTCTGTGCGGGTGGGCTCGGGGCTCGTCTCGTTTGAAGTACATAATCCCACACTACCATCACACATTTTCCAGTTAACTCCATGATACATTAAGTCACCAAAGCCGAACTCTTCATGCGAATCTTGAAACCCAAAAGTGACCGTCAGACCTCCTCTTCATCTCGGTGAAATAAACAAATGCACTTGCTCTGAATGCATGGACGTATTTTCCTGTTTGTTGTGGCCAATTCCCTGCGCAAAGTTTGACAGCAAAGAAATTAAAGATGGAGCCAGCAGTGTGTGAGAGCGGCCCTTAAGCCTGCAGGTTGTGGTCAGCCAAGCAGAGCCGCGCTGGTCAGACTGGTGCCGGGAATCACCGCGACCGGAGATGATAAAGGAGCAAAGTCAATTCCACAACAGACCAAAACACCACAGTAAACCACAGCCCTATAAGCCTCTTACAGAAATCGCTCATTCTCTCGCTTAGTTTCATATCCCACTTTTTTCTTTTTCCTTCTCTGTCCACCCAACAGCCAAAAGAGCGTTGAAATCACCTGGAGAGCATGCCTCAATAAACAAAGCATGATAGATGTAATGGATTTGGACAAAATTGCAAGAAATCAAACAAATAAAACTTTACACGAGGTGAATGGGAAGGTAAGACGGGCCCTTGGGTATGCAGGACATAAGTGTGCAGTACTCTTCAATAATCGGGATTTGAAGATAAGCTGGACAAGCAATGTGTGAGAAAAATCAAACTGGAAGCACTTGGGTTGATTTCTTTCAGGGATTGGTCCTGTTTGGTATTGGAGATTTAGCATTCAGACCAGGCAAAGTCTTCAACACAGTGGCTTTTAAACACGCTTTGTGTCACCTTGGCATTTGTGTTTCAAATTTTTAACTTGAGGTGCACTATGCCATTTTTCTCTAAGTTGTTCTGCCACCTGCTTGTGTCCATCATGATGTTACTGACTTTATTTGGTGTGATAATTACCTATTGTAAATATAAATTATAGCTTTAAATCAATCCGGCAGCAGTTTTGCGAAGAAAAGTTGAAAAATATGGAAAATGATAGGATTTACTGCATGTCCTTCCCCAGTCTTGTCCCCATATCACGCTGCAAATATAAATGAAGAAGGTGGTATCTACTATATTAAAAAAAGAAGAGTAATAATAATAAATATATATAATGATCTTAACTGTGTTTTAGTAAAAAAGAGTAGTCAAACCTGTCACAGGCACTTTTAATGCATTTATATCACATTTTTAACTAGTTTTTACTGCTCCAAATATCTTAGAATAGCGTAATTTTAGAGTTATACCTGAATAACCAATTCCTATATCTAACCCCTATCCTTACCTTACCCTAGAATATATCATGAAAAAGAAAATTTGCTAGCAAAGTCACAACTCAGTTCTGCCACAAGTTTGCATTGCATTGGTGTGTGCGTGTGGTCAGAAAAAAAATACATCCTTACAGTAAGCAGAGCTATTTGACTTGCCTCTCCACAGATCTGACCTGTAATGTTGGAGATAGATAAGTTGAATGTCACACTCTACAAAGGAAAACAGGTTTGAATCCAACAGTCCACCAGTTCAGTTGATGACATTTGCCTGTGAAACGTTCTCAAACGGCATGTTGTAAATTCTCCCAAATTGTTATTGATTAAATGCGTTCACCTTAAATAATGAAAAGGTATAGATCTTTTTGTCGTCTGTGGAAGACGAGGTTTGTAGTCAAATCAAAAGGGGCCTCCAGTACCTGTATTGCTGAAGGTGGCTTTAGAAATAACAGTGATTTTAATCAAAGGAGGTATTAAACAGGAGATGGATGAACATGGAGGGATGAATTATGGCAGAGTCTACACTGCTGGGCTCTGAGTAAATGACCAGCTGAATACTATAAAGGGTAAGTGGTATGTAGATTATATATACTGTATCTGTAGTGAGGGAAAATAATTTAACCGCATGTGTTTGCTAAATGCGGACAAAAGGGCATGTCAGTACCGCTGCCGTACCAAGAATTACTTCCTTTGCTGATGACAATGTGTGTGCTGTTATCACACAGTCCTTTGTGTTTGCAAAAAAGCTAAATGAAAAAGCTATTCTACCACAAACTACTGTTTTTCTTTGTTTTTGTCTTTTTTGTCTGCTAGTATCTTATGAACAGCGATATGAAGGGCATATGATAGTGATAGTGTTGCGTCCAGAGGAAAACAGTCAGGCCTGCGGGTGGCAACATGATTTCACTGAACAATCATTTGTGTCCGAGGACAATATGACTGCAACAAATTGTTTATTTAAGCCTGTTATTATTCAAGACAATTTAAAAAACAAATTCAATATCAGTCTAATTTCCCAGCACCAACTGGGATGATATAAGTTGCTTTGGCCCTATGTTAGAGTTTCTTGGTAATAAGGCAAGTGGTGGCACGTGCATAAAACTTACCACGAGCTGCTGCCTTGCAGGTGGTTGTTCCCCTTTTCTGTTGTGTGTGCATAAATTCGCAGTAGCAAGTCAATAGAACAGCCCACTAGTCTCCCACTGCCTCCCACAACGCAGCAGACAATTGTCCTTCTCGTGTGTTCTCATCCCGCAGCGGCAGACAAACCCACTGTACACCCATGTATTCTGCTGTGCTTGTGCGTGTCTCTTTCCCATTGCCCTTTACAAACGTGATCACACAGACCTCAGCCTACCCGGATGAGGAGCGCTGTGTGAGGGTGTTCAGCAGCTTGTCCAGAGGAGTGGGTCCACGTGGCCCCGTCTCTGGTGCCAATGGAGCGCGCTGTGCATAACAGTCCCATCCGTTCCACCATGTGCTTGTTTTTCCCTTGCACTATCTAGACTACTGACAGCTGCATATCATTCGAATGAAGTTACGCACGTTCACAGGCACGAGGGATCTTTGTCCTTTTTTGGGCTATTGGACTATTCTATTGTTATGTAGCAGAATTTACGCTTGGTGCTGACCGAAAAGGTGAACAACCACCTGCAACCTTTATACATGTGCCTCCGCTGTGCTTCATCAGGAGTCATCATTTGTCTTACTGAATTAAAGCAATAAAAAGAACATAAGAATAAGCAATCCTAAAAGGCTCTCTGAAAAATACAGTACACTCCCCTGATATGAAAAGACAAAAATAGCAAAGTGATTTATCAAACTTTTATATAAACCTAAAATATGTCAACAAAACTGCAATAGTCTGCACAATCTCTTCCTAAACAATGTGAATTATTACAGCAGTGACATCGCACAGCAACAGTTGACTGTATTTAAGGAGATGCTTTGTGAGAAATGGCTTTGTGAGAATAATAACAGGGTAATGAGGTGAAGATATCCACGAGCTCGGAGTCTTTGAGCTGTTCTAGTCTGCTCTTTTCTCATCGCTGCTCAGTTCTGCTCCAGTATGTGGCTTATAGCGCCGTCATCTCAGCATCTGTGCATGTAGGTTGCATGCTTGAAGTTACCATCATTGAGGATTAGTTGGAAGCGCTAAAGATACAAGCTCAAACAGAATCTTCTTGCCAACACTGCAGGGCAATGTTACAGTTTAACGTTAACCGTTTTAACTCAATGTCTGTGATGCAGTGTTTTCCTGGTGGGTAAAAATCTGTCTTGCAAGAATTAGCGCTATAACCGGGCTGGTGGTGTCGTTTCATTCTGTGGGCCAAAATGACAAGGGGGAAGTGAAGCCAAAGGAGTCACAAAGGAATCAACTGGACTCCTGAGTTCTGTACAGCAGGACATCACAAACACTCTCATTCATGCAACAGTGCAGTTCAACACTGGAGGCAAGTTGGGTGAAGTGTCTTGCCCAAGGACATAACGACAAAGTGCACTGGTCTGAGCAGGAATCAATCTGCAGACTTTGGTGGGTGGACGAGAGCTTTAACCTCTGAACCACTAATAATAACACAAACCACTTTAGCTTCTGGGATCACCGTGTAATTATCCACTGCATTGACCCAGTGAGTTTCCAGAGGTTGAGGTTTTGAGCTACAGAATTTCATGGTCTTTTTTATTGTCCATTGTCCATTGTTGTTTTATGATGATGGGAAAGACCCACCCAGGCACAGGTAAAGAATCAAAATGTATAAATAAAATGAAGATACTCAGTGTTTGTGGCTACACTTTTTTGTTTTTGTGTAATACCTCGGTTTCTTCAGTCCCACATATTAAAAAAACACCCTGCTGAGTTTCCACTGCTCCTCCCTGGAGTCCTGACACTGCCTTCAGTCGGAGATTGGCACATATATTATTAACATTCCACATTGTTTTCTTCTCATGTGGTGTCGACTTGTTGACTGGCATGGGTACTATTCAGGGAACAAAAACAAGGACACAATTCTCAGTTTCACTTGAGCTAGTGAGACACTCTCGTCCTCGGCCCTGTATAGTTGCCAGGCAACCTGCAGACAGTGGTGGTGGTGGTGCGGAGGAGAGCTCCAGCTGACGTGATTACCTACATGTGTGGAATCTGCCCATCGTCTGGTGCTTCTCCATGCACAAGCAGGATGACAAGTCTGTGAGTCAATGCACACCTCTAAAGTTGGACTTGTAGGAGACTACAGAATGGATTTTTTTTTTAGCACCTGGTGGAAATTCTTATGGGCTCAAGTGCAATTATGATATAGAAATCTACATCAATTATTTCTGGTGGGTAGTGCTTACATGGTCACCATTATGGAAACTCAGTGTTGTTGAAGAGAAACAGAGTAATCTGTTTCTCATGATTGTCTGATTGCAGACATTTCCAAGCACTTGAGCAGAGCTGGACATCCGTGGGAGTAGGATCTCTCCTTCACTGTGGTTCTCCCCTAGGTTTCTACTTTTTTTACCACAGGGTTTTTGTAGTTTTTCCTTGCCCGAGAAGGAGGGTCAAGGACAGGACAGAAGATGCTCTGGGACAGTTATCCATTTGCAAAATTCTCTTGAACATTATTTAAACTGCTTTCGATCTGTGGCCCATCGAGGCAACTGTTGTTGTGATTTTGGGCGCTACAGAAATGTATTGAATTGAATTACATCCATACACATCTGAGGGAGAGTAAACAATGTCCATGAAGACCGTCAACAGGTGATGAAAGGAAAGGAAGGAAAGTGTTTCTGGTATAGACCCAATAGCAGCAGTATGAGCCTTTTGGGGCCAGCTCCATCATCTGACTGTCTTCTTGTCTCAGCACTGCACGTGGCCCAGCGCTGACGCAGAGGGCACTGTGGGTCCAGAGCTGGGACAGTGGGAGACCTCTGCACCCGTTGTCACAGGGACGTACCATGATGAGCGCTCTGTAGAGGTGCCATGTATGTGAAAGCCATCTCCAAGCGAGGACAGATGAAATTGTCCTTTGCTCGCTAAAACTGTCTTTGTCTCACACTGACATTTCAGACACTTTCAACCAGAGCTAGGTTTCTACTTGTGTCTGAAAGCTGCCGTTTAGGCAAAAAGAGAAGTCAGAAATTTAGGGAACATGGGCGGATCTGCTGCTACACATCAGCCCTCATTGATCAAGCTTTGTGTGTGTGTGTGTGTGTGTGTGTGTGTGTGTGTGTGTGTGTGTGTGTGTGCGCGTGTGCGTGCGTGCGTGTGTACATTTTCATTAAACTGAATCTCTTTTATTTTTGGATTTGAATTCAAAACAGAAAAACCAACGAGCAAACCACATGCAATAGCATCATATAATCCCTGTGCACCTACAGTATTTAAATGAGAAAACTCTCCCAAGGGCTACAGACTAACAAAAAACAGTCATGTGTACACAGTTCGAAGCTACACAACTAAAGTTATGTTTTTCTTCTTACCGAAAACACCGTTTCAACTGCAGCATGTGTGTTTGCTTTGCGTTTTATATTCTCATTATAATCATACAGGGGACATAGCACTACTACAATACGCCTTAATGTGCCATAGCACAAAGGAATAAAAACATACACTCGCCATGAGTTTGACAATCAACAGAGACGAGAAGCGATGTGGCAGCAAAGAAAAGGGAGCAAGAATGGATTGAAAATCAAAGCACTGATGATTTCAACTTCTTAAGGGTTTATGTCACTTTCTTCCAACACAGCTTTATAACAACCCAGTTTTTTTCCTTCTCCTAGCTCTAGCTCTTTGAAATAACTCAAAAATATATCTTCTTTTCAGCAAAGGGAATTAAATCACGTTCATTGTGGCTTTATCCCCGTAGCATGCTTGGGTCGCTCACAAAGATAACCCCCAAAAGCACGCCCCCCCCTCACTTTGTGTGAGGGATTTCACCCGCTGAGTGGATCCCCGTCGTCCACCATCCTTTGAGCCTCTGATGAAAAGAAACACATGCAGCTGGCCACACGCACCAACTGTCCAAATACACAGGCACCCAAGGGCCCAAACAAGAAGACACATTTGAAAGTATAGCGCTGCCAGTAGGTAGCATCAAATGTAGAACAGAGTGAAGGAGTCATGGAAAGAGACTTATACCACAAAGAGATTGATAGTGTGACCATGTGACCCTGTACAGGTCACACTGGTGTCCAAAAATGCTGTTGTTTTTCAGTAAACCTACTCTCAAAATCAAGGTCTGAATTCTGGGTTTGCGCCTTTATTTTTAGACGGGACGATGTTTAAAGAAATGTCATGTCATGAATTAGTTATTTAAAAAGCTACATGTCTAACTCAATTTGAAATAAAATACCTGAACACTCAGATGGTTCACATTCTAATCATGAGGGGCATTTTAAAACATTTAGAAACCGGACATAGTTCATACAGTCACAGTTTCATTGGGCAGTTTCTCCGTATCTTCCACATAACCTGGAAGGCAGCTCAGATCATATGAAGTAAATAAGCACTGTTATTTTGGCTCATATTGTATAGGAATAGACCAGGTTAATATCATACACTCAGATCCAGCTTTTTAAGCTCAGAAACAGATAGATACTGAAAGTAGACATTTCCCTAAAACAAAAATAAAAAACATGTTACAAAAATGACTATGGTTATATTCTACACAACACTATCTCCAAGTTCAGATATTGTGAGAAGTTCTGTGCAAATAAGTGCCTCCAACTGATCATATAATACAGTTCCGATCAAAAGATTAAGACCAGTTGAAAAAATGGCAAAAGTCACATTTTGCATAGTAGATTTTAACAAGGTTCCCAGTAGAGCAACAAGAAATAAGAGTGAGACCAAAAAAAATTTTTTTTTTTTTTTTAATACCACATTTTTTTTTTTTTTTTTTAAACAACAATTAAACTGAAATCAGCTCTTCTGCAGCTGATCAAAAGTTTGGGACCACATGTTTTTAAAAGCCCAAATCTGTGGAAAAAAATGTGGACTGTGTTATTTTCTGTCAAGTATTCAAACTGTCATGATGTTCTGAAACGTTTGAACGTGGTCTGGTTGTTGAGCTGCATAAGCAGGGCATCTCGCAGCGCGCCATCAGCTGTGATGGTGGGGACGCAGTCATTTTGAATTTCTTAAAAGATCCTGAGAATATGGCTCAAAAATGTCATGTGGAAGACCCAAAAAAATTACACCAGCACTGAGCTGAAGGATCTGATTGGCTGTCTGTCATGATACTGGACGATCCTCGACCCAAATTAAGACTGTTACTGGTGCAAACTGTAGCCCAATAACCATCAGACGCATCCGACACTAAAGGGATTGAAAAACTAAGAAAGTCTTCAAAGGCCTCGTCTCCTTGAACGCCACAGAACTGACCACTCTGACTTTACAAGAGACACACAAGGTGGAAGAAAGTTTTATTATTTTCTGATGAGAAAAAATTTCACCTTGATGGTCCTGATGGTTTCCAACGTTGCTGGCATGACAAGCCAGTAAGGAGGTGCCATGATGATCTGGGGTGCTTTTTCCTTCAGTGGAACAATGGAGCTCCAGGTGGTGCAGGTCAAATGGCCGCTGGCTCTGTGCAGATGTTGCAGAGAGCATCCCTCATGACTGAGGGCCCTCATCTGTAGAACCACTGGGTTTTTCAACAGGACAACGCTACAGTTCACGAAGCCCACAGGACAAAGGACTTCTTCCAAGACGATAACATCTCTCTTTTGAACCATCCTGCATGTTCCCCTGATCTAAATTCAATTGAGAATCTTTGGAGATGGACGGCAAAGTAAGTTTACAAAAATGGACAACAATTCCAGACAGATGCCCTTTGTGAGGCCGTCTTCACCACTTGGAGAATGTTCCCATTTTCCTCCTAGAAATGTTGCATCAAGCACGCTGCAACCAATTTTGTGAAGTGATCAACAATAACGGTGGCACTACTCACTGGGACTTTGATTTCTGTTTTGAGGGGGTTTCGGGGTTGTTGTTTTTTTGAGGTGTTGTACTAAACATTTGATCAGCTGCAGTTTTAAATAAAATGTCCTTGGTCAACTACTGTCAGTAAATAGTCTTCAAGTACATCATTTTATTGGCCTAACTCTGAATCGATATCTATAAACTGATACCTGATCCAGAACTTTCTCTGGATCTGAGATGATACTCTAAACCAGTATCAGTACATTTATAACACCTTTGTCCTTTGTATTTGAGGTTATGTTTCCATCAGACTATACATGCTTTACCTTGGAATCATCCCTTTTATTCTTCACAGTATGCCATGTACAGTACTTGAACCTCTGACCTGATCTGTTAAAAGGCTCAAGCGCATTGGATGTGGATGTCAGCCTACACACACTGAACAGTAATATGTATAACTACATAACTACACAATACAAAACTGTTTCCAAGGAAGCCACGCATTCCTAACTACAACACTGACTCCACAAGCTGAAGGTTAACTCTACTATTCCACTGATTCATATGTTGAGTCCACAAATGAAGCATGTGAACACGCTCTGCTCTCTAGGGATCGTAAATTACATGTTGCTGGTTAAAACCGATTGGAAGCGGTGCTCGTGTGGTCCCAAACTCCGTAATCCCTTTTGCCTTTTTGCCACACAGCCGACGCTCCACACTGCAGTCTGAGTGATTGACATCTTAATAGGCTCAGCTAAATTATGATAGAGGTCAAATTAGAATTTAATCATCTCCATTTTACCCTTCTCCCCCGAGGCCAACATGAATAAACATGACTTTGTACAAGACTGATGGGCTAGTTATGCAAAAATCGCTGATAACTCGCTCAATTCTCTTCTTTTGTTACTGCTTCAAAGAGTGAACGGGGGAGGCGGAGGCGGCGGTAAGTAATGAGTGCATGGAGATGACGCAGGAGACAACAGACATTCAACTTGTGGCTGTGGGGAAAAGAAGTTGCACATTGTTAAACTGTTTTGTCAATCAGCAGGTGCAAAATGAAGCGTGGATAAATTGCAGTATTTCTCCTCCACTTATTCACAGTAATGGCTGAGCAGAGCGAGACTCATTTGGACCTGGTACACTATCAACATTTGTAGTGTTTTAACATAAATGGTAGGGCTGCAGCAAGTTAATCTATTAATCGCAATTAACAGATTATAGAAACACAATAGTTTAAAGCTGGAGATCTGAGGAACAGCGGTCTCAGGCTGGCTGCAGTCTCACGCCGCAGTTACTTCTTCGCCCGCAGCAATATGACTTTGAGGGCTCTTTTTTGAGGCTAATATGAGAAAGCGCCACCTGCTGTTCAAGTGTGGAGTGCGGGAATATAATTTATAGGCAGCATGGCACTTTATGGGTTTATTAGGCCCTACCATGAAATTAATATAAATGAACAAAGTGTAAATTACTAACTTTTTGGTTATATATAAAAAAATATAGAAATTATTAGGGTAGAGTTGTGATGCGTGAAACTGCAGCTGCAGGATGACGCTGCTGATCTGTACGGGTCTGCAGCTTTACCCTACTCTAGAAATAAATAAGCAATGAATCAAGTAATTTAGCAAATATGGATTTAGTGGTTTTTTTTTTAATGAAAACACCCTTTAATTTGTAAATATTCTCCAGCAGGATGTCCTTTGCACCTCTGCACTTCCACTTAATCTGAGTAAAAATCTCATATTCAAGGGCCTTTTTAAACAGCTAATCTATTACTCAAAAGGTGACCTACTTAAAGGTGCACTAACTTTTATGGTGGAGGGTCCTATTGCTTGTCTAAATTAAAATGTTATTGCTTTGCCTGGAATGTTCCACAGAATGGTATAAAAGGCGTTTTTACAGCTCATAAATACCTCGAAAAACATGCATTCTCACTAGGAGATCTTCATGTCTTGCAGAAATGCGTTTTAATCAAGACAAAAGTACCATGCTAAGAACTCATCGTTCAGTAACACCACGGACAAGATTTTATACATTATGTGATGAAGTATTGTCAGAGAAAGACTTCACCAAGTACTTGCACATTAGTACAAATTTGCAGTGGGGGACACAAGTTAACGCAGTGTCACAGAAGGCCAGCAACACTTCGAACTTCATCATTAGGAATCTGAAGCACTGCCCCCAGAGGCTAACACCATCATCTATAACTCGCTAATATGCGGGTCCCTCCAATACTGCGCCTTCTTATCATTCATACAAGTATCGGACCTTAAAACCAAACACAATTTTGTATAAAAACTTATTTTATCCACACACTGTACCAGAATGGAACCAACCACCAACTGAAATAGTTTTAAACCCAACTTCTGACAGCTTTAAAAGTCAGCTGGAAAAAACTATAACATTCCACACTCTCTCTTCTCTCATTGGCGGGATAACCATTTGGAATTTGACATTTAATCAACAAGAACCAGTCTCTCGACAGACCTGACATATAACTTTACCTGGAGTGCCACCTGCTTTTATTCTTGGTGGAATCAAAGTTATAACCAACAAGTCGCACTCATTTGACAAACAAAATCTTCAGAAATAGGTTGTCGCTAATTGGTTGGCACAGTACAATCTTCATATTTTGAGAGCTCATTACAGCCTTTCTTATACTTTATATGATATCTTCAGTATTTCGATCATGGTTTTATTCATTTTATTTTTTTGTCATACCGCCAACCCGCTCTGCAGTAATTACTTAGCCTGGTTTCAGAAGTATGAATCGCAGCCACATTTCAGAAGTTGTCATCTCAGTAATGATTTGGTTCTCCAGAGCACACAGCCAATGTCCTGTCATTGCTCTAAGCTTGTGTATGATCCACTACTGACTGCCACACAATATATTTTCTCAAAGGAATATTATCACTGGCCGAGCTTTCTATGGGTTTATGGTGTAAGGAAATAACACTTCTGTAGAGCCCGTCTTTGTTGTTGGGATGGTGTTTGACAGGGAACTTTGAGCGTTTCAATTTCTCATAGCTGTATAATGTTCTAATTGAATATGTTTAACGGTTGGGTATGTGGAATTTGTATTTTCATCTTTGCTGATGACGCTAAAACAACGCACAAGAACGATCTCAATCTCAATCTGAAGCATGTTTTTAAAGATGGTTGAAAATGTAGGCAAATGTTCAAGAAATGTGTGTTTGGTTTGAATTTGTACAAAAACATACACTTACGATGTTGCCATGTAAAATGTGTTTCGCCCAAGAATATCTCAAAATGCAGTCTCAGTTGCTGGGATTGAACCACCAACCTTTCAGTTTGGTGAATATCTCTGACTAATACTTCAAACGCGATACTAAGGAAAGGCTCAATACATCATACTGATTTCGATACCCAATGATAATGAAATTCAGTTCAGATATATATCTAGATCAGGCATGTCCAAACTCAGGCCTGGGGGCCAAATGCGGCCCTCAGACTAATCTTTCTTGGCCCTTAGTCTTCCTGGTGAACTGGCCCACATTGTCCTGATAAGTACTATTTACAGCACATTTCAGATTTTCTACAATTCCAACCTAAATAACTAACATTTTGCTGCTATACAGACCTGATATTAAGGCACTGAGACTGAATGTAGATGTGGTGGTGCTTAAAAAATCAGATAAATGCAGCTTTTTTTAACGTTTCACGATTGATTTGTGGCACTCCGCTTGATCTATATTTCAATATGTGGCCCTCGATGGAAAAAGTTTGGACACCCCTGATATAGATCTTTCTAAAACTGTTCAGGAAAGGTCCATTTTGTCCTGTTATGGTGATTTTTAGCAAAAAAGATACTTGTTAAAATGAGTATACTACTTTTAGTATTGATTAATGTCTTATTTTTGATACTTCTGACAGCCCTAGTTGAGCGGTATAAGGGCTTTGGCAGTCAATCATTTACATGCAAAAGAGATTCTGATTAGTGTGAAAATGATAACTTTGGTATATATTTATGACAACAAGAATCTTTTTTTTAACTTTCAACGTATGTAAAGAGCTATTCAACCAATCATAAAAATTGGACCCACGCTGTCACAAAGATGTGGCTGTTTTTTAGAGAAAGTATTTAGAACAGTATATTACACCCTAAGGTGACAACAAGCGATCTTGCTTAACACATTATAAAAAATATTTCCCAACTTTAAAGTATTAGTAGTACCATAAACAAGATTGTTGTTTGCTTTTTATGTTGTTTTAAGGGAATCAATAACCAAAAAACACCTGAAATGCACTTTATGCTTTTGCAACATCATAAACAGCGTTATATCGTATACCAGAGAGTGCAAAGTCACTGGTTTCATTTGCAAAATCCATACTGGGCAAGCAACGCAAAGCAATTTGAGTTTGATAATAAAACACTCTTCTCCTTCCTTCTCCCACACCTCCGGCAGACGACTGGCATCCAATAAGGATTATGGAGCGAGGGATGTACTTGTTTTGTTGTCGCGGTGATCCACTTTGGAAGATGAGCATTTGTCCGTGAGTGTCGTCCCATCCACTAAGAGGCAACTGAAACAAATGCCGGCAATATATTTAATACCCCTCGAGATCATGTCGCTGCAGGCCCTGAGGCGCACCCCTAGACGTTCATAAGAGCTTTACAGGCAGCCAAATAAATAAATAATTCACTATCAGAAAAAAGACTGAGGCATTATGCTTTAGTGGGCTATAAAACAGGTGTCGTGTCAAGGATGGCGGCGTGTGGTGGTGGAGCCCGTAGTAAGAAGAATACTGGGGATTGTGGTACGTGTGCAATAGGGAGAAGCCAAGGAAAAAGTAGATATAAATTTTCACGGCAAATGAACTCCCTATCTAGGCCGCTGCTGAGTGCACAAAAGGCCAGGGAAGCGATTAGTTCTGGGCTGAACCTCCTCCGGTCTGCGCAGTGAAGACACACAAAGGAGAGATACGTCCACTTATAGCCACAGAAGGACAGCGGGCTTTATACAGGCCACTGACACCAGGCTGAGATTAGCGCAGATATGTGTGGGGCGTCTGACAAGGTGGGGGTTAAGTAAAGGTATAATTTTACTCAGGTGAACAGAACAAGCTGAGAAAGTTATGAGTTTAATTTGAATTTCAACTGCACCAGAGCCTTCATTTGATTTGTTAGTTTTTGTTTTCCAGGTTCGGTATTGCTTTTCAGTAAGGAATAGCGCAATAATAAAAACAAATTTGGTCTGCAAACTATATACTAGGGCTGTAGTCGACTAAATACCTGTCGTATCGATTAGTTGACTAAATGGGGGTGTGGCTAAAATATTTCTAAACTATAAAGTATCTGAGCCAAACTGCACTCAAAAGGCCACAGCTGTATAGGGATTCATGATAAAACAACTATTTAATGCAACTATTTATAAGAAACAGAGTATTTATATGTTAGACTTTTTTAGAATTTTCTGCTAACTCACTCCATATCGTCTCGTTTTGCAACATATATAATTTAATCTTATAAAAGTTATAAAAGTACTTATAAAAGTAATAAAAGTTTTGGTCGACTAAGACACCATCGACCAATTAAATGACTAAACGATTAAAGTATTACAGCCCTACTATACACATAATAATTGCAAGTAGTAAACCATAATCGTTTAATTGTGAATGAAACATGTGTGGGCTATTTTATTGAGCAGAACCTCAAGGCTTTGCAACACCATCGCCCAATATAAGCTAATTTTGAATGGTGATTTAGCAAACAAAACTATGTCATCTAAAAGAATGGGGTCATATCCATGGTCAGCTAGGTTAATGGATAATACGGCCAAGGGAAGCCCACAAACAGGTTTGAACGCCTCAGCGGGGAGAAAAAAACACATTCATTTTCATAGAGTACAGCTGGTCTATCACCCACTGTTTAACAAGTGCAACAGCAAATGCCAACTTTAGGATGTACAGTATTGTAAAAAATACAGACACGAAGACGAGGAGAATAATAAAGCGGTCCAACAGCCAAAATGTGCTCTACATGCCACTGCGATACTAGTGCACCTGATGTATTTTAAAGGACAAATATCATCCATTAGTACATTTAAATCAATGCTCAGAATGAGTCTGGCGATAATCTATGGATTTAAAAATACTGCAGAAGAGAAAAAAATGTCATACATTGTTGAAATTCAGAATGGACTGTTTTTGATGCTTGGAGGGGAGATGATTAGGATTCATCAAACTAGTGTGAATGAAGCTCAACAAACTCTAGGTATGTTTTTGATGCGGGAACAATGTTAGAACACGGTTAAAAGTCAGTATAACGTGTCCTTTAACATAAACAGTTCATTAAGACTCAGTTGTGAAATAGTACATAAGTGCCAAACATCTTAAGAGAAAAACATTTGAGTTTCTCTTTGAATTAAGAACGTTTTCCCCTCACACCGGACCACACCTTACTACGATGTGCTACAAACTAACAAAACGCATTTAGTCACCAATCCAATGTTGAAACAGTGGGTTGTAGAAGCGTAAAATATGTAATGAAAGTAAAATGAAGGCGCCAAAAGAGTACATTGTGTGAGTATCGTCAAAACAGCAGTCCCAATCTCCCTGAAGCATTCAACACCAAAGCAGGCTGTGAAATAACAGAAAATTATAGACTTCATTGAAACGCATGAAGGCGCCCTGCTCTCAATTAAGTAAATTGGCATGTATCCACGGTGCTATATGTGTACATTTAGTAATTAGTGAACAAATGTAGGATTAATACAAAGCCGTAATGGTTCCAGTAACAGGAGGGACTATTCAGCTGGCTGTTTGATTAATGGCAGCAGGCAATCAGAGAGGAGCATTGCTTTAGTGCCAGACTGCTGTGTAAATTCTGCCCGCTTTCATGTTGAGAGAGAAGCATAAAAAAGGTATTTCAGTGTAGAACAAACGGCCACTTGGGTATTAAGAGTATGTGCCATGACCTCAGCACAGATAAAAGCTATTTACATGTAACGCATTCACCAGTGGATGAGGAGGTTCCTGCAGGCTATGCAACCAAACAAACATGAACAGGTAAATGAAAAAGCCACGGGAACAGCAAAGTTATTTGTTCAGACAATTTCATGCAGCGAGAGATGAGGGACAGTGCTCAAGATGTCAAGGTTCTCTTTGGGAGTGTCTGGGAGTGTCTGAGGAGTCTTTGAGAATTCATGCTATTGTAAATGGGTACATTGGGCATTTGCAAACAAAGGAATAACACACTTTGACATCAAGGCTGTACAATTAATCGAAACTGAATTGAAATTGCAATTTAAATGGATGCAATTAGCAAATCTCAAAAGCTTTTATTGAGAGCAATCATTTCCTCCACAAATAACAAAATACCTGTTTTTTAATGCATAAAACCTGCTAAACCCTGTAGTTTAGATTTGTTAAAACACATTCTGAAACAAGATACAAAAGTGTTGCTAAAAGTGACAAAAAGCGACAACAATGTACCCAAATACATCAAAAACATGACTAAAAGTGACAAAAACGTGTTTAAACAAAACTACATAAACATGACTACAAACATACTTAAGTGACAAAAAACAGGACTAAAAATTAGGCAGGAGTAAACCAAGTCTAAGCCAGGACTAACCCAGGTCTAAACCAATAACGAAATAAAATATTTTCTATATTTGTGGAAGATGGGTTGAGGGCCGGATCATATCCCTTGGAGAGCCTGATTTGGCCCCTGGGCCTTAAGTTGAATAGCCCTGTTATAGGATCTTGTGAAGCCAATAGAAGTACTGTCATGGTAAGTGTGAGTCTAGTGTACATGTAACGATTGTAAAAACACAGAAGTACTTTAGGGAAAAGGAGGGCACCACCAAATGACATCAGCTGGTGGAATACAGATACACATTTTATTTCTTGAAGAGACAGGATTACTACATGAACAACATTATAACAACTGATTTATGAATACGATGGCCTCATCTCACTCTACGCTAGCATATATAAGTGAGTAAAATATAAACCTTTGGAACGTATAGCACTGCTGAAGACAAATGAGGCTATGACTATTTGCTAAGCTCAATAAGACAATGTGACCTCAACACAGATAAACCTATTTATAGAGAAAGCAATAACAAGACTAGAAACTGAAGCTTAGCAACAAGCGCTCTGAGCAACTTTTTATTTGAGTTGCTAAGGATTAATAATCAAGGTAAGTGATATCGCTCTCAGGAGAAAATGAAACCAACCAGGATTAGTAACAGAAGGCACACGTAGGCACGCACAACAATCGTTAATTACAGTAAAGGTGATTTGCGTAGTAAATTGAAAAATTGATTAAAAAACAATACATATTATCAGGGGAAAAAAGTTTATGTTGCCAAGGATATTGTCGCGTATTCATGGGTGTCATCTTCTTTTACACATTCAAAAGATAAAATTTTGTTTTAATTTCTACAGCAACGGTCCTAATGCCTCATCATTATGAAACCCATGGACAGATGAAGAGGGCAGTTTTTCTTTTAGGTCATTGAAGGCTTAGAATAAAATTGAGTTGGAGGTAGCAGAGAATTAAAATTGTTTTTTAATTGATAGCTATTTTTTCTTTCTAACCTGTTAATGGTTAGTATCAAAAGAGTTATCCATGTGGAACAAAAAAATACATAAAAATACAAAAAAAAGTCTTATTGGCGAGTAATGAACTGAGGTTGCTAACAAACTAACCTATTTGCATGAGCCCACATAACGACAGACTTCAGATCAGCATTCAAGGTGCTGGACAGTAACCTGGCCGTGTGAATTCTCGTGGTATTTGTGAGTTCACAAACACTTGAGAATCCATCTGAACGTGTTCTGCTGTTGGGGCTGCACCGCTGTGTGCCGCACCAATCACAGCACAGCATTGTGGTTTGGGCGAACCTAAACAAACATGGCAGCGCCGACGGACGTACTTCGGGCTATTTCAACACATTTACAAACTATTTTGCTTTAGAGAAAGTGCACACATAAGTGCTTTGTGCCTTTGAGGACGAGGAAGTAGTCTGTGTTTCTCTCAACTGGATTTCTTGATTTCTTGACTTGTTCTGCTTTTGCGACGCTGCGACCAATCAGTTCAAATGTTCGTCATGATGTTGCGCATTTTCCTGAGGGCTTTCGGCAAGAGCCTGTCCAGATTGATAATGTGTAGAACTAAATTCAGAGTGATACATCAATCTGGCATGAGCCAGGTTTGCTGGACAGTACATAATGGATATGCCAGATCTGAAGAGCCATTAGATTGGAGATCAAACTGGCCTCACCTGGGAACAACAGCTGATACATGTCACAACAGTCAGGTGACTTTCAGCGTTTTGTCTCGTTAGAAAGAAAAAAAAAAGAAAACTGATAATTAATTTAGGTACGTGGTGGTGTCATCAGCGCTTTAGCATGATGTAATACAAGAGGGAGGTCACTGGTGAATATTGAAAACACCAAAGGCCCATAACCATTACCCTGAGGTATCCTGCATTTCAGTTCTACAATTACAGAATACAGATTGTTTTCAGTGTGAAAGATAACTAGCAAACCACCCAACAGTGTGCAAAGAAAATCTACTTGTGCCCTCTACATTTGTATGCGAAGATTATAATGTGCATGTTGTAAATTGATTGGGTAAAAATACACATGGAGTAAGCCAGGTCCACAAAGAAATACGAAACACATAGAACTAAATAGAGACTGCCACTACACATCCATTTGATCTCCCCTTCTGAATTCTCCACACTGGTTGAATTTATGTTGGTGTGCTGCTAACAAAACCTTGCAATCATTCAAATGGAAAACACTTCTTAGGAACATAAAGCTTACATTAAATCTAAAATGACAACTTTATTTAAATTACTCTTTAACACAGGGACAATCAATGCATTTATTCAGAGGCTCAGAGAGATTGGAGTGCGAAGGCCTAAATTACAACTGGCTGCCAACTGTGACAGGCCATCATTCGGGGACAAATTTATACGTACAAAATAATCTTGTTAATGGCCTTAAATCAGAGCTGCTGCACTGGCATTCAGAGAGCTCTATGCAGTGTTGAATTATACACTTCCTGTTCAGACTTCATCATATGGAATTAGTAAGAGTGGACAATACTGATACATTTTGTAATTTTAGCTTTGGACAGTCAGGCACCACCCACTAGATTCAAATTATGAGCACTATTTTGTTACATTTTACACTGTTATTAAAAAAGTAATTTGGTAAGTTCTTTTTCAACTTAGCTTTATATATCCAAAAGCTTTTTCTATTCCCTTTATTATGACAATCTGGATGTAAATTTGTACTATTTTGAGAGGAGTTTTTCCGTTTTATTTCCTGTTTTAGATGCGCATCAATCAATAACTGTCTGTCACGAAGCACTTTAGTAACAGTTTTTCCAACATAACATGGAAAAAAATATTTTTTTCAACATCCCAACATCCACTCAAACAAAATATGCACTTGTAATTCATGTTCCTGGTAGAGATGGAGATTTCGAGCTGGGCGATTTATCAAGCAGATATTTGCACTTTTTAAGCACGGCTCATAAAGCTTTATTTAAACACATCAGTGCGAAGAGGACGCTGACTAATACGAAACTACACTGCTCTCTTGTACATTTATAACAAGAATGTGAGTTTGTAAATTTAAGTTAGCCAAAAAGAAAATAATCAGCGCTTATTTTTCATTCTAAATAAATGGTATGGGCATCGGACATATAAAATCCCATGTAGGTCGATCTCTAATGAAGAAATTCCCTTCTTAGAGCTGAGCATAGTCATTTCTAGAGTCCATGGATTGGCTGCAGTGTGTGCTCACTACACACTGTAATTTGCACCTTGGCGTTGTAAACAGGTGCTGTTTTATTTTCAGTCGACTCAGAATGCCTCGACGTGTGAAGTGCTGTAATTAATTCCATCAACTTCATTAAACTAATAGAGTGCCTCACACGGATGCTATCCACAAGGCTACTTTCTACTCTTAATAGATATATGTGCTGTTTTTAAATAAAAGCTCTTCATTGGTGAGCGAATCACAGCTGGAGGTGCTTCCTGTGAACATGTCTCTCTTTCTCGTCAGCACATAAATTAGATCTAGGAGCCTGGATCTCCAGATGTGGACCCCCGCCGTGCACCCGCTCCCCACCCTCAGTACCATTTTCGAGGACACCGCTGGGAAAACACTCGCGGCAGGAGCGCAGGAACAGGTGCGCTCTGAGTCACCTATACAGGCATTATTACGTCCAATTTAAAACACTGCCAGTCCGCACCTACAGCACCAAACCGTATGTACAAGTCTCATTAGTGGAAAGCGTGAGGGTGAGAAGGAAAAACATAGAACAGGCTTAATGGTAAAATATGTTTTCTTTCTTAAATTTCTGTTCAGTTCCCATAATTGATTTAATATTTGCCTGTGAAGTATCAGTGAAGGAAATAAAAAAAAATATTCATGTTAACGAGTTTGAAATGTGGGCCAAAACGATTTAAAGCCGATGCAGTGAAGTAAAGTCTGCACCCTGTTTGCTCAATTTTGTGTTTTCTCGTTTTGATTGTAATTGCTCAGCCCCATGTCCATGCCATTATGTGACGCAAAGTACAGTTTATTGGTTCTGTATCAGGAATGTTGGTGCCGCAAAATGGTAACACAAACTGAGCCCAAACCATGAAGCCAAGGCTTCATTAAAGCGGGACTAAGTAACATTTTTACCTTATTAAACGTCTTTGTAGTCTGTGTGGTGATTGCAAATGTATTTTCGTGGGGGTTTGAAGCCCCCGTTGTCTCCACCTGCTCTTTCTGCGAAGAAAACCAGCCTTGCAACATTTACTGACGTCAAACTAAAGACAACTTTCCTGAGAAACCCTGGCTATTTTTTTGTTTTGTTTTAATTGGCAATGTGAAATGTTTTTGTATGTGACTGTATTTCATTATTTCAATTAAAAAAGAAGAAGAAAAAGAAAAAAAGAAAAAGATTTTGCGTTTTGCTACAGTGGGAGCTCTGTCGGGCTCTGAAGTTTTAGTTCTGCTTTAAGATGTCAAGAAAGTAAAGAGATGGTGCAAGACGCTGGGCAAACACCTGCCCCATTGTTATTGTGGCTATGCTAATTTTGCTTCTAAATTCTTCACTTGAAATAATTCCTTCATGGTTTCTTCTGTATTTCTTTGCCAGTATTTTTTACATGCTGTAAATGCACTGTTCCGCAAAACATAAGATGAGAAAGTTCTGAGCAGTAATTGCAGTTTCCATACAGTAGACAAAGATTCTACATGTGCTTGGGTATTTCTGTCTTCCACCTATATGCTCTTGTATGCTGCAGCACACTTCATTAAATCACATCCCTATCTTTGTAATGGCTGAAGCTGGTTCATTTCTACACAACCACAGCGAGGGGAAACAGATGCTTGTGTGTTCCTCCAGGACTCTTCAAGCACCATAATAAAGATGCCATCTGACAGTTCCTGCTGTCTAACCGCTGCTCCGTGCACCACTGCCGGCGCTCCCTCTCCTGTGTTTTGTTCTATTTGAATATCCGAAGCAAGGGGCTGTCCTCCCGAGATGAGATTTTAAAAGTCACCGTGGGGCATGAGAGATAGTGTTTTTGTAGCACCCTTTTGGTTTTCAGACCCACACAATTCAGAAGGGATCCGGTGGGCATTTTGCAGGTGGCATCCTAAGCACACAAGTAGCACTCCAGATAGTACAGTACGTATCGTAGCATCTTGCTGGAAGACTGACTTATCGGCAAACAGCAGGGAGCAAATAAAGTGATGGTATTAAAACATGCATCTGGAATCGCAGCACCTTGGAAGAAGTCTCGGCGCTCTAATGAGGTGATAACGTAGAGGAAGATGATGCAGGGTGGGAACGAGGTGCGAGGGCGAAGAGGCTGCACACCGGGGGGTCGAGCCGGGCGAATATCAGCCAACATTTGATGCGTCGGGTTATGGATCAGGTGCAGGGACCGGCGAACATCGGAACGTTGTCAACTTTGATCAGTATCCTTTACTTAACGTCATTTCTGTAGTGGCAAGTGTCAGTCAGTTAACAAGAATGTAGGTGTTCAAAGGGATTCTGAAAACAGTAAGAGATGTGTAAACTGTTTTGATCAGTTGTGGAGTTATATCAATCAGTCTTATAAGCCATGAAGGACTGGACAAGTGGACCTATAAAGAATGCTATCCTTTGTTTGTGCTTTTGTTTTAACTGTATTTAGGGGCTGTACCTGATACCTGAAAACAGAACTAGTCCATGTTCCTGATTTTTTGCATGTTTTAAATTAAAATCTGCACAATGTTTTATCTGCATCTATTTATAGAGCGTTTTAGAGAAGTGGGAAGTGTGCGGTTAGCATGCTAATGTTTGTCAGCTTTACCCGTGAAGGTATGTGATGCTCCAGGCTCAGAGTTGTGAAAAGTGCTTATAAACTGTGGTGAATATTTCGCACGCTGGGACTGTATTAGGAAAGTGCAATACATGTGACTGCTGTATAGACAATAACATGAACTCGTTGTGTTTTTCACGTTTCAAAACAGTAGAAATCAGGTACAGCCCCTTTAATAAAGTTAGATTTCTCTGCTTGTTCCGCTGTTGTGATCCTTTGACCAATCAGTATGACGTATTTGTTAAAAGATTGATAAAAGTGTAGAACTCAAATGCTACGCGTATCATATGTTCTCTCAATTAATGAAAAAAACTATTTATATTTACAGGGCTGCAACTAACGATTATTCAATCAATTTGTCTAGAGATTATTCTTCGATTAATCAATTAGTTGATTAGAACGCAAAATGCCCATAAATTACAATTTTTACTAAATTTGATAGTGATTGTGTATATTTACAGGCAAAATAGATGTTTCAACACAAACTTTAGACCCATTTCCTATGTCGTTTTTGATGTAATTCCTGCACTGTCAGAGTCCTCTTCTCTCAGCTCCTGGCATGTTTTGGAGTGTGTATAGTATAGATAACGATTATAAAGTTGTGATTAAATAGTTTAAATAGTTTCAGCCCTGGATATTTTATTTTATATTTATTTTTGAAACAAACAGTACATTGGGTATCATTGCTTTGATTTGACCAAAACAGCTGTAAAAAAAAAAAAAAAAAATACCTTACACCAGGCCACCAGTGTTTACTCGATCCAATTTTGACAAAATCCACAACTGCATCAACAAACTCTGTTACATAAAATACAGATAAAACAAGGAAGATAAAAATCAGTGTTTGTTTCTGTGATGAGGCACAAATCAAGTAGAAAGCTCTAGATTGCTTGCTGCTTGTAACAGCATAAACTCCTCCCTAAGTTTTTGCTGTGTCGTTGTTCGCTCCAATCCTGCACCTCTTCATTACCTCCCGCGCCCCTCGGTTCACCAGCCGTATGGTCTTTATCTCCTTAGATTTTTCAATTAATCAGGTATGCTTCACGGCTCATTGGACAGCTCTGGAAGCCGTAACATTTATCAGAGCTGAAGGCAAAGTGAGGCAATCCACAACACCAACAAAAGGATAAGATAGGATCAGCAGAATTGAGGCACTATTATGAGAACTCTGGTACAATAACAGCGTGGAGGCCGATACTGCCACAGCGACAATAAATGTGTGCACAAAACAAACTCAATTATGATTCTGTGATATGATTACTTTACAAAGTGTATCATCCAGGATATTTTAATCTGGTTTTGGAGACATGCAAAAGCAGAAACATTGCATTTTGGACTGTAAAGCACATATATGGCATAAATGACTTTTGGCTTTTGCACCTTAGGCTGTTATTTCCCCAGAGCTGTTTTTGCGCTTGTGTGTTCAGCAGAGACTAGAAATCGTATTTGGAGGCAAACTGGGTCAAAGATACAACAAGCGAGAAGTAGAAAAAGGGAAAAATCTATTGTGTTGTTTGTTGCAGGAAACAACGAAGCGCTCAGTTTCCTGTGCACCCATCGATCGGAAGGCGTGATTAATGAAGTTGCTGCCAGGACGAGGGATCCATAAGTGTCTTCTTCACACACTGTCCCCAATAGCAACTTGTTGATGGAAAATCGCCTCGGTTCTTCTGAGCTGGAACAGTGATTGTTGTACATCTGCGGTCATACTGAATCAAATGAGGAAGGTGTCACGTCCACACACGTTTACACAAACAGTTTGAGGCGAAATTCAAGGAGTACGATGTAACTTTTTGGATGCTGCTTGTCTCCATGGATACGTTATTGCTTTGCTTGGAGTGTACAGTGCAGCATTTAATATTTGGATCTCGCTTTACTTTACTTTGAGGTAGGGTTGTCAAATGCATCGAAAATCAAACGCTAATCAATACTTGAACTAGTATCAAGATACTCATTTGAGCAAATATCAGTACTAAAAAAAAACCTTTTTACAGGACGAAATTTGACTTTTCTTGAACAGTTTTAGAATGATTTTGAGCTTCATCAGAACTAGTATAAGACCATTTTATCTACAAATTGAGCTCAGCTTCAAAACCACAACAACTAATTATATTGCAATAACACCAAGATCCACCATCTGAAAGAAATGTAATGTATTTAAAATGAAATGCTGAATAAGTCGGTAACACTTTATAATACCTATCACTTTTTTGCGTCTTAATAAAACATGAACAAAGACTTAATTCAAAGTGAACAAATAGTTTAAGATTGAGTTTATTCAATTAATACCCCAACCCAAACTTCAAACCCCTTAAAGGAATTTGCCATCATTTGTTTTAAAAGAAGAAAAAGTTTCTTATTCATCCAAATACTTTTTTTTAATCCGCCAGTATGAAATGACACTTACCAAGTGCATCCAGCCAGCAGATGGTGCCGACGCAATATACAATCTAGTTAACTTCTTTTCAGTGCAAATTTAAGATGTGGATTAGCAGTAGCAGTTATCGTGTTTATATGGCAGAAATGATCAGAATTAGTTTAGAGATGATTTAAGGACTTAAAACAGCCTTTCTGATAAGTAGATGATCAGAAAATACGTCCCGGATGCACGGAGTACGCATGACATGTGTTTGACGCTCGGCAGGGAAGAATTTTCTGAAACATTCCTCAAAACAGCGTGCAACTGAATGCTACTACTCAGGTATGTTTTTGATGACAGAACATTGTTAGAACATGGTTAAAAGCTCCAAAAAGTCAATGTAGCAGAATGTGTGTCCTTTAAGTAGTCACTAAGCTTAAATCATTCTTAGTAAACTATTTAGTCATTATGTATTAAGTCTTTGTTTATGCTTTAGGCATGAATAAGTGCAGTTATTATAAAGCAGTACCAATAAAGGCTTATTTTATTCATAATTTTCTTTATTCATTATTATTATTTCATTATTATTAATATTATTCAAATTAGCCTTAATGTAGTCTTAGTTTTGTCTGGCAGTTTGACTAATACATTAATGGATTAAATTATTTTAACACAACTGAAATTTTGTGTCTAAAAGTATATTAAAATACCGCAGCCATATCACAAATCACATTCATTTTCAATATTTTACAGCCCTACTGCTTGTACAACGATTGTTACAGCTTCTCTACTGTTCCTTCCATGGATTGTAACATATACAGTAAATGCTGCAGAAAAGAAACACCCAAAACAAGAAGCCATTATGGAGGAAGTCTTGACCAAATGCAGAGCTGCTTAGTTTTAGTCAAACTCAGCCAATGTCCTTTTTCAGATTCTTACAATCAACATCGAGGACGAAATGTCTTTCATGGGTTCAAGCGCTGTCATTGTTATATTCATCACTCAATATTTGCTCTAAACTCATTTGGGTCTTTCATTTTTCAGTTCTATGTAATTTGTTAGTCTGTGTAATGGGATATGTAACTGGAGACACCATCTGGACCATCTGAGCGAAAACCTTCCCCAGAACCACATGCTGCTATATTTCCCGCTTACATGACAGACTCACATACGAGACCAGATCGCAGCTTGCAGTTTGGAGATTTCCACAAACTTTTTTCTAACATACAGTCACACACACTTAAAACTTTTTTTTCCTTCTTGTCACACTCCAACTAGTGTAGCCTGTTCCCCCGAGGATTGCCAACAAAGGAGATGATTGTGCATGTGCAAAGAAGAAAAACGTCTAAAAATGCTAAAAATAGACTGCAAACTCTTAACAGGGAATAGTAGAGAAAAGGCAAGTTTTTAAAAGAGTCTGTTTCAATTGGATTGGACATAAAAAGTTGAAGAAAGACCCAGAGTGCACAAGAATATAGGATTTTAGTGGAACGCTTGAAGGAGAAGAATGATGCTACTGGGAAATGCAGAGGTCTTCAACTTCAATTCTGAAAATACTTATATTAAAGTCATGTTCAAGCTCGCAGATCCTGATGAATATTTAATGAACTACACAACAAACTGTAAAACCTTTTACCTCTTTCCACAAGCAAGAAAAGTAATTCTCAACTTGTAATTTTGCAAAAGCGTGTTTGAAATCCAAGACAATTGATTTAGTAATTGCACCTCTGACGCCTAAAAATGGTGTTACAGTATTCTTGCTGCCGGTAATTAGGTCTCACAACTCCTGCATAACGTTTGATGTTTGGAGGGAGGGAGAGAGACAAAGAAAGAAAAACAGAGACAGAGAGAGACACAGAGAGAGAGAGAGACAGAGCAAGAGAGAGAGACAGAGAGAGAGAGGGACTGCGAGACACACAGAGACAGAGAGACAGAGAGAGTGAGTCATGGAGTCACATGGAGGCCTGTAGTCCTTTCACTGTGGCGTTCTCAGCATGAGAAAAGAAGCTTCGTTCATTGAGAAAAGGACACCTACACTAGTGATTTTGGGAAATGACGTTTTAAAATCTGTTTCCATGGGAACGGTTTCTCCAGCAGGTATCGGTGACTTAAAGTAGGCTACAGGGTGTAACAATATCTCAGGAACATAGACTACAAGGTAAACACAAAGATTTGGACAAAGTATATTGGCAACAATTATTCTTCAAACGTTTGATTCAGAACAGTCTGTGCTCTGCTTCCCTCGTTTGTCAGTGCGTTGTCGTGAGTGTGTTGTGTGTTGTTGTGAGCATGTAGTTGTGCGTTGTAGTGTATGTCTTGTTGTGAGTGTGTTGTTGGGAGTTGTTGTGAGTGTGTTGTTGTGAGTGTGTTGTTTGTGTGTGTTGTGTGTTGTTTGTGTGTATTATCGTGAGTGTGTTGTTGTTGTTGTGAGTGTTGTTGCAAGTGTGTTTGTGTGTGTTGTTGTGACTGTTGTGTGTTGTTGTGAGTGTGTTGTGTGTTGTTTGTGTGTATTATCGTGAGTGTGTTGTTGTTGTTGTGAGTGTTGTTGCAAGTGTGTTTGTGTGTGTTGTTGTGACTGTTGTGTGTTGTTGTGAGTGTGTTGTGTGTTGTAGTTTGTGTGTGTTGTTGTGTGTGTGCTGTTTGTTGTTTTTTCTTTGTTGTGTGTTGTTGTGAGTGTGTGTGTGTTGTTGTGAGTGTGCGGGGTGTTGGTGTGAGGGTGTTGTGTGTTGTGTGGGGTGTTGTGTGTTGTTGTGTGTGTGTGGGTGTTGTTGTGTGTGTGTGTGTGTGTTGTTGTGAGTGTGTTGTGTGTGTGTGTGAGGTTGTTGTGAGTTGTTGTGAGTTGTTGTGAGTGTGTTGTGAGTTGTTGTGAGTGTGTTGTGTGTGGGGTGATGGGGTCACAGACTCAATGTCTGACACAAGGGTAACATGAGAGTTACACAATAATCCATATCTGTGGTGATCAGATCAGATCAAGTCAAATGTTTAATGTGAGAATAAACCCACAGGTGAAACATAACAGAAGGCTGCGGTGAAAGAGGCGATAGCTCTCATTATCAGCTCAGTATAAAAATACAAGCGCAGGTTCACAGAATTCATAGATAAACTTCTGTGGAAGACTTCAAACTCACAGTTAAGTGTTTTAAAGGTATAAAACTCAATGTAAAACATGCTCAGTACTTACAGGATACCTATCCATTATAGTACTTATCTTACCACATCTTACACCAGATCTTACCAGATCTTTCCATTGGCAAATAATGCGTTCCTTCATATTTGTTCATTAAAGGTTTGGCCTGTAGCTACAGGAGCTCTCTACTCTGAGGTTTACAGTCCTTACACAGAGTGGACAGAGAAGCCTCCGGCCCCGTCCACACGGAGCAGAGCTCAGGTGAATCCACAAAAACATTGTATCTGAAGCGTGTATCATCCACACGGGGCAAGCGTTTCAGGCACTGAAACCAACACTTTTTGTAACTAGGTGCCAGCGTGCAAAAGATTTCAAAATGCTGTTTACGCGTCTCCACACGTGACAATGCGTGATTTGCAATTAAAAGGGCATGTGTTATCTTCAAAGAAAGAAATAACACTTTCTTACTCAGCAATGCAACTTCAAGTGGCCCCACTGGTTTTCCCACTTGAATGAATATGCCAAGCAGTTTTAATTTTCTGTACATAGCCATCGCTGAAGAGTTTATAAGCCTTGAGGCTTTTAAATGCTCTGAAACTGTCCCGAATCTTTGCTGTTAATCAAATACTCTTTGATGCTCTGCATGCTAAAATTATAAGGTACACTTCTTACTGACTTCGTCCACGACATCTCGCAACCAGTATGTTTAAAATAATCTGTATAATCGATACAGTTTCCAATGCTTTTCAACACTCTATTATCTGCCAATGTAGTTAATGTTGTTACCACATTCAACGCAACTGCAAAACAAGAATCGTCGCATGATTTTCGGGAAATCCGCCGGGTGGAGCTAACAAAGTGAAAGGACGATTTACTGACCATTATATGATGTTTACTGCACAATCCTCAAGCCCAAGCAGCATCACGAGCCACAGGTGACACAAACAAATAAATCCACCATGGAGTTTGAAGCTTTGTCATTATATTCTGAAGCTTAAGTCGCTCTCTTTGTCTCTTCTGGAGATTTTACATCCTGCTGTACATTCAGAATCTTTTCTAAGTTTACAAAAACAAATCTGTTTTATGCAACTTTTCTGCCCATGCTCCCTGTACTCTTTTTTAATGGACTCTCTTCTTCTAGTTGTCACATTCTATGACAGAATCACAGCGCTACACACTGGCCTGGAATATGTATTATTATGTTGTTTTGAGGCGTTTTGAGTGCTCCGTTTGGATGCACACCTTTACTAAACCAGCTCCATCTTTATGCAACTCGTTTTGGAAGCGTTGTGTGGATGGGGCCTCCGTCTGCGGCAGATTCAAGACCTGACAAGGTGATTGCAGGTCAGTTTGACTTTTTTTGAACACCACCATACCCATAGCTTATGTAAATACTCAAGGCTCCTAATGCTCAATGTTCACCCTTCATTAACTTATAATTGTGTGAGTTATTAGAAACAAGTTTGAACAGAAAATCTCACCAGTCACTTGTTCACAGCTGAGAGGTCGTCTGTAGCGCTGAAAATCCCTTTGTGATTGTGCAGCACAGGCAGCTCCACACTGTGAGAGAAATGAGACTCTGGCGCTTTATAAACTGAATGTGAGAAACTCATCAAGGGGAAGATTTCTCAAAGATTACAAAGATTAGATGGCAGGCAGAAATGCATATAGCGTGGTAAATTATATGCTGCTAGATTGGAACCATTGGCATTGTACAAGACAGAAGTTAATGTGGGTTATTTTGGTCATGGCATTTCTGTGAAGATCAATGTTTCTGTGCTTTAGAACAAAAAGCTGTAATATAAATGTAGAAAACAATATTTCAAATGCATATTGTTTATATTGTTTGACAGAACCTGCAGAGGGAACAGACAGCAAAGTAATAAATGTGTGGTATGCTGCACACAAAATGACAAAGACAATGTTCAAAATAAGTTTTCAAGAAAGGTAGAAATAGAAAAGAAAAATCTAGGAAAAACGATTATGTCAAAATTGATTCCC